>CM031240.1:193019369-193364279 GCA_018340775.1 Taxus wallichiana var. yunnanensis | reverse complement strand
TTGTTTGTGTGTGCCTTGGTTTCTACAAACAAAATTCCCTTTCCCACGATAGGGAATAGTTTCAACACAATAGTTGGTCCTATTTTGGGCCACATACTATTTCAACAATGTCGCATGCACCAAAAATGAGGGGGCATCATTTGGGTGAATTAGTCACCTCATACGACATTATACATATAAGTACAATGTCTTGGTACAATAGAATTTCATTTTAGGCAAATTTCGATAAAAATAAGACTTGGGTCCTTAGACAACTACCTTTCATGGATGCTTAAGAACAGGGGAAATATAATGACCTTTCCTAGATGCATGAGACCATGGGATTGTTACACATAAATTTTTAGTTCAACATATTGTACAAAACTCCATACACAATGGATTTAATAGGAAAGATGTATCCTTAGCACATGCACACCATATGAAATGGGATTTTACATAGTGGGAAGTAGCTAAAGGTTTTGGATGACACCAGATAGTTCTCCCTACACTTCTTCCATTACACTAAGATGAGATCACCTAAAAAATTGTTCCTCAACATCATCTATATAATCCTTTCTACACCTTTTTCTCATCATGGATCATGCACACATGTTTTTTTTCATTTTCAAAATTTTTACATACTTTACTTAAACACTTTTTGCATATTATTATCATATATATGTGTATTTTACTTCTTTGTAGATTCTATTTTGTAGGTCCATTCGTATGGGAAGCAGTAGTCAAAAACTATAAAATCACACACATCGATGTCAACAACATTTACATCATAACATCTACACATGATTTTCCACCCTAGGTTTACTTTCATCATGAAATTTTACAATTCATCATCCTTAGTATCAAGGATTCACATTTTGTCACTCCACACTTTTTCTATTCCCTCAAAACACATTCTCAGATCGATCTACATGGATATTAGGTACACATCTCTAGATTTTTATGTTACCAATCTTTCTACATACCAACATATATTGGGGGAAATGTAGACACACAATCAATAACTTTGGGTAATTATCTAGTCTCGGTCACATAATACTATTCATATGGTTTGTAAGTAAGAAAAGAACTAATTAACCCATGTCTTTGGCCACCTTTCTTTGTTATATCTTGTTACTTCTAATATTGCACTATTACTTTCTTAGTCTGTCTTTTTACTCTTTTGTATTTTTCATCTTGGACATTAACACCCACCTAGGATGCAAGCATTTGGTGCCCTTTTCCACTGGGTACTCTGTCCCATTTGTACTTTACTTTCACTTTTTGGTTCCTTTCTATCTATTTGAGCATATTATATTTTTGATAGTCATCCTTTTTGTGGTTAATTACAAAATTCAAGCAAAGGTATAATATAAATACAAAATTATTTGATGATAATAATGTACAAGAATGAAGCCCTATCTATCTCCACCTAAGGTGATATCCATAAGGGCATCTAAGAGCTCCATTGCATCCATCTAGCTCCATCACAAGGGACACAAGTGTTGATTTTTGACATCACACTTCATAGTAGAGAATTTCATTCTATTTCATGAACACATTCACTACGTTATACATCTAACTACTAGTTATATGTCCCAAGTGTGACATGCACAAGAGCAACCTAGCAAAAATTCCACACACACACACACACATAAAACTACATTGGGTATCGATGTAGTGCAATGCTCGTAGTAATTCCATCCTTTTGGTAGATGACAATAGTTTGAATCCTTATTTTTAATCTTTTTTTTTTTATTTGATTTCTATTTGAGGCTTTTGTAGGCCTATTCTTTATTGCAGGTTTCTAGTGACCTCAGTGATCATTATACAAACTCATAACGACAAATGGTGAGCATCAAAAACATCTTACAACCACAATTTTTTTTATGAGCATTTCCATAGACCAAAGTGCCCATAAAAATGCCTAGGGCATGCACATGAGCTTCCATGTCCCTCTATAGGTAGCATAGTCTATTGAAATCCTCTAGATCTACAATTTTACGAACTTCTATGTGATTGTTAGTGCTTCTTGTTTCTCTATTTTATAAATCTATGCACTTTCCAAAACTCAACAAAATTATATAAGGCATCTTACCCTTCCTGGACATTAGGGTTTCATTTTTTATTTCTTAATTGTTTAAATTTATTTCAGTACTTCATTATTTATTTATTTACTACAATATTGCATTCAGATTAGGCATATATATTTCCATATTTTATCTTAATAAAATTTACCACAATGATCAAAAGAAACAAATCTTTGATGATTAATCCTTCATATGTTTATACTTCTTTTACTAAGATAATTCCTCATTAGGTGGGTCAATATGGTCTTGGTTACTAGTATCCACTTCGTTTTAGATTTTTTGGTTCTGGTTTAGGTTAGGATGGTCAACAAGTCATGGAACCATTATCTATTCTCACTCAATGTACAAGATCTTTGCATTGGTTACTGTCTTCCATTCACATTCTCTCATGAGTTTTATACCATTTCACAGAATGTTTACTTCCTCTCTTACACCCAAAACTCATTGGTGATCCGACTTCTACTGATTGAACTAATTTAGAAACTCTTAATACTTCATGATTTTTCTTCGAATATATGGGGACATATGATCATCTCCTTCTTTTCATCAAAAATGATTCCCATTTTTTATTGCTGCTACCTCTTACTTTGGTGAATCTAATTCACCTCATTTAAATATCGATACTTCTCATACCATTCCCATTGATCTGTACATAGAGGATTGGTTCACTCTGTTAAATGAAGAAAATATTCAATACAACCTCGGTACAACTAACAACCTCAAACTTTTTACCAGATAATTTTATTATTCCCGCCAAACAAGATTATATTAAAAAGTACTTCATGAATTCTCTCACATAGTTACATGGTACTATAGCGATATGCCTCGTATAGATTATTATGTATCCATACACAATAAAGTCCTCAATCCTGGTGCTAAAGTAGTAAAAAAATTCACAAAATACATCCGTAAGATGCACTATTATTCAAGGAAGAAATATGACTTTCGGATTCTGGACTTATATGTTGTGTCAACTATCTTGAATGGGTGTCTAATTTTGTGCCTGTTACGAAACTGGATGGAAAAGTGCATATTTTCACTGATTTTCTTGATCGCAATAAGGATTTCCTAAAACAAAAATCCATTTCCACATTGATACTATCATCAATTCAACTACTGGATATGACTTTATTTCCTTCATGGATTGCTTTTCCAGTTATAATGAAATTAAAACTAACCCTGCAGATCAAGAAAATACATCATTTACTACTATATGGAGTACATTTTGTTACAATCTTATGCCCTTTAGCATTAAAATGTAAAGGTGACTTACGTGCCTGTAATGAGACATATTTTCCACAACTATATTCCCAAAATTCTTGAATATTATGTTGATGACATACTGCAAAATCAAAACATCATTCCACCCATGATCAATATCTTTGAACACTCTTTGAACACTTTTCGAACACTTCTGACAATCTAAATTTCACCTTAATTCAAAGAATTGTGTTGTTGGTTTCCTAACTGGTAAGATCTTTAGCTATATCATCTCTTAGTGTGGCATTCAAATAGATCCCAAAACAATTTGTTCCATTATGGACATGCCGCCACCTCACAATTTACATCAATTACGCTCACTATAGGGTAAAATACATACCCTTTAGCACTTCATTGCATATCACATTGACATAACTCAACCATTCATGCATTTAATGAAAAAGGACAGTAGTTTCATTTAGGTGACCATTTCCAGTGTGCATTTGAGCCTATTACAGCATATGTATTAAATAATTACGTTTTACTACCTCCCACAGCTGATTGTCCCTTCCTCCTATACATTTTGGCTATATTCTATACATTAAGGGCCCTTCTTGCTCAAAATGATGACTGAAAACGTGAAAGATACATGTATTAACTTAGTTACACTTTTTTCCCTACGAATGCAATTACATATGCATTAAAAATTTGTTTTGGGCTTGTCTTTTTCGTGGATAACTTACGACACTACCTTGTCAATAAGGAGGTTCACATCACTACCAAAGGATATCCTCTACACTATCTCTTTCTTGCACTCATCTTGGGAATCCTTGTATGATGGGTCATATTACTCACTTATTTTTATTTCAAATTCACACCCAAAAATCCATTAAGGGTCAAGTTATCACTGATCACCTAGACCACATTACTTTTTTTATGCATGACTCGTCGTGATATCTTTCCAAATGACTTAACCACTTACACCATCGGTGACACTAACACTTATACTATGTACTTCTATGGGCCTAAATTTCTATAGCGTTGAGGCTAGGAGAGTTTTCATCAATCCATATGGTGATCATCTCCACTTTGCATTTCATTTAGGATTCCCATGTACTAACAACATCTTAATGGATGAAGATCTCATTCTTGGCCTCACTTTTTCCTGCAAACTAATTATTTGAAATATTCGAATACACAACAACTCATAACTCATTATTAACCAGGTTAATAACATGCATCATACCAAAGAGGAGTGCCTCATCCTATATACTAAGATCGTTAGAGAAATATTAAATATATTTTGGTCCTACTCTCTCATCGTTATCCCTAAAAATACAATCATCATGAAGATGCTATGGTTAGTGTCGTATAGCTCATTCCTCATGATATCACTAATGAGAAAGCCTCCTTCATCATTGGAAACTTGTGATAACCTTCTCCGATAATTTGCCTCTCAAAACATGGGTTGTAACATGCAATAATGATCATCCCAAATCGCTCACTCAAATTTATAAATTTGTCTAATAACAAACAATTGCCAATAGTTTTCAACCTCATGAAGCTCTACTTCTATGAAAATAGGCCACACGATATGTGATCATTGGTGCTTCATTATTTAAAAGATAATTTGAAGCTCATTTGATGTGATGTTTAGGAATTGACAACCTCCCCACGAATGTATCTCAAGTTCATGATATTTTATGCTTTTATCACTTCTCGGGTATCACTATGTCTCACAACCTTCTATGCTAGGGATAATGCTGGCCCAAAATGTAATAAGATTTCTTAGAATATGCCAAACACTATCATAAATGTCAAAAAAATTCAATCTTCATCATGCCCCCGCATATAACCTCTATCCTATTAATCCATCATAGACCTTTTTCTTATGGGGTTTTGAGCTCACTAGAAAAATTAATCCCGAATCAATTGATGGTTATTAGTTCATCATTACAGCTACAAAATACTTTACTAAATGGGTTGAAGTTGCACCCTTTCAAACCACCACTAGTCTCGATATCTATCATTTTATTATCACTCACATTATTACACACTTTTGTATTCCCTCTACCCTTATCACCGATAATGGATCTCATTTAAAAACAAGGATGTTAAACAACTCTATGCATTATTAAAGATGAAGAAATTTTTTTGCATTCCTTATTATTTACAAGGAAATGTCTACGAAGAAGCCACACATGAGATAATTGTAAAAATATTATGTAAAACCATTGATATTAGTTGTGACAATTGGCATAATCAAATTCTATATGCTCTTTGGGATTACCACACTAGTGTGCACACCCCCATAAATGCTACACCTTGTTTGCTAGTTTACTTAAAAATGAAGCAATAATCCCCTTAGATTTGGAAATATCATCTTTGGGTATCACTTAAAGTCATTTTAAAAGGCAATGAATATCATGAATCGGCTCCATGAGCTTGAGATGCTTGATTCTCTCTCCACAAGCTTTATAACATCTTTGAGTATAGCATGATTTCATTGTAAAATCTTACAATAGAAAAATATGCCCACATGAATTCAATATTGGCAACATTTTATTAAAATAAAATAAAAATAACACAATGATCAAAGTTAATCTAAAACCAAAATTTAACAACAAGTTTGAGTTGAGCCCTAACACATCATGGCTGATGTGTGAAAACGTCAAAAGAAGTTTACATTTTCCACTACATATTTACAGAAATGCCACTTTCTCAAGCATATTTTACTTGTCATGGAAACAAGTTTTATGCATAAAGGCATTTCTTGATTAATTGAGGGTTCTTCCAATGTTGAACCTACATTTTAGTTACTACACTTTTCCTCCCTATGCTCTGTTCTCAACATGGGAACCCAACATCGTGTTGACCTTTCGATGGCTTCATTTTCATACAACACTTTTACCCTCTAAATTTGTAAGCCATGTAACATAAAAGTCAATACAAAAGTCTCCATTGTCTGCTTACACAAATATCTCATTAGAATGATCAAACATGAATTGTAAGCTTCAACCCTTTCTCAATTACCAATGTATATAATTCCCCTATACTAATTCTAATTTTTTTCCATTTGTTTTTTCCATTCATAGTATTGTTATTGTCATCGAAATGGATATTATTGTTGAAACACATATTCTAATTAGTGCTCCAATTGGAATACCAACCCATGTTACATGTGGTAATAAAAATACCTACTACCAATAAATTCTCTCGAAAAGAGTGTCAGTTGTTGTAAACATTTCTAGCTGTAAACCATGTGCACAATTATTTTTCAAGAAGACTAACTCAAATAAATGGATTGGATATATCTATGCAGATGTGAGCTATAGAGGGCCATGCACTAGCAAAAAAACCTTCACGAATATCAAGCGTAAAGGGAGATGGTTCCTTCTTCTGGTGTCATTTTGTGGATCAAGAAGGACGGGAAATCCACATTACTTGATTCAATGAGGCTTATAAAACATTCTATGCTCAAATTGAAAATGGGAAGCTATATACAATTTCAAAGAGAGGAGGATTGGTAATGAAAAACTATATTACAACCACTTGAACAATGTTTTTGATATTTTCTTACAGCCATCCTCAACAATAACTCCTCTAATAGAAAATGAGGATTCAATACCTTGAAATCCCTATGACTTGAAAATAATATGGGACATACTTGGAAGAATTTTCAGATATTCTATTTATTTGATTGGAATTGGTTTTTCCATGTCACCATGCTAAACTATTCATAAGTATGACCACTCTAAAACAAATAATAGAACTCTATAATTAAAGTACATGTCAAGATTTAGTGTTACCATAACTTTGTAAGTTTTGGGGACAACATTTATATGAGTTAAACAAATAACTTGAAGACAATTTTTATATTCCACATCTTCCGGTCATTTCCTTTAGAGTTGTCCATGTTTCCAATTTCAATGGGACCTCACTTAACACTTTTAAGTACCAAATATTATTTCAACCCTCCAATGTCAAAAAAAATAATACGCTTCATGGTTGGGTTTTCGTTGACCACTCCCATCCAACGCCCTCTATCACAAGAAAATTTTTGGGCCGTCCAAAAACTTGACCTCTAGTAACAAAAAAATTTCACTGAGTCCTAAATATTTGGAACATTGAGAATAATTAATGGGCCATAAGTTACAACTAAAATCACAAATATCAATATCAAGAACTATTGTACATGTCATGTCCTCTTATATAAGGTGAAAAACAATGCAAAAAAAGTGTGAGATTATGCTAATGGCTCATGGTGTTATTTGAGTCAGAACGAGAAGTTGATAAATTTGATTATATACCCAACAAGGGAACTTCAATTAGTTAATGATTTTGATGAGACAAATCAGTTAATCACGTGTGTTGCAGCTAGTGACCTCCACCTACTTTCTATAGATGAAGATGCAACTAGTGAAATTAGAAGAAATTTCATTGGAAATTAATAATATTTCACACTTTCCCTAAAAAAGAGACATACCGTAGAAAAAATAATTTGAAATGTATCATCCTTAATTCAAATAAAGAAGAAAGTAATGCATCTCCTCCATAACCTTCTTTACACATTAAATTTTCTAACGCACCCATCCCTTAAAAATTTACACCCACCTCATCCTTTTTATACTTCATACTATCTATTTTATGTTAGTTATTTCATATCTTTCTTTCCTTCAACCTCTTCCATGATCATCCATTTGCATTTGTGAATTGTTTCTCTCTTTTTCTTGCTTCTAAATTAAACTATTGCATTTCCTTTTACACTAATGATGTGAATCCAGCTACAAGAGGTTGAAATAACTCCAAAACACACATAAAAATCTTTGTAAATAAAAACTAGGAGTTTCAAAATAGCTTTATTCTCATTCCAAAATCAACACTAATATCTTACATCATTATAATCCTCCTTTTGTTTCACATCTACACTAAAAACACTAAAATGCCAAAAACCTTAAAATGCCAAAAACCCTAAAATGCAAAACATTACCTTCTAGAAAAATAACTAGGATGGGCCCCAAATTTTTTGTTCCAAATATAACTTTATAAATTAAGGCTCACGCAAAATTTTGAATTATTCTAACAAGTACAAAAAAAGTTATTAAAGTTCTAAGACCTAGTCAAAAGTGAAAAAAACAATCGGAGCCAATTTGAGGCCACTAGATGAAGGAATCTAGGCCTAAAAATGTGCCAAAATGGCCACAACCTTGTAAAAAAATTGACCCCAGCATGGTACTAATGTATATCTACCACCCTGTAAAATTTCAAGACGATCCAACAGTCGGATCAAAAGTTATGGTCTTCGTAAGTTATGCCCCCACATTAACTGACATCCTATTACCTCTTTACTACTATGTGGGGTGAAATTACTATTAAGAATATAAACGAATATTACTTTCTCTTTTGTTGTGTACATATTTACAGATTTGTAGACTATGTGTATGTAATATATTTTTCCATATAACTAATATTTTTTCCTTCTGCAACATATACAGTTTTTTTGTTTCTCACCATTTTAGTTGTTATGTGTAATTTCCATTAAAACTCCACATGAATTTCAATTACATATAAATATTTCCCCTTATGTAAACAAGATTACCGAGATTTTTAAACATTAATGTCAAAAAATTATATAGTTTATTGATTTTGAATATTTCTGCATTTGTATGTCATCAAACAATGCATCATTCCTTGCTCACTTGCAACGATTTTTTAACGGTGGTAATCCATAAGTCTACAAATTCTCAATCATGTCGACTGTAAAACAATCCCGATGGAGAGAGAACTACATAATGAATAAAGTTCACATAACTATTAAGAAACATTGTTGTCTCCCTATTTAAACTAAATGTGCAACATGAGCCTAATATGATGTGATTATAACATAAATAAATGCACCAAATAAGTAGATAAATTAACCCAAGAAAACTAAACAATGAAATATAAAACCCTAAGTGCAAAGAGACGGTATGAAGCCTTATCTCGAGTCACATTAAAATCTATACTGTAAAATTTTTGATCGGATGAACAAATAGGGACAAATATCACACAAAGACTCGTAAAAGTGTGTGAAATTGAGGTTTGTATAGATCGGGGCACTTAGAGAGGAACATGGGCACCTACAGGTACCCTTGACATGTTTCTATAGGCTTGGGTATGTGGAAATTCTCATAAAACCACCATTGAGTAGTCACAAGGTGTTTCTTGTTGTTCACCTTTAGTCTCTATGTGGTCACACAATGACCTTCGATGTTGCTGGAAACTTCGCAATGAAATAATGACATACAAATCCCTCAAATAGACATAAAATCGTCAAAAAGATGCAAAGTTAGGGGTGGGACTATACTCACTTGTCACAATGGTAAACTTATAATCGAGAACTCAACTACATCTCGGACTCCAATGTATTTTTATTTCTATGTGTGCATAATTATGCCCTAGGTGGCTCTTGTGCGTTTCACATTTCGTAGGTAGAAAACTAAACTAGATGAAAAGAAATGTAGTAAATGTAAGCATGGAATAGAATTAACTCCCTCCTACAAATTGTATATAGAATAACTAGCGCTTGAGTCCCTTGGATGAAACTAGATGGATGCAACCTTAGGTGGTGATACTTAATACTTTGTTCTTTCACATTTATTATGATCACATAAATTTATATATTTGTATCATTGTCTCACTTAAATTTTGTAATTAAACCCAAAAAGGTGGATTAATAGAAAGATAATATTCTCAAATGGATAGAAAGAACCCAAAAAGTGTGAATAAAGTATATTAAGGTTAGGGGTGCTCATAGGGGAGAAGGGTTCTGACGCTTGCAGATCGTGGTTGGGCATTCTATGTAGGATGATAAATGCCAAGGTATTAAAAGGAATACTAAAAAAATAAGGACACAAGACTAAAAGTAGAAACATAAAGAAAAGAAAGGTGACAAAAGGAAATCGGTTAATTATTACTTTTCTTACTTAGGAATCACATGAATAGTAGTATGTAATCGGGACTAGATAATTACCTAAATTTCTTGATTTCATGTCTATATTTTGGACATTAATTATGTTATTGAATGGAAGCTTGATTACATAAAGTAGATAGAAGATGCATAAATGATAAATGTTACTATCCAAATTGATTCTCCTTTGTAAGTGAGAAACATCAAATATTTAACAAGAAGGCTAAAGACAGATAAATCATCATGTATGTCGCTTTTGTATCCGGGGAGGAAATTCAGTGGCTCTTTGTCACTCATATGTTGGAGAAATGGATAGCACCATATAAAAGGATTTCATCTATCCTCACTACTTTAGGTTGTGCATTCGAACTAAGGTGAGAGGACACATTTTGTAATCTCTGTTGGTGAAGGAGAATGAAGATATCCTTCTTTGTAAAAATTTGAAAGCAAACCTTGATAAAACATGATCAATGCACCACAATTTTAATCTCACGAGTTGTCACTTCTAAAGAATGGTGATATTTTCTAAACAAGGTTAAGGTTATTAAAGACATTATGGAATCCTGTTGTTTCTACATATTTTAGCAAAGAGAATTTATTCATTTGTGGATATACATGGAAAATAGAGGTAGTTGGGTAGGAGTCATTGTTTTTGAATAATGTTTGGTGGGATATTAAGCGGGATAAACTTGATTTTTCTAGATCTTTGAGAACCTTCACAAAAATTGGAAAACTAAATGATAAAATGCTTCAGAATAGCTAAAATATTCCTTCAACCAGAAGGTGTGCATTAATGGAGGCCTAGATTTGCATGGTTTCACACAATCTCTAAGAATTTAACACAAAGGATCGAGCTAAAGACTCAATTAAACATTAAAGACCCCTAGTTCCTCACACCTAAGATACACTCAAAGGCTTACAAACAATATTTATCAACAAAATGATAGTAAAGTGATTTTAAATTGTTTATCTCATTACAGGATGAAGGCTCTTCTCATAATGAAATTGCAAATGCTAATAAACTATCATAGGGACCACATCCTGTGTGATTCAGAGGGATTTTAACATAAGATTGCAATAGGAACAAGAAATACTATTTGCAGACATTTTGAAATAAATAAGACACAATTTTTCCCAAGATTAACACAGATTAATTCAAATTTGATTCAATTCATCATAAGGGGAGGGTTTCTTGAACAATCTCGGGGCTTTTTAAGGGATGTACTCTTGTAACCAACATGACATGATCAAATCTGAAACATAAGAGATTAATAGGTTTCTCGGGTGTGTGTGTCTCGGAAGATGGGATTTCTCAATTTTTCTCGTAAGAATTCAACCCCACCCCAATTTGCATGACTAAAGAATGCTTTTTATAACACTCAATTTACATCCAAGATTTCCCCCAAAGAAAATAATATTTGAGGAACCTTTGTTTGTTACATGTTTGATCATGATTTTTAGAAAATGATATTTAATAGGTTTGCAACAAAATTTTCCAGCTTGTTCAAAAATTTGAATCATTACAAATATCTTGGTCATTTTTTTAAGCTCGGGATACCCATTCATCTCCTCTGCAACACGTTTTTCATCCTTTGCACATGCAACCTCCATCATTTCATCCTTTCCCCATTCTTTCCTCTACAACTCTTCTCTACATCCATCTTCTCTGGTAATTCATGTTTTTGCATGTTCTTGAGCAATTCAAACTTCAAAATATAAACCTTTACATTCCTTGGACTCACAAATTAAGCTCTAAATCCATTCAATTGCACTTTGCAGATAAAAACGACATGGAATTTCATCAAAAAAATATGAAAAAATGCATATTCGCATCTCCGTGGTCATGGAGAAAAAATGGTGGAAAAATCAGATGCAATACACAACAATTATTTATTCTTGCCTTTTCAACTTTAGATTAGAGTTGTCCACGTGGAAAAATCGATTCAAGCAGGCTGGGTTGCCTTTTGCATTTTATGACTTGTGGAGAAAATGTGCAATTTTCACATTTTCCCGCCCCTCCTTTTAAAATCGGGCTCGACACATGGCTTAACTGGGACTTTGATTGAGTTGCGGCTCATTTTTGTAATTTTACCCTTTTTAACAAAAATGAAAAATTTCCAATTTTCCTCTGACAACCCGCTTCCTAATTTTATCTTTTCATGTGGGCCCCAATGGAGTCGTGGGTCATTTTATAACTTTGCTCCTTTTGTACAAAAGGGAAAAAAATTCAAAATGCCCCGGTGACCCGCCTCCCACTTCTAACTTTTGAAATATGCCACATGTCCATCTTCGGGGTCAAAGTAAGACTTTTTCCCTGTGGGGTTGCAGATCAATTTATAACTTTGCTCCTTTTTACAAAAGGGAAAAAAACTTCAAAACGCCTCGATGACCCGCCTTCCACTTCTAAATTTTGAAATATGCCACATGTCCTTCTTCGAGGTCAAAGTAAGACTTTTGCTTTACCACTTCTAACTTCTAATGTGGGCCCCAACGGAGTTGCGGGTTAATTTATAACTTTTCTCCCTTATACAAAGAGGAAAAAATTCAAAATGCTCCACCGACCCGCCTCCGTCAGAACTTGAAAAATGGCCACGTGTCATCCGTCGGGGTCAAAGTAAGAGTTTTTCCCTGCTAGTTTATATTTATTGATTAACCAATTAGATGCTATCAGGGCCGGGGCCAATTTGGTATTTTTTACAAATGAGACAAAAGTGGTAAAAATCACCAAAAAGACCCACCGAGTTGCATCCAATCGAAAGGACCACTTTTATACAGATGTTAGAGATAAATTTGTGGGTAAAACACTCATGTCGAACAATAAGATGCATGGGGAACTTCACCATTTATGTCCAAAATTGAATCTCTCTTTAAGGAAAAAGAATTTGGAAATGATACAAGGACCAAATGTGATCCACGATGATGGAGAAGGATCTTAAACAACATAGAAATGAAGCAAACCTTTCATGCATCTATTTAGGGAAATAGAAAATACAAAAGATCCCATAGATTGAAGAATTTTGAGGACAAACGGGGTGAGATCAAACCGAGCATCAACATCATCTCCGACTCTGATGAGCACTCCTTGCGAGTGCCACAAGATCAATAGAGAAGACCATGTGCCAAAAATCCATTGCGTAACGTAGTGAAAAACTAAGCTTGTGAAAAACAAGCTTGTAGAGGCGAAAGATAATAACTAAGTCCGCCAAGATGAATTGAGAAACCAACAAAACCTGGTCACCGGGACTAGGACAAACTAAAATAGAAAAACATGAAAGTAAAACGAAACCAAAATACTATACACTATACAATGGTGTGCAACCTGATTAAGAGAAAAAAATCAAGGAAATGTTTCAAGTGTCTGCTATTTTGGATATGACCATGCTAACTAGTTTTGATACGTCTTTAACAATTTGTCATATGATTTTTTCTCTTTTCCATCCAAGTAACTATCTCACCACATTTTTCAAAGCTTATTCTTTGTGCTTATGTCAATATTTTAAACATCTCTCAAGGCTACATCAAAATCGAGTCCCAAGAAAATCAATCTACTCGGGATATCCGCATTGATCAATTTCAAAATCCTTGAAAACAACATAGCTCACAGAGTTATCAACATCAATGTTTGCATGCAATACTTCGTAAGAAGAATTGTTGGGGTCATTAATTATATATAACATTTTATTTTCACCATGTAAATTCACAAGGCTTCCCTCAATTGGTATGGTGGCATAAGACATGTCCACTTGCACACTTCCACCCACATTAGCTACCCAATTTTTGGATAACATCATTCCCATTTGGTGGCGAAATCAACATTAACAACATCTAGTTGTAATTTCTTGCTGGGTAGGCTACAAGTTGCACTATCAAACCCTTGACATATCCAACCACCGACACTTCTCTAGAATCTATGGTAGTGCACTTCCCATAAGCTATTGACTTTGAGATCCAAAGCATTCATGACCTCAAGAGGGATTACATTATATGAGGCTCCCGAATAAAATATACAATTATGTAAGAACTTATCCTTAATAATCGAGTACTTAAAAATTGATCCACCTTCAACCGAGACTCAACCAGAGAAGTTCCCAAATTAATATTAGGTGGTTCACCCAATTCCTCCAATGCTTGTGGTTTTTCTAATTTTGTAGTGGCAGGAGTAACCTCTATATTGTTTACCTTTGTACCACTGGATGACCCTTTCCTCCTTAAGCCCTAATATTCAAATTCTCTGTTCTTATGCTCAATGATTCTAAGTAATTCAACAATAGGAACAACAATCTTGAGGTGACTCAATATTTGGGCTATGGCCACAAGCAACATATTTGGGTAAGGCAAGATTGGGAGGAAGGTTTATAAATTCATCCGATGACACGAGATTCTTCACATTCTAAGCATGGGGAGGAACACAAGTTTTACTTGGGGTGAGAAAGCCTTTTCCATATGAATATTTATTAGGGGCTTCTTTAGGGATACTTTGGTAAGAACTGGAATTTTGGTTTGGCCTAAGGCCCTACCCTTTCGTAACCTTACTCCCGGTATTGTATTCCTTTTCATGGCCAACTACCGCATTCATTAACAACTATTTGTCCTCTTCGAAGGAATTATTCCATCATAATTCTTAATCATTAATCCTCTTAGTTACTCAAAATAATTATTAGGCAAATCAAAATCTGGTACCATATCAATCTCAAAAGTATGAGTCGGAGAAAGAGGTAATACCCGGTGAATTCAATCCACGAAATATTTAACAGCTTCCGCACTCATCATTCTCGGTTGATTTTTCTCTCTACTGCGAACTTGTAGAGAAATCCATCGTGCATGCATCATCATCTGTCTCATCATCATCATTTTCTTCCTTAACTCCCTTTTCAACATCACATGGAGAATGTGGCAAGAAACAACTATCACACCACTCAATCTCATGAGCTTCTTCAACAAAAACAACTCTGGAAGCTAAAGAATCAGCACGAATATATTTTCCTAGGGTTGGTGCTACCTATTTCCTAATCCCATAGGCCCCTCACCCTGTCATCTAATCTATGATCACCTCTGGGATGATTGGAAAATCTTTCTTGACCATGTGGCTTGTGTTGACCTTAAGAACTTTTTCCAATCCCTTTTTACACTCGCGCGATTCGTAGGACATTTCCTTACCAACTCTAGCCAAAGTTTTTACAATCTCCTCTATATCCAAAGGTTTACTTTACTAAGGCTTCTCTTGATTGATCAGCTTCATTCCTTCTCTCTTAGGAGGTTTACCAATTTCCTTGATGTTATTTTAAATATGCAAATCCATGGTAAAGTCCTGCCTCAATGTTGTTGGGTTCTTATCCCTCAAATAATAGGTAACCTTGCTATCAAAAGCATTAGAGTATTTTATCGTGTAGAAAACGTCACTTGGGCTTAGGATCAAAGGTAGCCTATTCAAGGTCTTATTGAACAAAGTATTGAATTCTTGAATAGATTCATTAGGATTCTTCTTAATATTTTCAAATTTTGATAAAAGAAACCTAGGGTCTCTTTTATCCCCATACTGTAATCTAAAATCATTCTTTATTTCTATCCATGAATGAATGGATTTTTCTGGGAAAAGATTTATACAGCCCCACACGTCCTCTTGTAGAGTATGAATAAACAATTTTATGTACACATCCTCAAATTCGATCTCAAATTATTCCATCATATTGAGAAAAATCTTCAAGTGTTGATCACTAGTAATAGCATTATTTCCTTGAAATTTAGGTATTTTATTTCTAACATCTTGGGGCACAACATTCGGATATCCCGCCATACCTTTGAAATCTATAGGACCAAAAGTTTTCATAACAAATGGAGGTCTTGGTGGAAGTGGGCCATATTATTTTGGGGAGGTGATCTTACACTAGAAACATAGTGATGAGGAGTGAGGGGTCTGTGAGGCACAAGAATGCAATTCTCAGAATGAATATTCTCTAAAAACTCTATTTCTTGGAAGATCCTATCAGCTTTGGAAAACACAGGGACATAATGAGATGCAAAATTTTCAAATACAAATGAAGGACCCTCTCCAGTTGGAGAATTTAGATCTACAAAAAGACTACCTGATTCAGAAACACTTGATGAAGTATGAAAATCTTCAATGACAGGTGATCAGTTTCCACAATTGATAACTCTTTTCTTGATTTCTGATCTCCAATAACTTTCCAGATTCTTCTTCCTTCAGAATTTGTCTTTCCCAATTCTAGAAACAACCTTCTAGTAGGGTCCTTAACAAAGAAATATCTTCTTCCTTCCATATTTGTAAATATTAGTGATAAATTTCAATTGGTGATGAGGTTAAGACACACGGTATTTATCAAAAATTAATTCAACACGGAGTCACAACTAAGGATTTTTACCTTAGCTATGCAAATGCATGAAAATTGATCTATCAACACTAAATTCATGCAAAGCTTCATAGATCTAACATTCCTTTACCCATATTTAACTTTGATGATATAAAATTAGTGAAAAACCAATGTAAACCGGAAGTATTACACACATAACTTGTAACTTGCACAAATCCTACATATCTCAACAAAGGATGACATTTAAACAATGTATTTGCACTTAAATCATGTAAGAAACATTACCAGAGGTTGGTATGTGTACACCTTTGTTCAAATAGTCCCTAACAATGGCACCAAAAAGGTTTCATTCCACACAAATAGGTCTCGGTGTTTAAATAGTCACAAACAATGGTGCCAAAAAGGTGTTATTGCCACAAAATAGGTCCCAAGATTCAAATAGTCCCCAAAAATGGCACCAAAAAAAGTGTTGTTGCCGCACAAATAAGTCCCGATGTTCAAATAATCCCCGAAAATGATGCCAAAAGTGTTGGTATCCAAATTGATTCTCCTTTGCAAGATGAACGGGATCATAGATTTAAAAGAATCCTAGAGAGACAGATAAACCATCATGTATGTCATTTTGTAGTGGGGAGGTGATTCAACCGGCTCTTTATCACTCGGGATGTTGGAGAAATGGATAGCACCATATAAAAGGATTTGATCTATCCTCACTACTTTAGGTTATGCCTTTCAACTAGGGTGACAAGACCCATTTTATAACCTCCTTGGTGAAGGAGAATGAATATATCCTTCTTTGCAAAAATTTGAAATGAAACCTTAAGAATATATGATCAATGCACTACAATTTAGCTCTCATGAGTTGTCACTTCTAAAGAATGGTGATATTTTCTAATAAAGGTTAAGGTTACTAAAGACATTATGGAATCCTAATTTCTTCTACCTATTTTGGCAGTATAATTTATTCATTTGTGGACATACGGGGAAAAAAGGGTAGTTCGTAGGATTCAATTTTTAAAATAATTTTGGTGGGATATTAAGCGGGATAAACTTTATTTTTCTAGATCTTTGAGATCCTTCACAACAATTATAAAACTAAATGACAAAATGCTTGTAATAGCTAAAATATTTTTTCAACTAGAAGGTGTGCATCAATGGAGGCCTAGATTTGTAGGGTTTCACACAATCTCTAAGAATTTAACATGAAGCCTCGAGCTAAAATACTCAATTAAAAATTAAATAGCCTTGGTTCCTCACACCTAAGATACGCTCAAAGGCTTACACACGTCTTTATCAACAAAATGACAGAAAGTGATTTTAAATTGTTAATCTCATTATAGGATGAAGGATATTCTCATAAAGAAATTGCAAATTCCACAAAACTATCACAAGGACGAGATATTGTGTGATTCAGAGGCATTTTAACACAAGATTTGAATAACAGTTAAGAAATACTATTTGCATACATTCGAAATAAAGTAGACACAAATTTTCCCAACATTAACACAGATTAATTTGAAGTTGGATAGATTCATCGGCAGGGAAGGTTTCTTGAACAATATTAGAGCTTTTCAATGGTTTTACACTGCAACCAATGGACATGATCAAATCTAAAACATAAGAGATTAACAGGTTTCTCGGATGGGATTTCTCAAATTTTCTCATAAGAATTCAATCCCTAACCATTTGCATGACTAAAGCATGCTTATTATAACTCTCAATTTACATCCAAGCTTTCCCCAAGAAAACAATATTCGAGGAACCTTTGTTTGCTACATGTTTGATCATGATTTTCGTAAAACGATGTTTATCGTGCTTGCAACAAAAATTTTCAAGTTTTTCAAAAAAGTGAATCATTGCAAATATCTTCATCACTATTTTAATCGGGGCACCCAATCATCTCCTAAAGAACACATTTTTCATCCTTTACACTGCAACCTCCATCATTTCATCCTTTTCCCATTCTTTCCTCGTAACTCTACTCTACATCCAACTTCTCTGGTAATTCACATATTTTCAAGTGCCCAAGAAATTCCAACATCAAAATATCAACCTTTACATTCCTTGGACTAAAAATCATCTCTAAATCCATTCAATCGCACTTGGCAGACAAAAATGGCAAGGAATTTGATCAAAAATGATTTAAAATAATGCATATTTACATCTCTAGGAGTCTTGGAGCAAAAATGGTGGCAAAATAAGTTGTAATCCACAAAACCATTGATTCTACCCTTTCTCAACTTTAGATTAGATCCATTCACGTGGAAAAATCTGATTCAAGCGGGCCGTGGGTTGTCGTTTGCATTTTATAACTTTTGGATAAAATGTGCAATTTTCACATTTTACCCGCCCTCTACCTTTGAAAATCAAGCTTGACACATGGCTTTATTTGGGCCTTTGATGGAGTCATATCTCATTTCTAAAAATTTTCCCTTTAAAAAAATGAAAAATATCCAATTTTCCTTTCACGACTGCTTCCCGATTTGATCTTTTAATGTGGGCCCTAATAGAGTCACGGGTCATTTTATAACTTTTCTCCTTTGTAAAAATTGAAACAAACTTCAAAACGCCCGTGACGACCTGCCTTTCGCTTCTAGCTTTGAAATATGCTATGTGTCTATCTTAGGGGTCAAAGTAAGAATTTTTCCCTGCGGGGTTGTAGATCAATTTATAACTTTGCTCCTTTTTACAAAAGTGAAAAAAATTTAAAATTCCCCAGTGACCGCCTTCCACTTCTAACTTTTGAAATATGCCACGTGTCCTTCTTTGGGGTCAAAGTAAGACTTTTCCTTGCCACTTCTAACTTCTGATGTGGGCCCCAATGGAGTTGTGGGTTAATTTATAACTTTTCTCCCTTGTAAAAAGAGGCAAAAAACTTCAAAATGCTTCACCGACCCACCTCCCGCTTGTAACTTGAAAAATGGCCACGTGTCCTCCATCGGGGTCAAAGTAATACTTTTTCCCCTGTTGGTTTATATTTATTGATTAACCAATTAGATGCTATCAGGCCGTGGGCCAATTTGGTATTTTTTACAAATGAGAAAAAGTGGAAAAAATCACCAAAAAGACCCACTGACCCACATCTAATAAGAAAGGACCACGTTTCCACAGATGTTAGAGATAAATTTGATGGGGAAAACATGCCTGTCGAATAGTAAGATGTAGGGGAACTTCACCATTTGCGCCCAGAATTGAATATTTCTTTAAGGAAAAATAATTTGGAAATGATACAAGGCCTAAATGTGATCCATGACCATGGAGAAGGATCTTCAACAACATACAAATAAAAAAACCTTTCACGCATTCATTCGGGAAATAAAATTACTGGCCAGATCCCACCGATTGAAGAATTTTGAGGACAAACGAGGTGAGATCAAATTGAGCACCAACAATAACCATGTAGATTGATTTCAAAAAGTGGAAAGGGACCTAACAAAGCATAGAGTGAGAAATATGTGAACCCCGGATGATAAAGAGGAAAATTTTTGTAAAAAGTGATTATGAAAGTGAACCTAGGGAAAACAAACACGCGTAGATGTAGCAATTGTTCCTATTGTTGATGTTAATGTTATTTTTTTATGTCATGAATATGTTTCATAGTGTTTACCACCACTTCCCATACAAACGGATGTGTAAAAGAAAAGAAGAAACAAGTAGTCAAATACACATATACATGATGCAAATAAATAATCCAAGAATGGCATAAAAATATAAAAATGAAAAAGGAATATGTGAACTCTATCCATGATGAGAAAAAGGGTGTAGAAAGTATCCAGGATGTGTTGTAGAACAATAATTTTTTTTGGTGATCTCGCACCACTTGTGTCACCCACGATTTTTTGTGAAATTCTTACGCCAAGTCATGGAAGAAGTGAAATGAGTAAATTCTAGTGTTATCCTCCAACCTTTAATCATGTCTTCTTAATATAGAGAAAATTTTTAACAATTCGATCCAACAAAAAAGTGTGTAGTGCATGCATACCAAAATACTAAGGACTCGTGACCTATATAATCCACTATGTGTAGAGTTCTATAGAATGTGCGGAAACAACAACCAAAATGTTAGGTAACTACTCTCTAGTTATAGACATCCGGGAAGGGTTGTGGTGAGTATTTTATGCTAAGGACCCAAGTTTGATTCTAATCCTTATCCGACGATGAAAAATATGTTGTATCGATACTGTGTTGTTCTAAACTATGACTTGTATACGATGTTTGGGTTGAGTGATTCACCTAAATTATGGCCCCCTTTTTTGGGTTGCATGTGATATCATTAAGGAGTATGTGGCTCAAAATAAGACCAACCATTGTGCTAAAATTGTGCCCTATAGAGGAAGGGAATGTTTTTGGTATAAACCAAGGCAAACATAGTCAAAGTGGTTGGGACGGAAGAGTTAGTAAAAGCAAAAACATGCATATAGAAGACAAGATGCATTCTTACATTGTTTAAGATAGGACATAAGAAGCTAATGTAAATATGCAAGAACATAATGTAGACTATGAAAAGTGGGTTACAAACATGGGACATCACTCATGATGTCCGAAAAAATCAAGGTCAACGAATCCAAAAGTAGACAATGTGCAATGAAGACAAAGGAAAATACTAGAATTAATGTCGATAAATGAGTAAGTAATGACAACCAAATTAAAAGACAACCATTGAAGAAATTAGCTTTGCATAAAAAAATTTCACTTGAAGCACACATTATAATATTAGAAAGATAAAAGGTATGTCAAAATGTGTATAGTGAGATAAATTAATGTGCTATGAAACAAAATGAAAAATACAACTGCATGAGATTATGAAAGTGGATTCTCCCAGAGCCATTGTCAGAGGACTCAGTAACAGGTAATGTGCCAAGAATCCATGCTACATGTATATACATGTAGCATTTACGATCACAAATAGAAAGGCGTGTGAACATGCATGTGTGTATGATGAAGATAATTGCATAGAAGATATTTTCTAGCATGTGTAATAAAGTGAACATGTAAAGGATTGAGTAAACAAGAGTAAATGGAACCAATATATGCGAAATTTTATGGATGTGATGGAATGGAATGCAAAGTGTGAATGATAGGATATTTTCCCCCTAAGTGGCTATATATGCATGCAACGAGGTTCAATAGTTTATGTTCCCCCTCATTACTCAAAAATGAACTATAAATGAGAGGGCGTCTTTGGAAAATTGTTTTTAACATGTGTGTATGGTGTATGTGAATGAGTGAGTTATTTTTTGAGTAAACACATGAGTATGGTGAGGACCATTTGGAATATAGACCCTCAACAATGAGTATGGACCATGTAACTAAAGTGCATCGTAGGGTAGTTAGTGCAATGCATAGAGGTAGATCTGTAGATTGTAGTATATGTTGCGATAAGAGGATATATATTATGTATAACATGTGTTTTGTTAAGTATGTAATGTGTTTCATTCACATTAATGAAGGATGTGGTGAGTATATCACTTTTTATGAATGTTATGTTGAAAGGGATTTATTGTGGACACATTGAGTGTGTATTGGTGTTTCTTTGAGATAGATGTGTTATAATTTATATGTATTGAGTGTAAGAAATATGTTTCATTTGGTGGAAGAGGAGTATGTTTTGAAAGCGCTGATTGTGTAGAAAACATGTACATTGTGTTGAATATGTCCAAAGATTATATGTTGTTAGGGTGTGGAGGTTGTAAATTATAAATAAGTGCAAGAAGTATGTATGGTGAGTATGTAGTATGTTGTGTCAAATGTTTATAGTATAAGGGATGTGTCACAAGCATGTTGATTTTACACCATGTGAAAAATATATATCGTTAATGTGTAGAATAGATGTTGTGGAGAAATGAATGCATGCAATGAAAAATGTGTAGTGTATAATGTTTCATATGTAATATGTAGTGTAATGTGTATTATAATATGTAGTGTAATCTGTATTATAATGTGTAGTGTGTAGTGTGTGAGGTTCATGTGTATCGGATTCCCTTAACAATCAAGTGTGAATCAAAGCATGAGAGTGCATCATCAGGGAATAATGATGCAAATATATGTGTACTATAATGTAGAAAATAGATGATATCTAATTATATAGGAAAGGGGAGGAAATACCATGACCCCAAGTGTATGGTGATAGGTGTGGTATATGATGAATGTTGTTTGGAATAGATGAATAACTCGTTGGTGATTGAGATAAAGTGTAAGAGGCAAAGTGCTCGGTTTGTTAAGTGATGTTTTCAATGACGGGAGATTGTATTTATGCATCATGAGTGATAAATGGTTGTAGGTGTAAGTATGTATGAGTGATTATGTAATAGCTATGTACGTTAATGAAGCTTTGGATGTGAAGATGAAACATTGTTCTTATTGTAAGATATCCATCAACAACCATGTAAGAAACATAAAGAACATGAAGGTGTCATCACATAATGATGATACTAATGTTTGATATATGTATGTCAATTGTGAGAGATTAGATATAAAGTGATGAAAGGATAATGTTCCGTTGTCATAAGGGGAGGGAGAAATAATGTATTCCCCCGAGTAGATGTGGATTATGAGAGTAATCAAGTAATGTCATCTAAAATGTCATCATTGTCATGGTCAAAACTATATGGGGAGGCATCGAGACCTGATAAGTGATGGTGCTGTTTTATCAAGTAAATATCGATTGAGGTATAAATTATACATGCCCATACCATACTTTTGTTAGTGAATGCTGGTAATTGAAATCCATGTGCATACTAATGAGTAAGATTTTGTGAATAATCTAGGAATGAATCATTCCAAATTAATATACATCCAAATGGCATAGGGAATGATATATTAGTGTGATGAGATTCTAGTGTTCCCCTATGTAATCGAGCCAAGATTGTATGAGTGTAAGTGGAGAAGGAAAAGGAGTGCGTGGAGGAAATATGGTGAGGTAAAAATGTGAAATCCATAAGATGCCATAATGCAAATGAAACAATGATAAATACAAGGAGGGTAAGGTGGTGGCATAAAATATTCAATTCTATACGTGAGCTTGGATAAAAATCAGGTGTACATAAAAATCATCCAAAGTAGGATCCAATGGAATATGTTCCCAATAAGAGTCATTCATGAGAAGTGTACATGTGAAACGAGGTCGGATAATGGAGATGATCCTTGAGAAGGCGCAAGAGATGTAGTGATGTCTCGATTTTATTACGGCCCCCGATAAAGGATCATAGCATTACTTATAAGTAGGGGTGGCATCGATATGGTTAGAAGTAAATATAACTTCTAAATAACACCTTCGAGTGGTGGTATATGAGTTGGAGTATCCATAGGTTGTGGTTCGTCACTAATATCATTTCGTGGAGTAGGAAGCGTAGTATTAAGATCGTGATAACAATACTTCAATAGATGACAATCAAGAGGAATTATATACTCTATGGTCTTGTGTATGAATTATACGTAATTATGTACTATAGATATAACCTCTTCTATGGGATGATGTCATGCCCTAAAAAGTAAACAATTGTATTAAATTGGGAAGTAAATTACAAAGAAAAGTGTATTGATATTTTTGGTCTTGCGGTGATAAGTAGAGTAATGTGACATAGAAATATTCAAATAGATTCATCATATGCTTGCGAACAAAAAGAGATGATGGAATAAAAATAAGCAATAGAAAGACCACTCTTTTCAAGGTATGACACAGGAAAATGTTTATTTCAAATCCATGTTCGATTAGAGTGTTTTTAACACCCACATTATAAATGTGAATCATGATGTACAAAGTTGGGTCATTTTCTAAAATAGTAAGATAAGTACTAGAACTAGACGGAAAATAGATATGATGAGAAAATGCATCAAAAAATGTTTGATATATTGTATCCGGATTATTAATAGTAGGAATACAAGTGGTAGCTAGGATATTTTTGACTTTAACTATTCATTCAGGATGAATGAGAAATAAACCATTAATAAATATATGCATGATTAAAGTAGATTAGGAAAATCAAGAAATAAAAGTAAGAAGATACTAATGGTTTTTAAATTGAGTTCGGAGTTCACCAAAATGATTAAATCTAAATGTGAAATATGTGCATAATCTGATATTATTGTAGAAGTTAATAAATGCATAAAATAAGTACATAAAATAACCCAAACAAACTAAGCAATGAAATGGTAAACCCTAAGTGCAAAAGAGATGGTAATAAGACTCAAATTTTTCGTAGTGAAATATGGATTATGACTAAGTTCTCGACTGGGTGAATAAAGAGGAGAAGTGTCACAAAGAGATTCTCAAAAGTATTCAAACTAGAGATCTATCTTGAATGGGGCTCTTGGATAGGGACAAGGGTGCATGTAAGCACCCTAGACTGTTTCTAGGAACCTAGGTTTTCACAAATGCTTCAAAAATACCTCCGAGTGGTCACAAGGTGTTCACTATTATTTTCCTTTCGTCGCTATGTGGTTGCATGGTGATCATCAAATTTAGTTGAAACTTGCAATAAAAGAATGAATCTGTGAAACCCTTAAATAGACATCAAATCCTAAAAAAGAAACATGTAAAATGAGGGGTCAGACTGTCCTCAACTATCAAAATGGTGAACTTACGATCGATTGTTTCAAAAGACATCTTAGACCAATGTATTTCTATGTGCATGTGTGTGGAATTGTTTCCTATGTGTATCTTGTGCGTGTCACCCTTGATAATGAGAAAAGTAAGCTATATGTGAAGAAATGTAGTAAATGTGTGCATGGAATAGATTGAAATCTCGTCCTATGAAGTGTCTCAGAGAATAACCAACCCTTGAATCCCCTAGATGGTGTTAGATGGATGTAATGGATTTCATATATTCTTGACGGATGCAACCTTAGGTAGTGATAGCTAATACTTAGTGCTTGGTCCTTTATTATGATCACATAAATTTATATTTGTATGATTCCCTTACTTTAATTTCATAATTAACACTAAAAATGCTAACTAACAAAAATATAAGATTCTCAAATGGCTAGAATAGATCCAAAATGTGTGAACAAAGAATGGAATCCGGGCTAGCCACCGATGTCCAAGATGATAAATGATGAGATATAAAAAGGAAGACTAAGGAAATAAGGATGCAAGACTAAAGTAGCAATAGAAAGAAAAGAAAGGTGGCCAAGGGAAATGGGTTAATTAGTATTTTTCATACTAAGGAATCACATGAATAATGGTATGTAATTAGGAATAGATAATTATCCAAAGTGCATGATTTTGTGTCTACATACCTGGACCATAAAATAAAGGTGAAATCTAATAGCGTAACTTGCATTAGCTAAAAACATACCATTTCCTAATGTTCCATTCTTGCCATCAAATTCAAATAGTGAAGGATTACAGACAAACATTCCACAAGTAACTTGCAGGAATCTATTTTGCATGACCATACCTATTCCTTCCACCCATCCTTTTCTTCTCTACCACTTAGAATAGGAAATATTCCCCGATATCCACTCATCTTTTCTTACTAATTCCACATCCTCCCATTTATTTAGGTCATCGCATGAAATTGTCTCACGTGCAAACCTTGCTTCAGCCTTCCTTATACATGTACAACCTGTGTCCTCCTCTCATTATAATTACCTTCCACCTTCTAATCTTCCATCCACTCAAATATTACACCCCACCCCTTTGCATACACCGATCTTTCCCATATTCCTATTCTTGTCGTAAACTATTGAAGCCAAGCATTTGTTTCACAAAATATCCTATTGTTTTGTGTGTCTTTAACCCACGTTGAGAAGATGCTAATCACATGAGTTATATCATTCTTACAAGTGACCCAAGTACATGGTAGATAATACAAATACTCAAGATAGACAATTAGATTCCCGTAAAATATTTCTTCAATAGAAAAATACCCACCACTTTATCTTAGATATTTACACATAATACTCATATAAAGGGAAAGATCTCATTTAAAAAGTATGATTTCTACTTAATTTGATCTTGTGTTTGGGTGGAATTACAATATAAAATATCCCATAATCCATATTACAAATATGTCTTAATAAAAAATTATTCCCTTTCCTCTCTACCATCTGAGTCATCAAATGTTTCCTCCTCATTTAAAAAAGCCACAATGGAACTTCCCCAATGAAAAATGCTTTTACATCTCATGGTGTTGATGTTTCTATTAACTCGATGAAACGTATCCACACTCATCATAGTTTGTACTAACACTTTACATTACAGAAGAAAAGAAGAGGAAATTGAATAGTTCTTGCTTACCCATGGTGGTAACACTCCATTTACTATGTCATGGCCAGAGCTTGGGATTTCACCAATAAATGAATACAATACAGGGGCCTTTTCTCAATGGATTTCCCAACTTTGTTTCCATTAGTAAATAAATGTGGCAATAACTCTACTTAAAATAAGTTATAATGCATGAATACACTCTACATTTGATCCACTACCATGATGGGTGTTTTTGTTCCCACCTTGAATTTTCCTAATTCCTTGTAAATAGGTCTCATAATATGTCCTAGAAGTTAATCTACAATAATAGTTTTTATGAAACAAAACATTAAATTTTGATTCCCTCCAACAATTATAGATCTATGAAAATAACTTCTGGAATGCCCCAAAGACAACCTCTTAGACAATTTAACGATGTTATGTTCAAGCCTTCTAGGGACATGATCATTTTTCCCACTTAAAATAGAACTCGAGGTTTTAGATCCGGCATAATAATAGGGGAAAACAACTTTATTCTTCACTCTAAGTTCTACAAACATCAAATGGCTAGATCTCCATAGTATTATGTCTTGTGTATGCCCTGTTGATCCTCAATCCACACGGTGTTGGAAAAAGTTAATATTATTTCTAATCCTCATTCATTATCAACATACCTATATCACCGATTCACAAAAATAGTGAATAAATATTGCATAAGGAACTTAGAGCAAGATAATTTTGGTACAAGTATTACAATCTATTTATTTTTAAAAAAATCTTGAATACATAGATTTTATTTATGTTCCCTCTTCTCGCATGTGTGAATGGAAATATAGAGGCTCGCATATGTCCACGGTTTATTTTGGCATGAAAATGAACATAAAGTTGATGCGATAGAATTGAAGGATACATCAGCTATTGTGGAAATTAAACAATAGTTTGATAAGTTTTTATAGTTCTAGAACCCTTCCTAGCTTGTAATTGGTTTGATTTTGTTCACAGTCACTACTAGATGACCCTTGTTTGCTAGATACAACACAAATTCTATCTTCCTCCCCACTTGTAGACCTTGAAGAACTACTTAATCATGTTTGAACACCACAATAAATGTTTACAAAAACATGTTTGCATATAAAGCAATTACAATCGTAGTTCCAAGATACAACACCCTATGTGCCACGCAACCTACTTCATATTTGGTCATTAAAAGTGATGGGAAAATTAAGTACCTCCCTTCTAGAAATGATGATAGATTGAACATCCAAAACCAAACTATGATATCCATATGGAGAGTAAATTTTTTTGCTAACAAGTTCTTTCCCGCCATGTAGTTGTTAAGTATATTGCAAAATATGATTCAAAAGAAAAGAAACATTCATAAACATATCACCAAATATTATCCCTATTTTCAAGAGATTTTGATGTTGCTTCTCTAGTACATATTGGAATCTGAAAAATTCTTACAAAAAAACATTGTTGAACATGACATAAGTACACAAGAAATATGCCACATGCTCCAAACATTTCCACTTGTTATGTGAAACCATTCATTTGTTTCGTTAAATGTTCGCAAAACATTTTTAACATGGGTCATTGAAAATGAAACACATGTACAAGAGACACCCGCTTTATTTGATCTATATAGATTTTTCCCTACAAGCATGGAATTCCTACCTCTTATTTAGGTTGTTTGTTATTTGAGCTAAAAATAACCATAAAGGTGATAAATGGAAACTGCGATCAAGCCCAACAATTGTTCGATTCCACCCAACATTTGTAGATGTTCTAGCTAAGGATTCAACATCCTATAACCTTTCCTATTTGTCTAAAATCTTCTTATATAAGCATTTCTTAAATATTTTGTGTGAAATTGGCTCAACCCATCATGACATCAATTACACATGGGATTTGTTCAAGCACAACTACAAACTATGGCATATTTTATGTACTACAATAGATAAGGGACATACTATGATGTTAGTTATGAATCTAAATTAAAATTTATTATTCAATAGGAAACATTGTATGAATGGCATGTTTTGGCACAACTTTATCTATGAAACAACATAGGTCTTGATAGTCTTAAAATGTTGGGCAAATGGGATTTTTAAATACATAATAATCGTAACATTCATGATGTTCCACCTCATTTTTAGATAATTGGTCCATCATTCCTCGAGAGAAAAAAGGTGGAGACAATTAACACCAATATGAATGACACACCACCATCTTCCATGTTTCCTTTATCTTCAAAACAAATAATAGCTCTTGATACCATACTACACCATTTAGCCAAAAATCCCATCTACCTACACTAAAACTAATAATTCTAGAAATCATATATAAGAAATAAAATCAAGACTTCACTCATACCAACAACAACCACAACACCATCACCTATGCTTCTACTACCCCTATCGGTGTTTCATCATTCAACATCTCAAGCATCAACAATCCATGCAGGCTCTATATTCCAATCAAATAACTAAAACCTATCAAGGTCATGATTAATCATCTTTTCAAGATTCACTAAAATATATCGAATATATTATTATTGATGAGAGGTTGATTGGCCAAAAGTTAACAAGAAAAAAATTACTATATGCTTCGAGTATTTCCACATTCTAAAATAGCTGAAATAGGAATAGACCTATCTTCTTCCTTGGTGAAACTAGATAATTACCACCTCTTATCAAGACTCCTCTTTATGCAAGAAATTCATATGGAGCTAGCCTTTGGAAGGGATTCCATTATTCCATTACATTGTAAACAATATTTTGACAATAAGGAACCACCACAACATAAATTTCAATTTGGTAATTACCGCTCCACATGTAAGATTCAACTCCTTTTATCGAGGTCCTGTGAACTCCTATTCTCTCACACCGACTCAAACCAAACTCATCTAGAGCTCAACTATTTTAAGGATGCACCAAATTTGTTTGCAAAAATAAACCGATGGCCTCCCATAACCTTCAAATATTGAAATAATTGAACATTCTAATCACTCAATCCATTCGATTAAGGTAACATAAGAGATGTTATAAGAGAACTTGATGATGATTTAGTTGAAACATAAATTTATTATATACAAATAACAAAAATCATGCTTATTGTTAATTAATGGTTTGAAGCAGGCCTTCTAAATGATGTTATAGGAATAATTATCTGACATTTTTTATGAAACATCAATGCCACCACCAGAAATACCTTTATTTGTTGTTGTCAAATTTGCTAGATACACTAGCCCATGTTGGGATCCTTCCAACCCATTAGATATTCCAATATCCATTATTTCAAGAAGGAATCAAAGACAATTTCCAATTAAAATGGATTGAGGATTAACGATTGACATGTATCAGTGGACTTACTTTAATTAATGCAATTGTCAACATTGGAAACCCTAAAAGACTAGGTCATACATTCATATCTTTCTCGAGAGTTCCCTCACTTGACAATGTATGCATTTCCTATCCCTTTGCCTTTGAAATGTATTCAAAAATGGAACACGCATCTATACTTGAGCAAGAAGAAAGGAGGAGTCAAGACTATTTTCACTTAACCAAAATGACCCATCATAAATACTAGTCTCTACTTTTATAACTCCTTCACTACTAATTTACCGAACACTACTTGTATCCAAAGGGGAAGTGGAGTTCCAAGGGAAACAAATTTATTCATGTTTAGTGTAAATAAAAATTTTCAGTAAAAGGTTACCACTCATGATATAATCTTTCGAAATGTATATGTATGAATTTGTAACAAATTTTAAATGTATAGATAGAACCTTTCAATGTAATGTTTTATATATATTCCTACTCTTCCACTATTAATCAAACTAGTTATCAACCTATGATCAACAATACATTTAAGGATTAAAAAAAAAAACAATCTATAAAAATACAACCACCATCTCAAACACGTTACACCACTAACACAATTTCTCCTAAAATAATTGAAAAAACATCAACTATGAAATTATTTAATGTATCACTCTAAATCACATAATACCCTTCAAAGATTCACATCATTGAATGTACACATGCAATTTCTAGTTAAAATACAAATATATCAGCTTAACACAATCAAAGTGTCTAGGTAATGGACATACATTAATTAAATTTGATCAACTTAAATGTTTCTAAATATGAAAATTCAATAAAAAAATAGTGATCTATTGATTAATAAGTGAAAATGAAATAAAATTACTAATCATTAAAATCAAAGATAAAAGTCTTGAAATTAATACTTATTGATATATTTCTAATAACGAAATTTAAGATATTTGTACTAGCTATACAACTAGTCAAGTGTATATTTCAATTATGAACAATAGGTGTTTTTTTCCATTCTTAAAAAAAAATAAAAATTAATAAATATAATTCTTTAAATGGATTTGACATTTGATAGTATAGTAAAGCCAATTAAAAAAATTCAATTAGTTTATCACATTATATTAATGTTTAAATATTAGTGGTTTAATAGATTAATTTATTTTTATTAATACTAAATGCACAATAGTTAGTGTATTCACCCATGTATGATATTCGGTTAATTTGTTCTCTTTTCAATTAATAAACCTTATTTATTATCTATTTTAAATAAAAAAACTTACTAATATTATAATTTTATTTATTTAAGACATAAATTTGAAAAATTGAAAAAATTAAATCAAAATATAATTTACAAATTTATTCTTAGAATTGTGGTGTGTGTGTGTGTAGTGATAATATTATTGATAAACGAGAACTGAAAATTAATCTGTTATTTATATCATAAGTAAAAAAGGAACTTGGCCTTACTATTTAAATTATTTGTATCGAAAATACCTTATAAAGCATGTAAAAATTGAAGTACTATAACCACCTAGAGGTGGCAAGAACATATTAGGATTGTGCTAAAATTATAACACAATAGATTAAACACACCCAAGACTAGTTATCATTATCCTTCGAGGATCCCAAAACATCGAGTGTAGGCATTTCGATATCCCTGGTATCCTATTTGATTATCATAGAGGCCATTGATTGAGCCAAGTTGGATTCTTTAAACTTTTCATATGGGATATTCATTATGGCACAAATCACATCTAGTTTTTTAACTTGAGATCTTTTTTCCAGAGCATGATATTTGAGAGTTTCTAAATTTGATCCATATGGAAAGCTAAAATTTGAGCACAACTTGAATTTGAAGATATATGCTCTTTTGTAAATGGTTCACTTACACAATCAAAAATTAATGTTGCAAAAATGTAATTTTTACCTGCAAATTAGAAAGCTAAATTAATTATTTGGTTTGGTGTGTCGACAAGGTTCAACCCATATTGATGAATCCAAAACTAAAAATGAAGCTTGATAAACTAATATATATATATATATATGAGTCAAAGTATAGAAACAAACTACTTCATCTGTAAAGTTAATTAATGAATCTTAAAACATAAAAATTTGAATAAGTTAAAAATTCTAAGACATATTGCAACTTTGTGTGCATCACTACAAGATTTCAAAGAATTAAGTGATGATTCTCTTGTCGATTATTTTGAGAGATTTACCTCCATCATACAATATTTTTGCGAATACATTGAATATAATTGACAAACAACTACTTTTGAACAAAAATTGAATACTCTAAAATAAGAATAAGCTATTCATACAAGTACATAAGTTGAAGAGCATACAATTTCTTCTAATCGTAAAGGGAAAAATAGGAAAAGCATCCTTACAAAATATTTCAAGCAAGGAAATAATCAACAAGGATCCAAGACTAGAAAAACATTCTTATTTGTGGTCGTAAAGGACATGACTTTAAATATTTTTGGTATAATATGTTCTAAAAAGGATCATCTAGTTCAAATAAAACATGACAACCAACAATCTAAAAAAGGTCAACAACAAAATAGATAGGGAAACAATAATGTAAAGTGAAAGAATAAACTACCTCAACAAGGAAATATTATGGAACATGAAGATGAATATGAATATGAATATTTCCTATAAATTACAGAATCTAATGAAGAATTCATCTAAAAAATGCAATCTAGTATATTTATTTAGGTACATCCCGCCACATGATAGGATGCAAATAATGGTTCTTCACATTCAAGAACACACCTACGAAAAACTTTGTTTCTTTGAATAATGGTACTTCTTATAGTGTTAAGGGTATTGGAAGTTCTATTTCACTACCATTTGGAAAACACACATAAAATTATGTATGTTTTATATGTCATAGTTTAACAAAATTTATAGTATCTATTGAATTAAATTATTAGACCAAAATTTTAAAATTGACTTTACCCGTAAAGGTGTTAAAAGATGTTCCTCATAAGAGATAAGTTAGAAATCTCAAAACTTTTTGTAAGAGCTTCAAATGCAGGAAGAATGTTTGAACTAGATTTTGTTTGCCAAAATTATCAAGACATTTCGGCCAAGGACACCACCTTAATACAACTATGACACATAATACTTAGAGATATTAGTTTTGGATATCTTGGCACACATTATCGATACAATATGGTGAGGTTTTTTCACCTCTAAAAAAGGGTACATATAAGTTTCAACATGGATTGGTATGGAAAAAACATCGAGAACATTTTAAATGTAGTACATTTTAATTTGGTAGAAAAATTATCCGGTGCATACCAATTTGTGCGGACCAATAAGACCTATCCATTCTTTGTTTCAATACTTCATGCTCTTTGTTGATGATTTTTCAAGAAAAATGTTGATATATTGTCTTCGCACCAAGTACGATATCTTTGAAACCTCGGAATTTTGAATCCCTTATTAAAATAAACTCTAGACAAAATATAAAATCTACTTCACTATGATTTATTGGGAGAATACACCAGTAATGATTTTAGTGTTCTTTTCTAAATCTATGATATTCATCATTGAATATAACATCTTTATACACTACAAAAATGGTGTTGTTTAAATATGAAATTGTATTATCCTAAAAATGGTGTGATGTATGATTGACTATTTATGTTTAATAAAAACATATTGGGCATGCGAAGAAAAATAATAATTTATGTACTAAATAGAAATCCCACTACAACTCGTATGTACTCACGGTAACAAAATTCAGGTTCACTGTAACTCTTTATGGGGTAACGGCATTAGAATCATGGTTATGGTGAAATTCATTTATTACACACGTTATATTTTTAGATGTAAAACTAGCATGTACATTCATAAGAAATAGAGAAGCATACTTGATATGAAATAAAAATGTATATTTTCTTAGGATACACTTATCGGGAACTTGGTTATAAACTAATAGATCCAAAAATTAGAAAGGTTTACACTAGAAGGGATGTTTAGCTATATGAAAGTAAAGAAGAAAATGTTCCTTCAATAATATGGTAGTCATCATGTGATTAGGAAATTCATGATGGAGAAGATGGTGAAGATCCAACACCCACAAGAACCACTCAATTTATACCTTAGTAGTATATAAATATGATAGGAGTTAAAAATTGGATTTTTCCCAAAAAAATATAACAATGGAAAAATGAATTTCAAGTATTCCTTGGAATGAGGAAAAAATTACCATAGTGAGTAAATTTTTCAATCTTATTAAACCATCCATAGTTTAAGAAGTTGTATATTATAAAAAAGTAAAATATGCTATGGATGTAGAATATATGTCACTAATGAAGAATAATACATAGTATCTTACATATCTTATACCAAGGAAAAATATGATTGTATGTAAATGCATATTTTAAAAAATTACAAAGAAGATCGCATAATTGATAAACACAAGGCTAGGATGGTAGCTAAAGGATATGATTTGAAAGAAGGCATTGATGTAGAATCAAAATCTATACACTTGGGTACGTTTCTACGTCCTAAAGCATACTTATGTATAGTTGATTCCCAAGAAAGAAAAATAAAGGTTGAAAAATCCATTTATCCATTTGGTTATGTTATCACTTCCTCTTCCGTGTCTTTTACACATCTTACATGACTTTGTTGACACTTGAATAATTTATCTTTTGATGTCCTTTGACACTATTACCGAGCTAGGAAATAAGTGCTAAATTACTCTTGTCCCTTATGGGTGGCCCTATCTCTTTATTTCTTCTTCTTACTCTTTTGGGTCCATTTCACTACTTTAGAACCTTTTAACCCTTTTTGGTCAGTGTTTCAATTGTCAATTATGAAATTAAAACAAGAGAATCGTATGGAATACTTAGTTACTTCTTCTAAATAGGGTGAAAAACACTATAAGCATTATCTATCACCATCTTAGCTTACAAAAAAGCACAAGACCACTACAAAGCATACATCTAGAAAATACATGCAAGGGGCAAGGGCTACATTGATTTACATACAATGCATAGGAGGGAGTTCATTATATTCAATCATACATAATCTATAAACTCGGGATAATATAGATCTAGCCTATTTTCATCATGTAACATGCTATAGGAAACCTAGGGTACGAGACATAGATACAAGAAAAAAAAATAACTACATAGAGTCCGAGGTGTAGTGAAGTGCCCGGTCATAAGTTCACTCTTTGGGTAACCATTAGGGTCGGTCGACTCCCCTTTCTGCATCTTTGTTATTATATTTGATGTGGTTTGTGAGCATATACAACTAGTCATTTTTTTAACAAAGTTACAGTGATTGCATACCTAATAGTAATATCAAAGTGAGAAAGGGTAAGCAACACCGAATACCTTCTAACCTAGAAAATACAATATTATAACCATCTAAGTAGATAGAAGAACTCATTTCAATCATTTTAATTTGGTGCATTCATGTCCTCCTATAGAGTGCTTATGTCCATTATATTCCTAGGGTTTTGAATTCTCATCGAGTCTTTGTGATACTAATTATAGATTATTCTACAAAATACATAGTTCCAATCACTCCCATGTTGCAAAGAATCAAGTAATTTATATTTCTTACTTTATTTTCTTAGGGTTTTACATTGTTGAATACTTAACTATGCTCATGTATTACTCTACTTAATCACAAGAATATAATTTATTACTGAGTAAGTTACTTTCAAATAATATTTAATTTAATTTAGATTAAATTGTTTGCTAAACCCCTACTCATGATCGACCTCTCAAATCCTTATTTTTCCTATTCTATAGATTTTCCTTTCCCTAACCCCAAACCCCAGGTTAATTGATCGGGGTTCATATTTCCATCTATTTTCTATCATAGATTACGTTGGTACCCAAATTTATTCTCCCTCGGAGGTTGAGCAACATCACAAGTTTACCGGGAAGCTTAGAGACAAGCAAATCATGTATTGTTTCATTTTATAGCTGGGGATGAAATGCAGCTTGCTCTTTGTCACTCGGATGTGGAGAAATGGGTAGCACCCTCAAGAGTATTTGACCTATCCTCACTACTTTATGGTTGTGCCTTTCAACAATCATGCCTATGGTACACACAAAGAATTACAAACAATCTTTATCAACAAATGATAGTGAATTGATTTTAAATTTGTTTATCTCATCCAAGGCGAAGGCTATTCTTGTAATGAAATTACTAATACCATTAAAGCTCATCACAGAATGAGCTCCTATGTGATTTCACAAAAAAATCAGTATAATATTGCAATAGGAATGAATAGAATTATTTGAGACATTCTTAAACAAAGTAGAAACTAATTGCTCGCGAGTCAACACAAAATAACTCAAATTTTACTAAACTTATCAACAGGGAAAGTTTCTAGAACAATCTCACTGACTTGCCAATGATTGTACACTTGCAACCAACTTGACACAACCAAGTTTAACACAAAAGAGACATACCCGGTTTCTTATACAGTCCCTCGAGAAAAATAGGCTCTATCAAATTTTCTCTTAGAAAATCAGTTTCGACCTTTAACACTCCAACATTACAACCTCCAACCTCCAACCCTTTTCACAGAAAAATCATGCCTATTTATAACATTTTACAATGCAGTTTACCCCTAAAAAATCCAAACATTGAGTGCACTAGTCCTCGCCATGATCCCGATCATGATTCCCAAAATCGAGATCTGTAAAAGTTGTTAGGTTCTCGGGGGTAGATTTCTTCAAACATCTCCCGCATTCAACTCCTTACGGTAGATCACTCTTCCTTTTACTCGCTAACAAACTCCGCCCCTAATCTATCAAATCTAGTTTCTTACATTCCTAGGAAAATAAAATGGAAGATCGGATCGAGCCCGAGAGATCAAATTTTCTATTAATGGTAAAAGACATCCCTGCATTTTCTCAACAAACCAAGATATTAATAGGTCTTTTGTGTGCAAGGAAAGAAAAATCGAGGTGAATCCTACAATCAAATTGCATATTTAAAGGTGAGAGACATTTACATACCTTCCCCACAAAACCCTGACTCCAGATTCATGTTCCTCTTTATTTGGCATGCAAGAGACTCCAAGAAATGATAAAAACCATAAGGATATGCATCCTCGGTAGCTCTCGAGTGAAAATGTTATAAAAATAAGATTCAAATGCACAAATTTTGTTGATTTCTATTTTTAATTTGGTTCATCCACGTGGGAGATCCACTTTGAAACAGACACATTTGTGGGTTCCTTTTTCCCTTAACAAATTTTTTGAAAAATGTAAATTTTTCATATTTTTCTCCACACCTCTACACTTGAGAAATGAGCCAAACACGTTTCCTAAGGTGGGTTCCAAAGGAATCGAGGAAAATTTTGCTATTTCATCTCCCTTTCTAAAAAGGGAATTTTTTCCAAGTTTTCCCCAAAGTTCCACCCTTTCGCTTTTAGTCTCTCATGTCGGTCCCGGTGGAACCATGTCTGTAGTTTATACTTTTAACTCCCTTCTCCAAAAAAGGAAAACTTTCCAATTTTCCCCCGAAATTCCGCACTCTCGCAATTGACCGGACAAACTTTTGACTATTTTCTATTGGGATTTTGGGCCATTTTTATGTTTTAATCCTTTTGTGTACAAGAAACAAAATACCCAAATTGCCTCCTGCCCCTTTTGACTTTTCAAACTGCCATGCATTACAATGGCACATCTTGAGATGATCCCTAAAAGTTGAGACTTCTGAATGAGCGCGGGCTCACCACGTGTCTTGCCCGACAATTTTTTTCGAATGCTTAAAGCTCGGAAGAATGTGCAATGTGTCAGGTCCGAGGCAATCTCCTTTGGCCATTGAAATGTCCGAGAAAATGCAAAGTGAGAGGAGGGCTCCAAGTGTCCTCTTGGCGCTTCTTTAAAATAAAATTCAAAATCCGGTCCTCGAAATGCGTGGTCCCTCCATGTGTCTCAGTCTTTCAAAACCTTTTGAAAAAGACTAAGTATGAGAAGACCCGCCAGAAGCCTCCACGTGTCTTCATGGTGTAATTTCAAAATGGTGCCCACAGCGGAGACCCGAATGAGCACATGCTAACAATGTGTCCCCATTTTTCCAAACTATATAAGCTACATAAAACTTATTCTAAGTCCGGAAAAGCATCGGAAACCTCCGTGTGTCCTCTAGTGCAACTCAAAGCCCAAACCAAAAATAAAATTTTCAAATGAGCACCATTCCTCCACGTGGACCTTTGGGTTTGGGTCGATGTGATCCATAAAATTTTAGAGTGCCCCACTAATCCACATCTAATCGAAGAGGCCACACTTCTTTTTAATGCAAGGATGGAAATTTGACTGGGAGAAATGCCCGTCAAATCGTAAAATGTAGAAAAACGACCATTTGAGCCCGGAGATGAAATTTTCTCCAAGGACGAAGAATTTAGAAATGTTCAAGGCTCAAATACATTCCTTCAAGATAAATCCATTAATTTTAATTCAATTATTTAGGTCAAAAACATAAAGGACAACAAGTTGCGACTATGAAAAATGGAAAGAATGGGACAATCGAGTTTCTACACCCAAATACGGGCCTTTTGGATGAACAGAGAACGAGGAAATAATTTTGGATCTATATGTGATCCTTGGTCCAAGAAATAACTGAATATAGAAACAAAAGGAATGTGGAGACTTTTTAGGTGTGATACGGGAAGATAAATTGTGATAGAGATTCGAAATTGATATATTTTTAATGGCAAAATGGGGTGAGACAATTTTGAGCACCAACATCGGCTCCGAATCGGGGATGGGAATTCCTGTGAGTGCTACAAGAACAAAGGTAGAACACGTGCCAAAAATATCCATTAGGAAAAGGAGTTAGGTTACGTGAGCACAAAACCATAACCATCCCCCAAAAATGAACCAAGAAACCAGCAAAAAACAGACGTGAAGGGCCGGAATGAACAAAAACACGTAAGATGGAAAACAAACCAACAAACTATACACTTGTATAGATGATGTTCACCTTGATTCTGGGAATCAATCCAATAAATGTTTCAAATGCCTACCAATAACGAGGTAATTCAAGAAATTCCACATCTAAGTCCTTCGGGAAGAAGGTATGCTCACTAATCCTAATGTCAATGGAGTAAGGGCCCATCCATAACTCATCAAATTTTCCATGATTTCCCTTATCTTCACTTTCTTTATCCCATAGTAGAAAAATATCCCCAACATTGAAAGATCTAGGAGTGACCTTCTTGCAAAATAAATTCTTCAGACTTCTCTCACGAACTTTATATGCCTTTAGTGGGATGCCCTTCTTTCTTCAAGTTCAACAACGGTTAATGCGGGCATAATATGGACTTAATTCTTGATCTTCCGGTTGTTGAATGAACTGATATGAGGAAAATTACATATTCGGGGAAGTAGGGCCTAAGTCCCATAAACCAACTCAAATGGACTCTTTCAAGTGGCTCTGTAACTTGATAATTTGGTCATCCAAGACAACAAACTTAACCCCGTCACACTATTTACTATTGTTCGGTTCCAAGGTTATTTTGATAATCTTCAACAAATTTTCATTACTGGACTCATCTTGTCCTGTTTCCTGGGGATTGTAATTGGAAGCATATGTCAAATTGATCCAATATTCTCTCGCATATTTCCACCAAAGGTTTAGCTCTAAAGCTCATGGCATTGCAGCAATAATTTTGATTGGCACTCCAAAACTGCAGATGATATGGTTCAACATAAAGTCCTTGACAATTTGGTGTGTTTTTGGTGGGGATTGCCTCCACCCATTTGGTGAAGTAATCAATGGCTACAAAATCCACTTACAGCCAACACTTGAAGGGTCTTAAATCTCACCATTGAGATCCATTCCCATTGCTTGACAGAGCTTCAATTGATAAAAGCTACAAAGGAAGGGAGCCTGAAGCTTTAAGTATTCAAGAGAAGTGCTTGGCAACTCTCACATCTTATAACTAAAAGAGTTGCATCCTTGAAGATAGTTAGCCACCAATAACCATTCGTCAATATCTTGTGTGTTGTGACCCTTCTAGCAAAATTCACCCCCACAAACTCCTCCATGGAGAGAAACAATTATCTTGGGGCTTCATCTTTAGTAATGCACCTTAATAGGACTCCCTTAGGGTTCTTCCAAGCTAACCCATAATCAATAATGACATATTTTTGGGAAGCAAACTTAAGGGCCCTTTTCAGATCTTACTCAAATACTCGGGGTAGTATAAATGTCCGAGATAAAAATCACATCCTTGTACTCACTAAGAACTCATCAATTTTTCAAGAACATCTACCCTATGTTCTTATACCTCATTAACTTCAATAGTTTGGAAGTTTCTATCATCCATAAGCTTAGCCAAGCCCATACCTCTCACAAACTTAATGGTTTGGATATCCATGTCTTATTCTTACAACTTGTTCACCGACCTGCATCTTTTACTTGAGACCACCATCTCCGATAAGATGTCTTTTACCATGGAGTGGGGAACATAAGAAACAATTTTAGAACTTAGAATGTAAGGCCTGAAAACCTTTGTTGCTTTCACCAAGGAAAATTCTTGTTTCTCCATAATAGTATATTTCATCTCATCCCCTGCAATGCCTTCTTGAAAAAGGAAATTGGCCTCTCGGCCACTTCATCATCCTTCCGCGGGACAAATGCAATAGATTTTCCGAGGAAAAATAAAATAGTGGAAAGGCCTCCTATAATATGGGGCTACTAAAACAGGGGTATATTTTAATGCCTATTCGATCCCACTAAAAGCTTGATTGGCATCCTCCTCCCATTTAATAACCCTGGTCCTTCTTTAGCATGGAAGTAATTGGAATGGTCAAATCAACAAAGTTTGATATGAATCTTTGATGAATTTTATCTGTTCAAAGAAGGACTGAATTCCTTTCTTGGTTCTTTAATTGGGGACTTCTTGATGGCCTCTACCCCTTCTCTGGATCAATGATTACCCCTTCTTACGACATAATGTGACCGAGAAATTTTGACTTACGTACTCCAAAATGGCACTTCTCTGGATTGAATGAAATTCCATATTCTCTACATCTTATCATCATTTTCTCCAAGTGCAGCAAATGATCGCTTATCTTCTTATAGAACACATTACATCATCTTGGTAGACAACAATAAAATCATTGATGTAACTAGCAAAAGCAACGTCCATTGCTCTTTGAAAAGTTGCTCCAACATTCATCATCTAAAGGGCATCGACATATACATATGTTCCTAAGGGGTGGTAAAGGTTGTTTTAACAACAACTTGGTTATAACCGGGAGAAACTATCCATGGTAGAAAGTAGCTTAGAACTAGTCACTAAAGTGCAACATGTTTTCCATGTTTAGTAAAGGATAATTAGCCTTCATTGATGCTCTATTCAAATTTCTAAAATTCACACACGGCTGATGTCGAATTCTTCTTTTTCGACTGGTACTAATTTTGTAACCCAAGAAGAATACTTCTTGGGCTGAATATTCCCTCCATCCCTCGGTTTCTTTAGTTCCTCTTGCATTTTAAGAGATAGGAGTGGATTGATTGCCCTTTTTTTTGCCCGAATGGTTTTGCATTAGATTCCAAGGGAATATCATGTTGAAAAAGGTCCTTTTGTATGCCTTTAGTGTAATCTTGATATTTTTAGCAATTGGACATAAGACTATAATTCCCCTTGAGATTGCTTCCCAACTAGATATTCCTTGGTTTCTTCTTTGTGCCAAGGTCATGCTCTGAATATCCTTGAGGTGGTACATGCATCTATTAATAATGTGATCAACATTATCAAAGTTAGATCCAGGAGAAACCAACCCTCTAGGAATGGTATTAGTCTTTAGTTGGATGATGCCTTTCCAAACAAGGTTTCTTTACCCTCGTCTGCACACACCATTGGCTCCCAATTAATACTTTGATCGATAAACTATCCTTTATTCTTCCGAAATCTTGTGACTGAGCATCATCATCAAAAACTTTCCAATGCTTAATGTTGTAATGGATAGATGGCCTTCACAATACCTCAACATCATATTCAAAAAATGGGGACATTGCACAATTATCAAACCAAGATCCTAATATCTGCAATCTTGTCTACAAAATCATTGAACTTCCTATCATGATGCAAAATGTTGAATGAATAAAACATATCAATGAAATCCCAAAGTGTATTCTTGCATTGTTTCATTTCTTTGAGAGGACCCTTTTGTAGTCTGATGTTTGTGGAGGAGATGGAGATATCCTTCCTTGTGAAATTATTAATAAGACCTTGAAGGAAATATGATCAATACAACAAAACCTAACTCTCACTAGTTGTCACTCTAGATAATGGAGATATTTTCTAAGAAAGGTTCGGGCCACTAAAGACAATGAAAACCGGATTGTTTCTACATGTTTTGGTAGTAAAAATTATGCCTTTATATACACACATGATAAACAGGGTACTATGGGTATGATTGGTTGTTTTTAAATGAATTTTTCGTGGGAGGTGAAGTAGGATAAATTTGATTATACCAGATCTTTGGAGGAACTTTACAATAGTGATCAAATTCACAATAGAAAGATTTAAAACAATCAAGAAGTTCATTCATCCAAAAGGTGTGCTTGAAATGGAGGCCCAAATTAGCACGTTTTCACATAATTTTTAAGACTCCAATAAGAAGGCTCAAATTATAAGACTTGATTAAACACTATAGTTTCTAATTAATCACGCCTAAGGTACACCCGAAGACTTATAGAAAATCTTTATCAACAAATGATAGTGAAATAGATGAAGGCCTCCCATAACCTTCAAATATTGAAATAATTGAACATTCTAATCACTCAATCCATTGATTAAGGTAACATAAGAGAACTTGATGATGATTTAGTTGAAACATAAATTTATTATATACAAATAACAAAAAATCATGCTTATTGTTAATTAATGGTTTGAAGCAGGCCTTCTAAATGATGTTATAGGAACAATTCTGACATTTTTATGACACATCAATGCCACCACCGAGAAATACCTTTATTTGTTGTTGTCAAATTTGCTAGATACACTAGCCCATGTTGGGATCCTTCCAACCCATTAGATATTCCAATATCCATTATTTCAAGAAGGAATCAAAGACAATTTCCAATTAAAATGGATTGAGGATTAACGATTGACATGTATCAGGGACTTACTTTAATTAATGCAATTATCAACATTGGAAACCCTAAAAGACAAGGTCATACATTCATATCTTTCTCGAGAGTTCCCTCACTCGACAATGTATGCATTTCCTATCCCTTTGCCTTTGAAATGTATTCAAAAATGGAACACGCATCTATACTTGGAGCAAAAAGAAAGGAGTCAAGACTATTTTCACTTAACCAAAATGACCCATCATAAATACTAGTCTCTACTTTTATAACTCCTTCACTACTAATTTACTGAACACTACTTGTATCCAAAGGGGAAGTGGAGTTCCAAGGGAAACAAATTTATTCATGTTTAGTGTAAATAAAAATTTCGAGAAAAGGCTACCACTCATGATATAATCTTTCGAAATGTATATGTATGAATTTGTAACAAATTTTAAATGTATAGATAGAACCTTTCAATGTAATGTTTTATATATATTCCTACTCTTCCACTATTAATCAAACTAGTTATCAACCTATGATCAACAATACATTTAAGGATTTAAAAAAAAAAACAATCTATAAAAATACAACCACCATCTCAAACACGTTACACCACTAACACAATTTCTCCTAAAATAATTGAAAAAAACATCAACTATGAAATTATTTAATGTATCACTCTAAATCACATAATACCCTTCAAGCATTCACATTGACCGTACACGTGCAATTTCTGAAGTTAAAATACAAATATATCAGCTTAACACAATCAAAGTGTCAGGTAATGGACATACATTAATTAAATTTGATCAACTTAAATGTTTCTAATTATGAAAATTCAATCAAAAAATAGTGATCTATTGATTAATAAGTGAAAAATGAAATAAAATTACTAATCATTAAAATCGAAGATAAAATTCTTGAAATTAATACTTATTGATATATTTCTAATAACGAAATTTAAGATATTTGTACTAGCTTATACAACTAATCAAGTGTATATTTCAATTATAAACAATAGGTGTTTTTTTCCATTCTTAAAAAAAAAAAAAATTTAATAAATATAATTCTTTAAATGGATTTGACATTTGATAGTATAGTAAAGCCAATTAAAAAATTCAATTAGTTTATCACATTATATTAATGTTTAAATATTAGTGGTTTAATAGATTAATCTATTTTTATTAATACTAAATGCACAATAGTTAGTGTATTCACCCATGTATGATATTCGGTTAATTTGTTCTCTTTTCAATTAATAAACCTTATTTATTATCTATTTTAAATAAAATAAACTTACTAATATTATAATTTTATTTATTTAAAACATAAATTTGAAAAATTGAAAAAATTAAATCAAAATATAAATTACAAATTTATTCTTAGAATTGTGGTGTGTGTGTGTGTAGTGATAATATTATTGATAAACGAGAACTGAAAAATTAACTGTTATTTATATCATAAGTAAAAAAGGAACTTGGCCTCACTATTTAAATTATTTGTATCGAAAATACCTTATAAAGCATGTAAAATTGAAGTACTATAACCACCTAGAGGTGGCAAGAACATATTAGGATTGTGCTTTAAAATTATAACACAATAGATTAAACACACCCAAGACTAGTTATCATTATCCTTCGAGGATCCCAAAACATTAAGTGTAGGCATTTCGATATCCCTGGTATCCTATTTGATTATCATAGAGGCCATTGATTGAGCAAGTTGGATTCTTTAAACTTTTCATATGGGATATTCATTATGGCACAAATCACATCTAGTTTTTTAACTTGAGATCTTTTTCCAGAGCATGATATTTGAGACTTTCTAAATTTGATCCATATGGAAAGCTAAAATTTGAGCACAACTTGAATTTGAAGATATATGCTCTTTTGTAAATGGTTCACTTACACAATCAAAAATTAATGTTGCACAAAAATGTAATTTTTACCTTGCAAATTAGAAAGCTAAATTAATTATTTGGTTTGGTGTGTCGACAAGGTTCAACCCCATATTGATGAATCCAAAACTAAAATGAAGCTTGGGATAAACTAATATATATATATATATATATATGAGTCAAAGTATAGAAACACACTACTTCATCTCAGTAAAGTTAATTAATGAATCTCAAAACATAAAAATTTGAATAAGTTAAAAAAATTCTAAGACATATTATGTAACTTTGTGTGCATCACTACAAGATTTCAAAGAATTAAGTGATGATTCTCTTGTCGATTATTTTGAGAGATTTACCTCCATCATACAATATTTTTGCAAATACATTGAATATAATTGGACAAACAACTACTTTTGAACAAAATTGAATACTCTAAAATAAGAATAAGCTATTCATACAACTACATAAGTTGAAGAGCATGCAATTTCTTCTAATCGTAAAGGGAAAAATAGGAAAAGCATCCTTACAAAAATATTTGAAGCAAGGAAATAATCAACAAGGATCCAAGACTAGAAAAACATTCTTATTTGTGGTCGTAAAGGACATGATTTTAAATATTTTTGGTATAATATGTTCTAAAAAGGATCATCTAGTTCAAATAAAACATGACAACCAAAAAATCTAAAAAAGGTCAACAACAAAATAGATAGGGAAACAATAATGTAAAGTGAAAGAATAAACTATCTCAACAAGGAAATATTATGGAACATGAAGATGAATATGAATATGAATATTTCCTATAAATTACACAATCTAATGAAGAATTCATCTAAAAAAAAATGCAATCTAGTATATTTATTTAGGTACATCCTGCCACATGATAGGATGCAAATAATGGTTCTTCACATTCAGTGAGAACACACCTACGAAAAACTTTGTTTCTTTGAATAATGGTACATCTTATAGTGTTAAGGGTATTGGAAGTTCTATTTCACTACCATTTGGAAAACACACATAAAATTATGTATGTTTTATATGTCATAGTTTAACAAAATTTATAGTATCTATTGAATTAAATTATTAGACCAAAATCTTAAAATTGACTTTACTGTAAAGGTGTTAAAAAGATGTTCCTCATAAGAGATAAGTTAGAAATCTCAAAACTTTTTGTAAGAGCTTAAAATACGGGAAGAATGTTTGAACTAGATTTTGTTTGCCAAAATTATCAAGACATTTCGGCCAAGGACACCACCTTAATACAACTATGACTCATAATACTTAGAGATATTAGTTTTGGATATCTTGGCGCACATTATCGATACAATATGGTGAGGTTTTTCACCTCTAAAAAGGGTACATATAAGTTTCAACATGGATTGGTAGGAAAAACATCGAGAACATTTTAAATGTAGTACATTTTAATTTGGTAGAAAAAAATTATCCTGCAGTGCATACCAATTTGTGCGGACCAATAAGACCTATCCATTCTATGTTTCAATACTTCATGCTCTTTGTTGATGATTTTTCAAGAAAAAATGTTGATATATTGTCTTCGCACCAAGTACGATATCTTTGAAACCTCGAATTTTGAATCCCTTATTAAAATAAACTCTAGACAAAATATAAAATCTACTTCACTATGATTTATGGGAGAATACACCAGTAATGATTTTAGTGTTCTTTTCTAAATCTATGATATTCATCATTGAATATAACATCTTTATACACTACAAAAAAAATGGTGTTGTTTAAATATGAAATTGTATTATCCTCGAAAATGGTGTGATGTATGATTGACGATTTATGTTTAATAAAAACATATTGGGCATGCGAAGAAAAATAATAATTTATATACTAAATAGAAATCCCACTACAACTCGTATGTACTCACGAGAAAAAAATTCGGGTTGCACGACTCTTTATGGGGTAACGACATTAGAATCATGGTTATGGTGAAATTCATTTATTACACACGTTATATTTTTAGATGTAAAACTAGCATGTACATTCATAAGAAATAGAGAAGAATACTTAATATGAAATAAAAAAGTATATTTTCTTAGGATACACTTATCGGGAACTTGGTTATAAACTAATAGATCCAAAAAATTAGAAAGGTTTACACTAGAAGGGATGTTTAGCTATATGAAAGTAAAGAAGAAAATGTTCCTTCAATAATATGGTAGTCACTTGTGATTAGGAAATTCATGATGGAGAAGATGGTGAAGATCCAACACCCACAAGAACCACTCAATTTATACCTTAGTAGTATATCAATATGATAGGAGTTAAAAATTGGATTTTTTCCCAAAAAATATCACAATGGAAAAATGAATTTCAGTATTCCTTGGAATGAGGAAAAATTACCATAGTGAGTAAATTTTTCAATCTTGTTAAACCATCCATAGTTTAAGAAGTTGTATATTATAAAAAAGTAAAATATGCTATGGATGTAGAATATATGTCACTAATGAAGAATAATACATAGTATCTTACATATCTTATACCGGGGAAAAACATGATTGTATGTAAATGCATATTTTAAAAAATTACAAAGAAGATGGCATAATTGATAAACACAAGGCTAGGATGGTAGCTAAAGGATATGATTTGAAAGAAGGCATTGATGTAGAATCAAAATCTATACACTTGGGTACGTTTCTACGTCCTAAAGCATACTAATGTATAGTTGATTCCCAAGAAAGAAAAATAAAGGTTGAAAAATCCATTTATCCATTTGGTTATGTTATCACTTCCTCCGTGTCTTTTACACATCTTACAGACTTTGTTGACACTTGAATAATTTATCTTTTGATGGCCTTTGACACTATTACCGAGCTAGGAAATAAGTGCTAAAGTACTCTGTCCCTTATGGGTGGCCCTATCTCTTTATTTCTTCTTCTTACTCTTTTGGGTCCTTTTCACTACTTTAGAACCTTTTAACCCTTTTGGTCGGTGTTTCAATTGTCAATTATGAAATTAAAACAAGAGAATCATATGGAATACTTAGTTACTTCTTCTAAATAGGGTGAAAAACACTATAAGCATTATCTATCACCATCTTAGCTTACAAAAAGCACAAGACCACTACAAAGCATACATCTAGAAAATACATGCAAGGGCAAGGGCTACATTGATTTACATACAATGCATGAGGGGAGTTCATTATATTCAATCATACATAATCTATAAACTCGGGATAATATAGATCTAGCCTATTGTCATCATGTAACATGCTATAGGAAACCTAGGGTACGAGACATAGATACAAGAAAAAAATAACTACATAGAGTCCGAGGTGTAGTGAAGTGCCCGGTCATAAGTTCACTCTTTGGGTAACCATTAGGGTCGGTCTGACTCCCCATTACTGCATCTTTGTTATTATATTTGATGTGGTTTGTGAGCATATACAACTAGTCATTTTTCTACGGGTTACGGGTGTGACTGAATACCTAATAGTAATATCAAAGTGAGAAAGGGTAAGCAACACCGAATACATTCTAACCTAGAAAATACCATATTATAACCATCTAAGTAGATAGAAGAACTCATATCAATCATTTTAATTTGGTGCATTCATGTCCTCCTATAGGTGCTTATGTCCATTATATTCCTAGGGTTTTGAATTCTCATCGAGTCTTTGTGATACTAATTCTACATTATTCTACAAAATACATAGTTCCAATCACTCCCATGTTGCAAAAGAATCAAGTAATTTATATTTCTTACTTTATTTTCTTAGGGTTTTACATTGTTGAATACTTAACTATGCTCATGTATTACTCTACTTAATCACAAGAATATAATTTATTACAGTAAGTTACTTTCAAATAATATTTAATTTAATTTAGATTAAATTGTTTGCTAAACCCCTACTCATGATCGACCTCTCAAATCCTTATTTTTCCTATTCTATAGATTTTTCCTTTCCCTAACCCCAAACCCCGATTGCATCGTGGTTCATATTTCCATCTATTTTCTATCATAGATTACGTTGGTACCCAAATTTATTCTCCCTCATAGGTTGAGCAACATCACAAGTTTACCGGGAAGCTTAGAGACAGGCAAATCATGTATTGTTTCATTTTATAGTGGGGATGAAATGCAGCTTGTTCTTTGTCACTCGGATGTGGAGAAATGGGTAGCACCCTCAAGAGTATTTGACCTATCCTCACTACTTTATGGTTGTGCCTTTCAACAATCATGCCTATGGTACACACAAAGACTTACAAACAATCTTTATCAACAAATGATAGTGAATTGATTTTAAATTTGTTTATCTCATCCAAGATGAAGGCTATTCTTGAAATCAAATTACTAATACCATTAAACTATCACAGAACGAGCTCTATGTGATTTCATAAAAAAATCAGGTATAATATTGCAATAGGAATGAATAGAATTATTTATGACATTCTTAAACAAAGTAGAAACTAATTTCTCGAGTCAACACAAAATAACTCAAATTTTACTAAACTTATCAACAGGGAAAGTTTCTAGAACAATCTCACTGACTTGCCAATGGTTGTACACTTGCTGACCAACTTGACACAACCAAGTTTAACACAAAAGAGACATACCTAGGTTTCTTATACGGTCCCTCGAGAAAAATAGGCTCTATCAAATTTTCTCTTAGAAAATCAGTTCGACCTTTAACACTCCAACATTACAACCTCCAACCTCAACCCTTTTCACGGAAAAATCATGCCTATTTATAAGATTTTCTGATAGAGTTTACCCTAAAAATCCAAACATTGAGTGCACTAGTCCTCGCCATGATCCCGATCATGATTCCCAAAATCGAGATCTGTAAAAGTTGTTAGGTTCTCGGGGGTAGATTTCTTAAAACATCTCCCACATTCAACTCTTGGTAGATCACTCTTCCTTTTACTCGCTAACAAACTCCACCCCTAATCTATCAAATCTAGTTTCTTACATTTCATCTCCCTTTCTAAAAAAGGGAATTTTTTCCAAGTTTTCCCCAAAGTTCCACCCTTTCGCTTTAGTCTCTCATATCGGTCCCGGTGGAACCATGCTTTTGTAGTTTATACTTTTAACTCCCTTCTCCAAAAAGGAAAACTTTCCAATTTTCCCCGAAATTCCGCACCTCTACAATTGACCAAACAAGCTTTTGACTATTTTCTATTGGGATTTTGGGCCATTTTTATGTTTTAATCCTTTTGTGTAAAAAAGCAAAATACCCAAATTGCCTCCCCCCTTTTGACTTTTCAAACTGCCATGCATTACAATGGCACATCTTGAGATGATCCCTACAAAAGTTGAGACCCACGAATGAGCGCGGGCTCACCACGTGTCTTGGCGAGCAATTTTTTTCGAATGCTTAAAGCTCGAGAAGAATGCAATGTGTCGTGAGTCGAGGCAATCTCCTTTGGCCATTGAAATGTCCAAGAAAAATGCAAAGTGAGCGGAGGGCTCCAAGTGTCCTCTTGACGCTTCTTTAAAATAAAATTCAAAATCCGGTCCTCGGACATGCGTGGTACCTCCATGTGTCTCGAGGTATTTCAAAACCTTTTGAAAAAAGACTAAGTATGGGAAGACCCAACGGAAGCCTCCACATGTCTTCATGGTGTAATTTCAAAATGGTGCCCAAGAGTGGAGACCACTGAATGAGCACATGCTAACAATGTGTCCCCGTTTTTCCAAACTATATAAGCTACATAAAACTTATTCTAAGTCCTAGGAAAAGCATCGGAAACCTCCGTGTGTCCTCTTGGTGAAACTCAAAGGCCAAACCAAAAAGAAAATTTTCAAATGAGCACCATTCCTCCACGTGGACCCAGATTTTGGGACAATGTGATCCATAAAATTTTAGAGTGCCCCACTAATCCGCATCTAATCGGAAGAGGTCACACTTCTTTTAATGCAAGGATGGAAATTTGATTTGGGAGAAATGCCCGTCAAATCGTAAAATGTAGAAAAACGACGATTTGAGCCAGGAGATGAAATTTTCTCCAGGACGAAGAATTTAGAAATGTTACAAGGCTCAAATACATTCCTTTAAGATAAATCCATTAGTTTTAATTCAATTATTTAGGTCAAAAACATAAAGGACAACAAGTTGCATTGTGGAAAATGGAAAGAATGGGACAATCGAGTTTCTACACCCAAATACGAGGCCTTTTCGGATGAGCAGAGAAACGAGGAAATAAGTTTGGATCTATATGTGATCCTTGGTCCAAGAAATAAGCCGAATCTTGAAACAAAAGGAATGTGGAGACTTTTAGGTGCGATACGGGAAGATAAATTGTGACAGAGATTGGAAATTGATATATTTTTAATGGCAAAATGGCGAGACAATTTTGAGCACCAACATCGGCTCCGAATCGGGGATGGGAATTCCTGTGAGTCTTCTACAAGAACAAAGGTAGAACACGTGCCAAAAATATCCATTAGGAAAAGGAGTTAGGTTGCGAGAGCACAAAACCATAACCATCCCCAAAAATGAACCAAGAAACCGGCAAAAACAGGCCAGCAAGGGCGAATGAACAAAAACACGAGAAGATGGAAAACAAACCAACAAACTATACATGTATAGATGATGTTCACCTTGATTAGGGAATCAATCCAATAAATGTTTCAAATGCCTACCACTAACGGAGTAATTCAAGAAATTCCACATCTAAGTCCTTCGGAGAAGAAGGTATGCTCACTAATCCTAATGTCGATGGAGTAAGGGCCCATCCATAACTCATCAAATTTTCCATGATTTCCCTTATCTTGACTCTTTATCCCATAGTAGAAAAATATCCCCAACATTGAAAGATCTAGGAGTGACCTTCTTGCAAAATAAATTCTTCACCTTCTCTCCGAACTTTACATGCCTTTGGTGGGATGCCCTTCTTTCTTCAAGTTCAACAATCAAGTTAATGCGGGCATAATATGGACTTACTTCTTGATCTTCCGGTTGTTGAATGGTGATATGAGGAAAATTACATATTCGGGCGAAGTAGGGCCTAAGTCCCATTAACCAACTCAAATGGACTCTTTCAGGTGGCTCATTACTTGATAATTTGGTCATCGAGACAACAAACTTAACCTCGTCACACTATTTACTATTGTTCGGTTCAAGGTTATTTTGATAATCTTCAACAAATTTTTATTCTTGGACTCATCTTGTCTGTTTCACTGGGATTGTAATTGGAAGCATATGTCAAATTGATCCAATATTCTCTGCATATTTCCACCAAAGGTTTAGCTCTAAAGCTCATGGCATTATCAAGCAACAATTTTGATTTGGCACTCCAAACTGCGCAGATGATATGGTTCAACATAAAGTCCTTGAAAATTTGGTGTGTTTTTGGTGGGGATTGCCTCCACCCATTTGGTGAAGTAATCAATGGCTACAAAATCCACTTACAGCCAACACTTGAAGGGTCTTAAATCTCACCATTGAGATCCATTCCCCATTGCTTGAGCAGAGCTTCAATTGATAAAAGCTCAAAGGAAGGGACTGAAGCTTTAAGTATTCAAGAGAAGTCTTTGCAACTCTCACATCTTCTAACTAAAAGAGTTACATCCTTGAAGATAGTTAGCCACCAATAACCATCCCTTAGTATCTTGTGTGTTGTGACCCTTCTAGCAAAATTCCCCCACAAACTCCTCCATGGAGAGAAACAATTATCTTGGGGCTTCATCTTGATAATGCACCTTAATAGGACTCCCTCGGGGTTCTTCCAAGCTAACCCATAATCAATAATGACATATTTTTGGGAAGCAAACTTAAGGGCCCTTTTCTAGATCTTACTCAAATACTCGGGGTAGTATAAATGTCCGAGATAAAAATCACATCCTTGTACCACTAAGAACTCATCAATTTTTCAAGAACATCTACCCTATGTTCTTGTACCTCATTAACTTCAATAGTTTGGAAGTTTCTATCAGCCATAAGCTTAGCCAAGCCCATACCTCTCACAAACTTCGTGGTTTGGATATCCATGTCTTATTCTTACAACTTGTTCACCGATATGCATCTTTTACTTGAGACCACCATCTCCGATAAGATGTCTTTTACCATGGAGTGGGGAACATAAGAAACAATTTTAGAACTCAGAATGTAAGGCACGAAAACCTTTTTGCTTTCACCGAGGAAAATTCTTGTTTCTCCATAATAGTATATTTCATCTCATCCCCCCTGCAATGCCTTTTGAAAAGGAAATTGGCCTCTCGGCCACTTCATCATCCTTCCGCAGCAACGGGACGGATGCAATAGATTTTACGAGGAAAAATAAAATAGTTGGAAAGGCCTCCTATAATGCGGGGGCTACTAAAGCGGGGTATATTTTAATGCCTATTCGATCCCACTAAAAGCTTGATTGGCATCCTCCTCCCATTTAATAACCTGGTCCTTATTTAGCATGGAAGTAATTGGAATGGTCAAATCAACAAAGTTTTATATGAATCTTCGATGAATTTTATCTTTTCAAAGAAGGACTGAATTCCTTTCTTGGTTCTCGGAATTGGGGACCTTACGATGGCCTCTACCCTTCTACGGATCAATGATTACCCCTTCTTACGACATAATGTGACCGAGAAATTTTGACTTCGTACTCCAAAATGGCACTTCTCTGGATTGAGTGAAATTCCATATTCTCTACATCTTATCAGCATTTTCTCCAAGTGCAGCAAATGATCACTTATCTTCTTATAGAACACAGTTACATCATCTTGGTAGACAACAATAAAATCATTGATGTAACTAGCAAAAGCAACGTCCATTGCTCTTTGAAAATTTTCTCCAACATTCATCGATCTGAAGGGCATCGACATATACATATGTTCCCTAAGGGGTGGTAAAGGTTGTTTTAACAACAACTTGGTTATAACCAGAGAAACTATCCATGGTAGAAAGTAGCTTAGAACTAGTCACTAATGCAACATGTTTTCCATGTTTAGTAAAGGATAATTAGCCTTCATTGATGCTCTATTCAAATTTCTAAAATTCACACATGACCTGATGTCGAATTCTTCTTTACGAGTGGTACTAATTTTGTAACCCAAGAAGAATACTTCTTGGGCTGAATATTCCCTCCATCCCTCGGTTTCTTCATTTCCTCTTGCATTTTAAGAGATAGGAGTGGATTGATTGCCCTTTTTTCTGCCGAATGGTTTTGCATTAGATTCCAAGGGAATCTCATGTTGAAAAAGGTCCTTTTTGTATTCGTTTAGTGTAATCTTGATATTTTTTAGCAATTGGACATAAGACTATAATTCCCCCTTGCCGAGATTGCTTCCCAACTAGATATTCCTTGGTTTCTTCTTTGTGCCAAGGTCATGCTCTGAATATCCCTTGAGGCTAGTATGCATCTATTAATAATGTGATCAACATTATCAAAGTTAGATCCAGGAGAAACCAACCCTCTAGGAATGGTATTAGTCTTTAGTTGGATGATGCCTTTTCCAAACAAGGTTTCTTCACCCTCCGTCGTACACACCATTGGCTCCCGATTAATACTTTGATCGAGTAAACTATCCTTTATTCTTCCGAAATCTTGTGACTTGAGCATCATCATCAAAACTTTCCAATGCTTAATGTTGTAATGGATAGATGGCCTTATCAATACCTCAACATCATATTCAAAAAATGGGGACATTGCACAATTATCAAACCAAGATCCTAATCTGCAATCTTGTCTACAAAATCATTGAACTTCTATCATGATGCACTGATGTTGAATGAATAAAACATATCAATGAAATCCCAAAGTGCATTCTTGCATTGTTTCATTTATTTGAGAGGACCCTTTTGTAGTCGATGTTTGTGGAGGAGATGGAGATATCCTTCCTTGTGAAATTATTAATAAGACCTTGAAGGAAATATGATCAATACAACAAAACCTAACTCTCACTAGTTGTCACTCTAGATAATGGAGATATTTTCTAAGAAAGGTTCGGGCCACTAAAGACAATGAAAACCAGATTGTTTCTACATGTTTTGGTAGTAAAAATTATGCCTTTATATACACACATGATAATGTGAGGGGTACTATGGGTATGATTGGTTGTTTTTAAATGAATTTTTCGTGGGAGGTGAAGTAGGATAAATTTGATTATACCAGATCTTTGGAGGAACTTTACAATAGTGATCAAATTCACAATAGAAAGATTTAAAACAATCAAGAAGTTCATTCATCCAAAAGGTGTGCTTCAATGGAGGCCCAAATTAGCAAAGTTCTTGAAATGAAATTGTAAATACCATTAAGCTGTCATAGGGATGAGATCTGTGTGATTTCACAAAAATTTCAATATAAGATTGCAATAGGAACCGGTAGAACTATTTGCGAGACATTCCAAACAAAGTAGACACTAATTTCTCAATGTCAACACATAATAACTCAAATTTGATTAAACTTATCAACAGGGAAAGTTTTTAGAACAATCTAAAAGCTTTCAATGGTCAACTACACTCAAAACCACCTTGACATGATCAAGTTTAACACAAAAGAGACATATAGGTTTCTCGAGCAGGTCCCTCGAGAAAAATAGGCACTATCACGATTTTCTCTTAGAAAATAAGTTCTAACCTCTAACACTCCAACATTCCAACCTCCAACCTCAACCCTTTTCATGGAAAAATCATGCCTATTTATAACATTTTACAACAGATTTTTCCCCAAAGATCAAACATTGAGTGCACCAAGTTGCTCGCCATGATCCCGATTGCGATTCCAAGAATTAGATCTATAAAATTTTTGTCACATGCTTAGGGGGTAAATTTCTTCAAACATCTCCTACATTCAACTCCTTCTTCGGTAGATCACTCTTCCTTTTACTCTGTGACCAATTTTCCCCTAATATGTCAAATATGGTTCCTTGTATGCACGGAAAAGAAAATGGAAGATTGGGTCGAGCCAGAGATCAGATCTCATCTTAATGGTAAAATACGTTCCCATATTTTCTCACCAAACCAAGATATCAATAGGTCTTTCACGTGCCAAGGAAAGAAAAATCGGGCCGAATCTAGCGGTCAGATTGCATATTTAATGGTGAGAGACATTTCTGAGACATTCCCCACCAAATCAGGCCTCTAGATTAATGTTTTCATTATTTGGCGAGAAAGAGACTCCAAGAAATGATAAAAAACCATAATAATACGCATCCCTAGGAGCTCTGGAGTGAAAATGGCAGAAAAATTAGATACATATGCACAACTATCATTGATTTCTATTTTAAATTTTGACCATCCATGTGGGAGATCCACTTTGAAATGGGCATGTGGGTTCCTTTTTCATTTTACAACATTTGGAAAAATGTAAAATTTTCATATTTTTCTCCACACCTCCATGCTTGAGAAATGAGCCTTACATGTGTCCTAAGGTGGGTTCCCAAAGGAACCGTGGCCAAATTTTGCTATTTCATCTCCCTTTTTGGAAAAGGAATTTTTTTCTAAGTTTTCCTTGCAGCTCCACCCTTGGTTTTAGTCTACGATGTGGGTCCTAGTAGAAACCACGCTTCATTTTACACTTTTAAATCCCTTCTCTAGAAAAGGAAATTTTCCAATTTGCCCCGAAATTCCACACCTCCGCCATTGGTGGAGCAAAATTTTGGCTATTTTCTGTTGGGCTTGTGTGCCATTTTGATGTTTTAATCCTTTTGATGATAAGAGGAAAAAATCCAAATTACCTCGGATGGTTTGATTCCCTACCCCTTTTGACTTTTCAAATGTAACGCTCACAATGGCGCATCTTGAGATGGTCCCCAAAAGTTGAGACCACTGAATGAGTGCGAGCTCACCACATGTCTGCCCGATAATTTTTTTTTTGAATGCTTAAAGAGCATTGGAAGGTGCCATGTGTCGAGTCAAGGCAATCTCCTTTGGGTGTTGAAAAGTCCAAGAAAAATGCAAAGTGAGCAGAGGCCTCCAAGTGTCCTCTTGGTGCTTCTTTAAAATAAAATTCAATGGCTGGTCCTTGGACATGAGCGGTCCCTCCACGTGTCCCGGGACTTTCAAAACCTTTTAAAAAATACTAAGTATGGGAAGACCTAGTGGAAGCCTCCACATGTCTTCATGGCGCAATTTCAAAATGGTGCCCAAGGGTAGAGACCACGAATGAGCGTTGGCTCACCACATGTCCCCATTCCACCAAACTTTATTAGCAACATAAAAATTTGTTTAAGTTTGGGAAAAGTAGTGAAACCTCCACATGTCCTCTAGCGCAACTCGAGGCCAAACCAAAAAAATCTTCAAATGAGTGGCGCTCCTCCACGTGGACTAGTTTTGGGTCGAGGTGATCCATAAAATTTTAGAGTGCCCAGTTGAGCTGCATCTAACTAAAAGAGGACACGCTTCTTGTTTATTCAAGGACATAAATTTGACCAGGAGAAATGTCTTCAAACCGTAAAATGTAGAAAAATGACCATTTGAGCCCAGAGATGAAATTTTCTCCAAGGATGAAGAATTTAGAAATGTTACAAGGCTTAAATACATTCCTCTGAGCTACATCCATTCATTTTTCTTCAAGTATTTAGGAAAAAAATGAAAAGGACGAGAAAAGTCCCAATTGTGAAAAATGGAAAGAATGGTATAGTCGAGTTTTTACACCCAAATACAGACCTTTTCAGATGAACAGAGAAACGAGGAAACAATTTTAGATCTATACATGATCCTTGGTCCAGGAAAGGACTGATTACAGCAACAAAAGGAAGGTGGAGACTTTTCAGGCACAATACGGGAAGATAAAATGTGACATATACCGTAACTTGATATATTTGTAATGGAAAAATGGGCGAGACAATTTTGAGCACCAACACATTAGATCTATATAGTTCTTCTAGGGTTTCATCCTTGGTCCAATCCTCAGGTCAGTCTATAGGAGTCTTATTTCACAAATTAAATTTTCTTTCATATCATGGCCCCTAAATTTCCTCAATTTTATTTTTATCAATTACTTCACAATAACCTAGTTCTAAATATGTTGTCACAAAATACGTACAAAAAATGTACCTCCCTCGCAATATTCCACCTTCACAAGTAATTTTTTTCAATCGTATCTATGACCCTACTATTAGTAATGATATCATAGCTAATCATTCCATATTCAAGTCAATTTAAATTTTACACCTTTTTCAAGATAAATTTAATGCTTTATGGAAACCACGGTTACATCGCTCATAGCTTAAATCCAATATCTCAAGGATGTTTCTCATGCCCATGCTAGTTCCTCTTAGACACTTCATCTTGATCCCATGACCACTTTGCATGTACTCATACAAGACAGATTAAGGTCTTACCACAATAAGAACCTCTTAAGTTTGATTGACATCTAGGCAACATGATATTCTCTCTAAGCTCCTCAATCACTAGTTAGTCACCTTGTCACCTACTCAATGCTACCCTCCTTATTGAATTAAAAATGTAAATTTTACCCTTTTTGTAATTATAATATAATTTATGGACATCACGAAAATAATTTCTATGCTTTGATGAAGAATTGGGAAACTTGAGCATCAAGTCTTTATTTCATTTTCTACATAATATAATGTTACACACTCATCTCTAACTACCAAACCCCAATGGGTTCCTAAATCTGATCCTTCTATGTCTTTTGAGCATCACACAATATTCTATCAAGTTCTTTCTCTAGTAATGCATTATCACCAAAAGTACCATCTAATGGATAACCATCAAAGGAAGAACAACCAATTCCCTCACCAAAAGCTAAGACCCCTCATCAACATACTAAAAGGAAGTATCTTTATTTTAATTTTTTTATAATGGAACATTGACATGGAAGAACCATTTCTTAGGTGGTTTATCTTTAATAATGTACCCAAGGTTACATATGATAAATTCAAACTAGTATATCAAGGAGAAACTAGATTTGTTAGTGATTATATCTTACATTTCAAATCTTGCATGTATCATTTACTATATCAACCTATTGATTTAGAAATGCAATATATATTTTACCATGGCTTGATCTTTCCTCTTAAGAAAAATTATTATATGACACATTTGAGTATTTCACAAAAAAATAAATCTTTGAGTTATTCACTTACAACATGAAACACTTAATGCACATTATGTTACACAAACACATGACACATATACCACTCCCTCACCTCCACTCACTTTGCACTATCAAAATCCATCCATTAACATTGTCAATATATTCATGTTCTACATCCCTACATACACATGAGGTCAAGTTCCCTTATCATGGTGATACATATTATTTCAATACACCTCCACATATACATCAATTTTGGTTCACTCCCACTCGTAACTAAGAACCATTATACTTTTCTCATTCTATTGGACCACATGATATATTGCACACACTAATTGTGAGTTATTGATTTGGATACCTTATAATAAGAACCACCCTCATCATTGGTTTTAATGGAATTATATTCACCCTTAATCTCAATGGACACTAGGAAAATTATTATTATGCATTTAATGTTAAGCTCAAATTACTTGAAGGAAAGGGTATCACCACATTTCTAGCATGAATATTTGATCGATCGAAGTCAATTTTTGTGACACTACTCATCGTAATATGTAATGTTGCTTGATCATGGTCCCAATACTATTATAGTCTTACAAATTACTCTGTTGGATTTGACACCAAAACAACATTCAAATGTGTTTCTCAAAAATTATGATTTTTATTACAAGATCCTAGTATTAATAATGTGATCATGGATATTATACCATCATCATAAGGTATTTTTTTTTTCTTCACACATATATTTTGTATCATCACTTGATCCATGCGTAATCATTATTGCCTCTCCTCTAGATAGGTTGTATATCAATTCTTGAAATACTACTCACACAGGGGGAATCCAATTTCCACCTTCTTTCTCGATGATGCACTTTCTTTTAGTTTCACCGAACTATTAAGTGAGAGGATATATACATGAACATCACTTTACACATGAATATTAGTGATAAAATTTCTTCCCATCCATGGTTACATAATCTATATTCATCAAAAGAACTAAAAATAAAAATATTTCCCCCTTAGGGGCATTCTTCGATTAACCTTCCTTCACTCCCAAGAATAGGTTTTCATATTTTTCCTCAAGGGCCTAAAATAAAAAATATTTAAATATACTAAAACTCCCAAACCATTAAAATATGAATAAATATATAGAAAATAATCATATATGCTAAAAACTAGAAAAAAAAATTTAATATATACAAACATCTAAAAAAATGTATCAATATCGCTTTGTTTCCATTACATGATTATATAATTCATGTTGTACATTACTTACCATGTTAGCTTGCTACATATTATGCTATATCCTTCTTGCTATACACATGTGCATTCACATTGTACATTGATTTGAATGTAGGCTATGCCCATATTGTTCACTATGCAAAATGCTTGAAACTATTCTTTACGGTTGTTCCATAAAGCAATTAGGGAATCTAATTTATACTTTCTTACATAGAGTTTGTATTATTCTAATATTTAAAACATTACTTTCTCTTACATCATTCACTTAATTAGTACACCGTCATGTCATATTGCTTATTATTCCATCATATTAATGGATTATTCATGTGTATTATCTATTTTGTAGGTTATTTTCAAACTAGAATCGTCGCATACCATGGCTTGTTTCTTATTATACATACATGTTTTATTCTTTCTTTTGTTTCTAGGAAATTCCTTATGTTCCTTGATTGCTTTTTTTTTTGGAATTGAGTGCTTCAATTTTCTTGTGATATCCTAAGTGGTGTCTCATGTGTATATGGCACATTGTGACAGATGTGTTGTTCTATTTATGCGTCCTTGCAAGATTTTTCTTCACATATGTTGTGGTGTTTTCATATTGTTCGTTACAAAAAAATTCTACTTTTTTATTATATTAGTGTATATATGCACCATGGTATACACCATGAGTACTCCCCTATTCCCTCCTTAATAATCTTATAACACATGTGCACATAAGCTACATGTACTCTTGTTTGGATCCTACTCACATTGTTCTATCTCACACACCCCAAATGAGAGGAGGAAACCATCAGTGATATTTCAGCCTCACAATAGTTTAGAATTAGAAGAATAATGACATATTAGATAATGAGATAGTGTAGAGGTTTATAAATTGGATCAAAAATAAGTTTTCTTCATAAAAACGAAATGGATAAAACCTTATACAAAAGACCATAACCTCTAGATGTTATGTCCCATTCCCTGTACACTTTTTGCTTATGGTAAATTTCAATATATTCTCCACTTAATACATTTTTCAGGGGACATTCACATGCTATTTACTCAGTTTTAATGATAAAATGCATGATGCACGGTTCATATTGTAGTGGCACTAAGGGTACATGTAAGCTATACTTGCCTTGGTACATTGTGTCATTATTTACAAATCAATTTGGTTCATGTTCATCTACAATGGAACTTATCTATGGGTCTTACAAAAATTCAAGGGGTTTTTTTCCACATATGTTTGACTTACCTTTGCTCATATTTTTGCGAAGGACAAAAAGTAACTTAAATGCTCCCATACAATTATGTTTACCATGCAGGTGCATTGGCAATTATCTATATCCTCCTTGGTACATTTCACTTGGGGCTTATCACCCCCAAGTCCTTCCGATTAGCTATAACACAAAAGAGCAAAAATATCCATGACAATAGTAGTGGGATTACTCTCGCCCCTCCCTCATAAGAAATCATATGTACTCCTTTGTTTTTATTTTCTATTTATATATTGTTGTTTTCACACTAAGTTCAATATTTTGAATTTGAAGTTATATCTCCTATACTATGGAAATTGAACATATTTTTTTACAAGTATTCATCTTTGCAAAATAAACATAACCAAAACAAAGACAATGTCCTAGCACAAGCATAGGGTTCTCTTAGTGAATTAAAAATGTGTTGACAAAATCAAGTAATCTTTCCTTACCACACAATTTTCAATTTCATCCTTAAAGGGGGAAATATAGACACTTATTTTGGAAATTTATGTCTTGCAAAAACATAAATTGTACAACAATCGGCACTAGTGCACACTTAGTAGTTTGATCAATCATGTTATTCCTAATTATATCTCACTGATTCTCACTTACAAACACAACCTGATTTTCTAGTGATTTTCATATTATTCCATCAATTCATGTTATACCATCGCATATTACTATTCCAACTTTTGAATTAATCACACATGCATGTGGGGCCATAACACCTAGAGAGGGACATAACGTTCATATGTTATGGTGCTGACTTGGATGCTTTGGTCCATTTACCTCCAATGTTACTATTATTAAATGAAACTCATTTAGTACCCATAGTTGGCTTTATTAGATTTTCCAGATCTAGAACGTATTTGGAAGAAATTTATTCATGTATCATTAAGGAGGAAATCTATCTACTTGAATCCTAACATTCTATTGAGAACACACTAAGAGAAATTAGAAGAAAGATACTCAATACTCCCTTGAGCTTCATATACTCTCCATACTCATTATAGGGAAGTCATCCACTCGGATCTATAACAAAAAAAGGAAAAATGTCAAAGTTGAGTTAAGCTAGGGAGAAGTTCACGTACAATTATATTGTTGCAAGGTCATGGTTATTAAGTAAGTTGCATACATTATATATATCATATGTTAGATGATAATAACATGGAATTTTATCCCTCTTCGGAGTAGTGGTAACATCGAAGTTAGTACACGGGGGTTCCACAACCACACTAATGTTTGTTTTGCAGGACTCCCCCACCATCTAGGGTTTGAAGATTCAATAAATTGGATAATGAACATCACATAATTTTAAGGTCCAAATTTCATATAGGAAAAAATTGGTAAGCATTGCACAAATCTAGAAAGTTTGGAAGATGAAAGTGTAAAGAATGCAACTGCCGTGCAATGGGCCACAATGTACACTCACTATGGTTTGAGTTTGGTGCTATAGTTTGGGAATATTTTAAGAGTATAATTTTATAAACAAAACTTTATCAAACCATTTCTAGGTCTTTCCAGTTATCTACCTGACACATATAATTGTAGAAGTAGAAAATCAGCTAAGTATCCTTCCTCTCGGTTAGTTCCTACTTCGTTTCAATATCTACCTGTCATCTATCTTTATTCATTTATTATCCTAATAGTAATTCCATTAGATTTTGAAACTAATTGATTAGAATAATCCACCATCGTCTACTTACCCCTTAATATTAACAATTTAGGTTAAATAAACATTCACCCTTGAATGAAGCTATCTTAGACCTATTCCTGATAATTATAATATATATTAGTTAGGTTATTAATTTTTATAAAAAATTTGTTATTGCAAACAATTTATCAATTAAAGTTTATTATACAATTATATTTGAATGCATATTCAAGATTAGATGTAATTTTATAATTATTCAACTAAGTGGTAAATTTGAGTTAATATCATTTACAACAAAACATAAAATTTGACTATAAAATCAACTCAAATAGTTCTTTTTTCACAATCTAGTTTGGAGAGAATAAAAGGAATGATATACTTAAATAAACTCATTTCTCTATTTTTCCTTTCCAACAAAATTGCATTTAAGCTCTAAAAGAGAGAAAGGTAATCTAACCATTTACTAAGTGCAATTTCTTTTCCTTTCTCAATACAAATGACATCCATTTCCAAAGAAAACAAGTATAACTTCAAAATCTATTTTAAATAACAACCATTTTAAAATAAGTAGGCACAAGCATACTTCGATACATTTATGATTTGAGGAAATACATATTCATAAATATAAGCTGCCAAGATTTCTCTTGATCTCTTCTAATACATAACTTGATAATATAATTTACTAGAAAATTTCTTTAAAATTCATCGGTATAAAAGTGTTCATGTAAGTGGAAACAACATGGCCAAATTTTACAAAAATAACTATTTATTTTTTTCTTTTGATTTCCATAAAAATATCTTTCCAAAGATGACAACTTGAACTCCTCCATTTCCTCAAAATAGAATCACAAAAACAAAATAAGGGGAGTAAGAAATGCTCTCCACCAAATCTATAATCAAATAAGAGGAGAATTCATCCTCCTTATTGGCCTCTGATCCCCAACCAAAGAATAATTGGATGTTTCTTGAAACTTTGGAAATTTAATAAAAAGGCTTCCACAATACAACATTCATAAAACTTCTCAACCTTCAAACAATATTCCAACACTCGATCAAATTTTTTGAACAATTTTATCAACAGTGGTTTTCATTCTTTTTCAACATAACATAAATAAAAAGACATTTTCAACACATTCACAAAGGATTAAGAGTAAGCCAAAATGGATAAAAGAACATGGAGTCTTCTCCTTATGCCTCCCATGTGGAAAGAGGGTCCACCCAAATGCCTCCAAGTGCACTATCAACACACACAACACTTATTTCTCCCTTTTTTCCTATGAAAAATAACATGTAAACCCTTTTACCTCCACATAGGTGGAGCACCTCTTCCACACTCCCTCCACATTTCCTCTTTAAATCCATTTTCCTCCCACAAAACAAGATCTATTTATTTCTCGAAACACCACTTTATAAGGAAATCTACCCATCCCTAAGATATTATATACATAACACACATATATAGACTAAATAATTCCAAAATTTCACATCTAAATTCATAAATATAGAAATAACGATAAGTGGAGATCTGCCTCCCCATTAAGCTTCCAAAACATTCACTCTACAAGCTTCAATTCCTTGAACCAAGCACAATCCCAAAATGCAACTCAAAAATCTCAAAGCATGCTGACCTAAGTCCAAATTCCAAAAGTGTAGATGTAGAAAATGAGACAAGTAACCCCAAAATACTTAAAATTATTTCAATAAATAGAAAAGGGAGGTGAGGATGATGAGGTGGCTCCATGTAGTATTCCACTTCATCATCCTGCATTCAACTCAACTTGTCGACACACTAAACCCAATGCGATTAAATGAACATAAAAGGCTTATGACATGCACACATTACATTCCTACATGTTCTCCAGAATTTTCGAGGAAAAAAACAAATGTGGTAAGTAGAAAAGTGACCTTATCATTTTTTAAAACTCAACTAATGCATTAAAGTGTCAAAATAAGATCCATACTTCATATGTATGGTTGGTAGAAAGATTTCGACATGTAAGGGACAAGATTAACTTGTCTTAGAAGTCTCAAAAGGTGGCCTACAAGACAAAATTCTATTTTTTTGAAAGGAATAAGAGTACACACCACCTAAATGCAATTAATTCATTCCACATCAAGAAAAATCAAGGACTATCTACTCTATTTATTACCTACATGTAACCTCTTCATTTTAGTTTAAAATTTAAGTTAAATTAGATAATTAAGACACATTAACAAGTGGTAATACGAGTGGTTGGATTTTCCAATTTTTAAATACATGCATCAAAAAATAAAACACACCAAACTAAAATAATACACCCGTGGGAACACACCTAATATCACCCCTCATTGGGAAATTTCTTAATTAAGAATGAAATAACACAACATATATAATAGACACAAGTTGTCAAATTTAGCCATGTTGCGAAATACCCAACATTCTTCTATTGTTGGTCTCCTATCCTCTTTTATTTGTTGTGTTCCAATTTCCTACAATATCAAAACAATACCATTTTAGCCTCATGGCCATATCGATATGGCAATGACACAATAAAACACACATATACATATCAATTCAGATCATTAATTAACAAAAAAAAATCATCAATAAAATCAATTATTTTCATGAATTATTTACAATTTCAAGATATTTCAATTCTTTTGTTTCATCGACAAAATCATATCACAAGAGTAGTTAGGTCATCTCAAAAAATCTATGTATGAAAATGCAACGTGTTTGTATATATATATATATATATATATATATATATATATATATATATATATATATATAAAAGGTAGTAACTCTAGATCATCATCAATACTAAAATATCAATCCATGCATATAATTCACACTATGAGTCACCACATATCCATAATCAAAATATATATAATGTCTCCATCAAAATACTAATAAAATATCATAATGTCCATCTATCAAAGTCTCCTGATCAAATATGATAACTAAGTCAATGTATCTAGTCCATAACAAGAAAAATCCTATTAAGATAAATTTAAAAGAGGAGTGGGCACTACATCCCCCTCCCCTTAGACTTGACTTCCTCATGGAAGTCATGGAAAGAGATAGGGAAGTAAGGCATACAAACTTCCTTCAAGGAATAGCCTCACGAGGATAACAAAGATACTGACACAAAACATTAAACATGAGAATGATCGATAAAATTCTAAGGAATAAAAACTAAGGTCTAAGAAGAATACAAAAATTCATGTACACAAGGTGTCATGTAATCACACATGCATCTGAAACACGGTACGAGGAGAATAAAAAATTTCACTTAGGTTGAATTTCATTTCAATGTTTTTCATTTTAGAAGAGATTAATAACTACATCTCACGACCTTTAATATTTATGAGAAAAATCACCTAGTCATAGGTCTAACAAATTTAGGATCAAACAAGATGAGGTTTAACAACAAAGAACACACCTACATTTTGTTGAATGTCTACTATGAACAATACTAATCATTGGCGATTACTTCATATAATTTGGAAGGTCTCACTTAAATTTTCATGGTAACACTCATCATACTCTTTGCCATGAGGTTTCCATTTCTGAATTTGTACACGAATATCGTAGCACATAACACACATTCTGATTTAGAAGTTCATTCTTAGATGAAATTTCCCATTTTCTCTCTATTTTTAAAAAGAAATATTAGCTCATACTATAATATCAACAAGAGAGATCTGACAACATTTCATAACCTAATCCCAACTTAGCTCAAAAGATTCTTAAAATGAACATAACTTAATATTATATCACATAGGAACACTCAAGTGAGTTAGGAGAAAATTAAGCAACAAGTGAGGTCGAATAACAATTTCACGAGAGAAACACACACAAGACACTCCTAAAGACACTTACAAAAATATTGTGGACCATTCACTTCCCAAGGAGAAGGGAAACAACATCATGGTTCTCCATAAGGAATTTGGATTCCGATATTTTGCCATATCTTAACATATGTTCCCTCGACTTGTTAATAAGAATATGTCACTAATGACCTACTCAAACACAAGAAGGTACCTTCAATGAAAGTCCCATCAAAGGAGGACTACTCACATTTGTGTTTCAAGGGAGTAAAACACGACTAGAACACCACACTATTAACAAGGTACTCCATTAATCATGGTAGGCGGAAAGATTTTAAGGTTCAAATAGTTACCAATTTTGGCATGATGGAACGTAGGGTCCATCGATATGAACATAAAAATTAACCCATTCTAACAAGGTGACAAAATCCTTATGTATACTTCTAAAAATTTTCATACAACTAGTGAGAGGTCCCAAAATACTCTAGCATGTAACTTACATTGTAACCATTATACATATGTTTATTTTTTGATATAGTAAGGGGGTATGGGAAGTACTCAATTATTACACAACCCAAATCCTTAAGGTTTTATTAAGATTAGATACTCATCTGATAGCTCACATAAATTTTTTTAATTAGTTTGACCATTCAGATTATATCCTTTACAAATTTTAGGGCATGCAATAACAATTTACATAATTAAGGTGGTTTATTTGTACATTCTACTTGTGTTCAATCCCATAAATTTATCATTCCATATTCCAAATTATAAGACACAAGTTATAATTACATTTTCCAAGCATATTTCTTATAAGTTTTCTAATTAATGCATTCCTTATATTACGATATCCTATATCTTGTATCATTAGGGTCATCACCAATGTTGACATGATTTCTCACCATTCTATATAGGTGGAAATAATTATTCATTCTACTTCTAGGGGAAGTATAAGAGGTTTCTTGTTATTTTCACAAAGTTTTATTTCTTATATTAAACCACAAGTTAGAGTAAGGATCCATCTTCCTAGTGTCCAAATTTACTTATAAGTTTCAAAGGTCCAAGCCTCCATGATTAGAGATTTAATATGATCAAATTTTTCACATTAACAATTTAATTTTGATGAGTATGAAGACCTAAGAATATCACATTAATAATTTAATAGAAACAGATATCATTAACCAAAATAGAACACACCAAGTTTACTGATAGTTTACCAAAGAATTACATGCATCACCGATGCACTCTAAGTGGGTCTCCACAAGTGTCAATAGGATTTATGATGAAGGCACACATTATAGTTACCAATTGCTTTTACCAATTCAAGGAGTTTAGATCAGTATGGGGAGAAAAAAAAATGTTTACAGCTTATACTCAAAATAGGTTTACTATAAGAAAGGATAGTTTCCCAACAAAACTTATATCCACACAAAATTCCATCAACCAAGAAATCAAGGTAGCAAGGGGGAAAGAAATTAACCCATAGGCACCACACTTCCTCATTGAGAGGACATTAAAATAGCAAGAGGACCTTGACTAATTTATTGAAACATAGCCTCACAGGACAAGAGTTATAGCCTTGGATGAGAGAATATGAAATAAGTGTTATCAATTTTTCCCCTTAGGAAAAATTGATGAAACATGACCTTGCACAAGAGCAATGGGAAGATCGCTTAGTTGTGCAAGTCGCATTCATTTTCAAAATTCAGGTTGTAGACAACATCATCATGGTGATGCAAGGTCAAAAATAAATGGCCAATGGTGTGAAGAAGATCAAAGATCGAGGAGAAAAATTTGAGAAAAGGGTCGAAGTTTTCAAGTTTCGAAATTTCGATGTTTCGAGGCAAAAACATTGGAAAAGAGTGAAAAGGTCTGAAATCCGAAACTGGCGTCCCAACATTTCATATTTAACCGGGTTTGGGGGTTTTTGCGTCGGGACGTGTGCGGGAAAAGGAAGCAAAAACTACGAAAATCGAAAGTCCAAAATTTCAGACTTTGGGGTTTGAGATTTTAGATTTCTCGGGAGTGCAAAGTCGAAATGGAGGAAAAGCCCCAAAACCTAAAATTCTGAAAGTACAAAATTTCACAGTTTCAAGTTTTGGGGTTTCGGGGATCTCGATGTGGAGAAAAAGTCCAAACCCAAAAGTCTAAAATTTGACCTTCGGGTTTCAGAGTTTCGGAAATCTCAAAGCAAAAAAATGAAAAGTGGCCACGAAATGTCTAAAATTCCAAATTCTGAAAGTCTGAAATTTCAAGAATTTCAAACTTATGAACTCTCAAGTAAATTTGGTGGATGAAAAGTGTTTTTCTCACGAATGAAAAGTCGAGAGTCTGAATTTCATGTTTCGGATGTTGCATTCTTTTTTATAATTTTAGGGCTCTCGGGTTATTTTTTCATAGAATGCACCTCAAACTTTAGATGGCCATATCTTTGGACTTGAAGCTTAGATTTAAGCAAGAGAGAACTATTTGGAAAGCTCTTGATGTCTTTTAATTAGTGGGACTAAGTTCTTAAAAATGAAAAATATAATTCCCCATTTTGGGGTATCTCTAGGTTTCTCACCTACCACCATTAATGAAGTATGGACTTATTTTCTTGCCCAAAGGATACTACATAGAGGCATAGGATTTGTCATGGAACTCATCATTTTTGTAGGTAAATTCAATGCATTTCTTGGGTGGTGAGTAAAATTCATATTTCTTCTATCTCCTTCTCCCATTCTTCATATATATTGTAAGGAGGGAATTTTCAAAAGGTTGGATAGTTTTACTTTGCACACTCCCTTCTTCCCTTGTTTATAAGTGATTTTGTCTTGATAAAAACCTCTCATTCAAGTTGTAATGAAATTTTTTCCTTTTGCAAGCCCGTAATGCCTTTGTATCATTTTTGGAGCAATAAGATAAGTCTGTGGATGATTTGACCCTCTATTGTGCTCATTTTATCCGCATGATCTCTCATTGTAGTTTGGTTATCTTTGCATGGTGGTTGTGTTATAGTTTTAATGGTTTTGTTTAATTACAAAGTATGTGTTTAGCATTCCTTTGGTGCATCACCCTTTTAGTTTAGATTTTATTTCTTACATCTCCTTATCCTGTCTCCTTGGCAAGTTAGATTAGCTTTTAGATTAGATCCTCTCTGATATGAATGTGTGCACACAGCACGGAGGAATAGAGTGGCCTTCATCTCAAGAGATCTACGATTCACAAAGTCCCACACTTTTAGAGAATTTCCATGTTATGTAATCACACTAAGAGTCTCGACCCATTGGAGATTCTACAGGACATTCATGGGTGTTGTGATTAACTAAGGTCGAGAATCCTATAACCTATAAAACCAAAACCTCAATTAATATTCCCAAAAGGACCATAATCCCTCCATAACTTCTTGACATAACTTGATACTAATATATTATAGTGTGGTATAATTTAAATAATAAAAAGATCAGGGCAAGGGTATATCCATGTATGGGTCTTGGACAGAAAAAAACACTTATTTAAGCACCATTCTGAAGAGCTTAAGTATAACCATATTTACCCAAGTACATACTATCCACTTTGTTGATATTTTCTAAAATAAAACAAGGAAACCCTATTAGAACTTCCTTATTCCAATCGGTGGACCATCATACCCCAACAATACATTATTTTCCAAACCTATTATTATCGAGAGTTATTCCATCCTAACAAAATCCATAAGTCCATAGAGAAAATTACATCTATTTTTATGAGGAATAAAGCTCTAAAGTGGTAAAAAAAACACATCTTCCAACAAAACTTTTGACTATACCACAAGAGAAAAGAAGTCTCTCCTAGAAAGGATGAGTAAGGAAGAGTTACTCTAAGGTCTAGGAACATAAAGTTCCATCACCCCGAAAACCAAAGGCATGACTTGAAGCACCTAAATAGACAACAAGGCACCTAGGGTGTATCCCCATATGACGAGAGATCACAATCTGAGAAAATGTAGAAACATCGATCAATAGACAATAAAAGAGTCACTTAAAAATCTTGACAACATTTAGCTAAGTGGCAGCCAAGACAAATGAGCTACGATTTACCAATAAAATGTAAAATCTATGAAATCTCGAAATCAATAAAATGGATAAGTAGCCACATTGTAATCCTTTAAAATCTCACAATACGATTAAAAACATAGAAAAATCCTATGATATTTTGAATAAAATCATAAAATAAATTCTTTTCCTTAATAAAATAACTTAAGTTTATGAGAATAAAACACATGAAATGTCACATCTCATTCACTTAGCAGTCCTTCTGGGTCACGGTAAAGGGTACTATACATCAAGCTTGATCTAAGAACACGAGATACAAAACCTTATCTACTTATGACATCATGTCATGATAACTATTCTCCCAAATAGGGATTATGCCACAAGCGTGAAAAACCAACTCGTCAACCACTAAAGAAATAAGGGATATATAAAAAAAAATCCTCATATTTTCATTATAATGGCCCCTAAACTATACCTCTAGCACTAATTACCAAGATTAGCACCAAAAAAATAGTAAACCAAACAATGGAGGGTCTTTATGGAATCAAACATCATCACATGACATGACCAAAATCTAGGAGTTCCATTAGCCAATATATTTGCACAAAACCAGATTTCTAATACTCTGAGGTAGCTCGAAAAGAATATAAACTAGATTAAATTCCCACGGTAAATGGGGTGCTGACAAGACACCCACTCGGAAGAATGAAATAATCCAAACACATTTCATTATGTTATTATTATTTTAAATTCCATAGTTTCAAGTGTCCTAATATTAGTTACGGTAAATGCTTGTTGTGTTCCCAAGTTTTGCCGGGGTCAGTGTTAAACCCACATTTATGATAATAAGTGGAGCAACCACATTTTCCACGCATAAAACCTAAGATAGAACCCAATAATTAATTAGGAAAATTATGGAATATTTTTTTTTGTTTAAAAATATTCTGACAAGATAACAAAAAATAGGTTTAAATATTTCATGATTAATAAATTCCACATAGTCATAAGGTTTTCATAATTAAATTAACAATTAATTACTATTATTTTATTCCAATCATTTCGGGTTTAAATCCCCTTCTCAGATTTTCCATTATTTCACCTTATTTAAAATATCATCTCGAGTCAATACTTCCTAAGTTGGCTTAGTTCTTACTTCACATAACAACTTAATAACAAATCCCACATGAGGTCATCTAACTATACATTTTAAATTCCAATAATTAACCCTTGTAAAACATTATCTATGTTACCCCTTTCACAATTATTTAATTTATCCTTATAATTCTAATGTCATTTATATTCTTAAGACCCCAAGGCTAAAGGTCACTGACTTACCCTACCCATTAAGTGGCCCCATTCAACCCATTACCCATACCTTTTAATTAATTTTCCATTCCATAAGAAAATCACATCACTTAAAGTTGTAGGGTGAAATATCATCCATTAGATAAATTAATTTTAGGCTCTTTTATTGGAAATGACCTTAAATCCTTATGAGGTCTTTTTATTCATATTTTTAACCTAAACTCATTCATTTGCTCCATTTGTTTTGCAGGTTTTGGGAGCATGGAAGCCATGGAAGGTTTCTTATTATTCTTATATGGATACACACATTTTGAGAGTTGTTTGCATCTAGCTCCTAGGGTTTTCTCAACATTTTTTTGTTATTGTATTATTATTATTATTATTGTTTACCACATTTGGGTATGGACAATTTTGCCCCATTTTATTTATGGGTTTAAATAGAGACATACATAGAGATGAGGGTTTTGGTAGATATACATATACATATATATTAGCATTTGTTTTAGTAATAAACCAAGACTTAGTATATGTGGTCGGGGGGTTGATAAGTGGCCTATTTTTTTAATTGATTTTTAATATACATACATACATACATATATATATATATTAAATATTAAATATTAGCTATAGTATAGGGTTTTGGCTAAATTTGGAACAAACACAACAATTATATAGTGACCGGTAGTAGAAGGGATAAGTTGTGGCTTTGTTTAAATAAAATAAACAACAAACTAACAACAACAACAACATCATGCTCACAATCTTTCTGATCTACTTTGGTGAGCTAAAATGAAGAAATTTATTTCTTGAAGCCTCAAACAACAAGATCGATTCTTGATTTAATAGTCTGAAGTGAGGTAAATAATGCAGAGTAGTGATATGTGTAGGGTCACTAGCATCTGAGTTGGGAGATGACCTGGTTCCTTTCAACACTAGTGCCCCAAATGTCTATTGAGATGCCACTTAGCATAGTAATGCTTCTGACCTGTTGTTCTAGAAAATCACATATAGCCCTAAAAATTGAAATGTTGTGATCATGTCATTCCTTAGAGTTCCCTAGTATGTTGTCAGGGAATTCAATTTCTTGTAAATTTCATTTATTTGTTCTTCACCAATACCAACATCCTCATTCAATTTTCTTTTACCCCTTTGCTTAATTAGTTGATGCATGTCTTTTTGAGATTCTCCACCTCTTTTTCCATGATTTCCATCCTATGAAGAATATTCTCCTTCTCGTGTTGAGTAGTGTTATCTTGTCCCTATATTGTTGATGTAATAAATTATGGGAAATTTCAATGTCCCTTACTCTCTGAGAACTCTACCAGAGGAGAGGGGTTCAATTTGGAGAAGGAAGGATTTTTGTCTTGATTTTCCTTTGGATGGAGATGGTGATGGGGTGATAGTAGGAATAGGGTTAATGGGAATGGGGGGGTGATGGGGGTAGTAGGTATGGTAGGGTATTGGGAAAGGAAATGTCTTGTGAAGGAGGAAGATCAGTCCTGATGGAGGGAATGGCCCGGGTGTGGTTTTGGAAATCAAGAATGGAATGTTCCATTGAATTTAGGAGATAGTGTGGGAAGAAAACAAGAAGGTTTCTCCTAAAATGGTTAAGAAAAATCAAATGCTTTGTGGGGATAGTGATGTATCTACCTTCAAGTGAAATAAAGTGAACCATCATCTTAGTAATTTCATCAAAAGGTTATGGGATGGAACTAACCTTTATACCCGCCATTACAAATTGAAGCTCCTCCCTGTTTCAACAAAAATTTTTTTAGCTTCTACATTTTTATCCACTCCTCTTACTGAAAAATATGATTCCATCCAAAGTGAGGCCTATGACCTCAACAATAAGCTCCTCTATCATCAACACATTTTTCCCACCATAATTTACCTTTTGCTCTTTCCATTCTGCAAAAAATGCATAGAAATGTTCTGATCATGCCCTTGGAATTTCTCAATGAAATTAGTGACCCCCAATATGTAGGTAGTTCCACATCTCAATGTTTTCTTTCCATGCATGGGATCATAGTTGGGTTTGATTTGGCATGGAGCTCCCCCATTTTCCTACCTCTGCATGTAACCTACTTGAAACCCGTGAAGAATTTGTTTGTGTCTTCCTGAACCACTTTTTAACCATCCATCTACATACTCCATCGAGCATGCAAAATTTTGATGATTATAAATGCATGTACTCCTCTCACATGTGCTAACTTTCATTTCCAATAAAGCACATGAAATCTCATAAGTGATTCTATGTGAGATGTAATCTATCATATTTATCTTTGGTGATAGAGTTTTGTACTTCAATAGGGGTATTTTCCTCATAATACCAAGTGATGAAGTTATTACTAATTCCATAATTAGCCAAAGTGTCCACCACACTATTACCCTCTCTATAAGTGTGGCCAATTTTAAGGTTATTGAAGGTATGACAAATATTTATAGACTCCTGTATAAAATCCTTAATTGTCCAACTTGGAGGATGAATCTGATTTAAATGATTTATTACATTCAAGGAATCTCCTTCAACAATAATGTTCAGAATGTTGCATTCTTTAGCAAGTCTTAGGCCCCATAAAGATGATAAGGCTTCAACATAATGGTTGGTTGTCCCATTCTGCCTGCATAAGTAGAAATTAAACAACCTTTGTGATCCGTATAATTCCTCCCAGCAGCAACTCACTGGGTTTCCCTTAGAGGCTCCATCAAAATTGAGTTTATACCAAGAATTAGGAGGGGGATCTAGTGTATTGAAGACCTGTCAATGGTTGGAGTTCTTTGTTTCTAAACATTTTCAATATCAATCTTCCAATTTGAAAGGATAACCTCTTCATTTTTAGGATATTTCTTGTTCTTGGGTGGTTTAAATCTTTCAATATTATCTTTAACTGCATTACCAATCTTATTGAAGCTTGTTTTACAGATCTTCATGTTGTTTCTGAATATTATATCATTCTGACTTTCCAAATTCTCCAAATTATATGAGGAAAAGTCAGTTTCCATAATCTCCTAACCATGCAATGTTTGTATGGGGGTCCCATTGTTCCCAAGTTTGTGAAAATTCCTTTGGCAATGTCCAACAGATATTGAATCTTGAAAAAGCAAAACTCCAGATCTTTGAAGCAAACTCACAATGTAGCAGAAGGTGTTTAATGTCCTCAGCCTCCTTTTTACATATGCAACACATGTTTGGCATGATAAAACCTCTCTTGATTAAATTATCATTCATGAGAATTCTTCCTCTGAGGACAAGCCAAAAGAAGAAATTGACTTTGGGAGTTAGTTCAGGAAACCAAATTCTACTCCATTTAAAATCACAATGAATATTTTCAAAAAAGGAATTGTATCCTGATTTGACAGTGTATTCTCCATCAAATGAGTTACTCCAAACAAGCTCATCCTTGACATTAATTTGATTCAGTGGGATGATATCTAACTACTCTTGGAGTGAGGAAATCATGGAATTTGGCTCATTCATCTCCACACTAAGTTGCTTCCATATTTTTCTATTTCCCTCCATTTCAATGTAGTCTTTGACTTTAGTTCCATACTTTTGAACTAAAATATCCTTGATAGAGCCAAATTTATCATTTAAACTGAAATTAGTCCAATTATCACTCCAAAACTGAATATCACTACCATTTCCCACTTTCCATTTACATCCTTGCTTGATAAAATTCCTCATTTGAGTCAAGTTATTCCAGAAAATAGATCCATGAGGTAGTTGATCATCATAAAGGAAAGAATTCACTTTTTTTGAGCTAGGTATTTGGATTTGATTAATTCAATCCAAGGTTGCTCCTCTGTTAGCATTCTCCATCCCATTTTTGCAATTAAAGCCATATTCATTTTTTGATGTCCTTAATGCCTAGCCCACCTATTCTTTTAGGTGTACATACTTGATCCCATGCCACCAAGTGATACCTGAATCTTTCTTCCATTCCTGCCATAAAATTTTTTTTGAATCCTTTCTATTTTGTCCATAAATGTCAGTAGGAATGTTGTAAAGAGACATAATGTAAATAGGTAAATTCTGCAATGTGCTTTTAATTAGGAGACATTTTCCAACACTGGAGAGAATATCCCCTTTCCATCCAGCCATTTTCTTTGAAACCTATCAAGTAAACCATTCCAAACTATTGTGGAAACTTTATTAGTTCCAAGAGGTAGACCCAGATAGGTTGTGGGTAGTGAACTAATTTTACAACCCAAAATATGAGTGATTATTTTTTTTCCTTTCTAGTGGAGTATTGAAAAAGAAGATGGAACTCTTATCAAAATTAACCTCTTGTCCTGAGGAAACCTCATAGAATTTTAGAATAGACTTAATAGCCTTAGCTTCAAGGATGGAGGCCATCAAAAGTAAAATTGTATCATCAGAAAATTGTTGATGTGAGGGCAAGTTTGTTTGTAGAAGTAGGTCTAACTCCTTTTAAAAGGTCATCATTGATAACTTTGGTAATGGATCTACTAAGGCTATCACCATTAGAATGAAAAGAAGAGGGGATATAGGATCTCCTATCTTAATCCCCTATTGTTGGCAAAGAAGCCCACTAGCTCACCATTGACCACTACTAAGAATCTAGCCATAGAAATGCAAGCCTTGAATGATCCTTGAATTTATTTTGAAAGCCAAATTTAGCCAGAACCTTATCAAGGAAGTGCCAAGAAACTTTATCAAAAGCCTTGTTCATGTCAAGTTTCATTACCATACCAATTTTTTATTTTTATCCATTGAATGAATAATTTCATGCACCATGATCACCCCATCTTGTATTATCCTCCCTTTTATAAAGCCACTTTTTTGCTTTGAAATTATATCAGCAAGAATGGACTGGATTCTTGTGGCAATAATCTTTGTAAAGATTCTATAAATTACATTTACTAGACTTATAGGATGGAAGTCCTTAAAGTCTTTAGCATCCATTTTTTTGGAGCAAGCACAATGTGAGTGTTATTCAAGCTCCTTGAGGAGGTCTCATGTTCTGTAGAACTCATTTACTACCTTGAGTAGATCTTCTAAACATATTTCCCAAAATTTTTGGAAGAAATTAGTAGAGAATCCATCAGACCTAGTGCCTTATCACCTTTTGAGAGAAAAATAATTTTTTGAAGCTCCTCCATAGTGACTGATTTGGTGAGGTTTTTGAATCTTTGTTCATCTATACTATCTTCGGAATGGCCTCTAATAGAAAAGAGGTTGCCTCTCCATTATCCACACTATTTTCTTTGAGAATATTTTCATAGAATCTGAGAGCTTCAGCCTTGATGTCCTTAGGGTCTTTGATAACAATACCATTTCCTTTTGAAACCTTCGTTATCCTATTGCATGCTCTATGTTTCATAGTGGTCATATGAAAAATTTAGTGTTTCTATCTCCCTCTTTCAGCCAAATGGCCCTGGATTTGAGCCTCCAAAAATTTTCTTCCCTACTACAAACTGTATGTAGCTCAGATAAAAGTTTCTTTTCTATAAACTGATCCTCCAATGTCATACCATTTGTAGATATTTGAGATTCAAGCTCCTGAATTTTTTTCTTTAAATCCTTTTTCCTTTCAAAAATATTTCAAAAACTTCTTTATTCCAAGTTTTCACCTACTTTTTAACATTTTTTAATTTCTGAATTAACTTGTATTGAGCAGTTCCTCCTCCATCCCATTTCCACCATTCTTTAATCCGATCTGAAATGTCTTCATGATCCATCCACATATTTTCAAATTTGAATGAGTTATGCATGGGTTTTACCCAGTTGAAAATATTTAACACTATCGGATTATGATCAGAGCCAATTCTGGGTAGAGAAGATAAATGAAAATCTTAATGTAGAATCCAATTGGCTGAAATAAGAGCTCTATCTAATCTAACCTATGGATCATGTCATTTCCAACTCTTTTTTTTTCAGGTGAATTGATTTCCATGGAGTTCCACATCCATAAGATTAGAATCAGAGACAAAGTTAGCAAATTCATCCATGCCATTGGAGTATTCAAGAATTACCACCTTTTTTCTCCGGATTGAGAGGGGAGTTGAAATCTCCCATAACAAGCCAATTATCATTTTTACATTGATTTCTAAAAATCTTTAAATCTTCCCAAAGCTTCCTTCTTCCATTTACAGTATTAGGTGCATAAATGTTTGAGAGGATCCATGTAAAATCATTATCAATAGCATGAAACTTAACACAAGATGAGTATTAGTGTCAGAGATCACCATACCAGTAAGAAGTTTTTATCCCAGAAAATAGCCAAACCACCTAAAGCTCCCTGAGAATCAACAACAAAAAATTCCGAGTTATCCCAAAAAATATTTTATAATCCTCTAGGACACTTTTTTCATTTTAGTTTCCTGCAGTATCAGAATATTAGGTCTACTTGAAATTCTTAACTCTTTGAGTATTCTTTTCTTAGAGCTTCCATTTAGCCCTCTAATATTCCAAGAGATTATCTTATTAAAAATATGTTTAGAGGATGCATTTTTAGATTGGCTCCAATTCAATTTGAGTTCCATCTCCAATACATATTCATTTTTTATATAAATTGAGACTCTCTTTAATCACTTGGGTACATAATTTGATAATATAATTTTGAAACTTTATTTGGAAATGAAATGGTGATCGAGCCTTCTTGTAACTTTAGTGGCATAGCAAGCAATAAAATACAACATATAATTCCTCCACTGTGTTTTCTTACATTCAATCTCCCTTTAAAATAAGGGGAGTATAATGCTGTCTACCTATTATGTTAAGAGGAGGATCCTATCTTATTGGACCCCGATGCTTGGAAATATGAGGTGTGTGCATTTTGCTAGACTTAGAAAATTGTCATCAAAATCTAGTGTGCACTTTACAACATTCATACAAATTTTCCACATTCAAACAATATTCTAATACTCACACCCTCTTTTCCGGTGTATCACCGCTTTATCAAGTGTGGATTTCATTTTTATGCATTCTCAACACGGTGACTTGGAAATTAATATTCACATTCTCTTACATTCACAAAAAATTAATAGTAAGCTAAATGGAAAAATATAATGGAATTATCCTTATACCTCATATGGAGGTCTATCTCAAATTCCTCCAGTCCCACAACTGGAGATGACACTTACCCATGTTTTTCCAATCCAAATTGGATGCTTAGAACTCTTTGATCAAATTGGAAATCTGATCAACATCCAGTGGTCTGACATTTCCTCATAAACATTTTCCTTTAAAAAATATCTCTATTTAATCTAAGAGCACCACTTTGATGTCTACCCATTAGACATGTTATAAACACAACACACATACATAGACCAAAAACATAAATTTATCCTAAATTCATACTACGTGCTTCAAAGAGACCATATGGATTTTGTGTGTTTTTATACCTCTCCACCAAATGGCTTCTGAAATTATTGAGTCTCCAAAAGTTTTCTTAACTACTACAAACCAAGTGCAATCCCAATAGTAGCAACTTTAAAAAAGATCAACAAGGTATGCATTACCATTTGTAGAATTTGATATTGCAACTGTAAAAAATTAGACAATTCCGAGTTTTCCCACCGCCCCAAAATCTTTCAAATTCATTTCAATAAATAGAAAAGGGAGGTGAGGATGATGTGGTAGCTCCATGTAGGATGTCAATTCATCATCCTAGTTCCACCATTATTTACATCCAATCTACGATTAAAAAATGTAAGACTTCATGATCCATACACATTTTACATGAAAAATGTTGTCCATACCTTACAAGGATAAAAATATTTAAGTAGTAGAGTGACCTTATCTTCTCTTTTACACTCAAGAAGATAAATGGAAATTTTGTGAAGAATAAGCTCCATACTTCATAAGATCTCTATCTAAAGAGTTTGAGATGTCAGGGACATTTTAACTCTTTTTTTTCAAGTTAAGTGATTTCTGAGGAAAATTCCACATCCTTTTGGAATCAAAAGACAAAGTCAACAAATTCATCCATGCTAAATTAAGTAATTAATTACCACATTATTTTCACAAGGATAAGAGGAGTTAAATATATCATAACCAACCACATTATCACCTTTTACATTTTAGTTTAAAATCTAATCTTTAAGTTTAGCTAATTAAGACATTCAGATAAGGTGCTAATAAATGTTTGAGAGGATCCACATTAAATCATTACCAAGAGCATGAAATTAACAAAAAAATGAGTATTAGTGGAAACATACATGAGTCACTTCCCATGGGAAACCTGACCATTCCACTAATGCGATAAAACGAGAATCAACAACAACATTAGACACGAGTTATCCCAAAAACCATTTTAAACAACAACATTCTTGAGGAAACTTGTTTTCATTTTAGTTTCCTACAGAATCAAAACAATACCTATCTAGCATCATGTCCATATCAAACACATCAATATAATAAAATGCACATATACATATCAATTCACATCATCAATTTACACAACTAAATTATCACTAAAATCAAGTAATTTCACGGATGTTTACAATTTATAGATATTTCAATTCTTTAATTTCATTGAAAAATGAGATTACAAAATTTGTTAGGTCATCTAAAAAGATCTACATATCAAAATCCAACATGTTCATGTGTGTGTGTGTGTGTGTGTGTGTGTGTGTAAAAGGTAGTAACTCTAGATCATAATCAATACTAAAATATCAATCCATGCATATAGTTCACACTATGAGGTTAACCGTGTCAAGTAATCAAAATATCTATCAAAATACTAATAAAATATCATAATGTCCATCATCAAATTCTATTGATCAAATATAAAAACCAAGTTCATGTATACTATTCCATAGTTAGCGAGAATCGTAGTAGGATAAATGTCGAAGAGGAGTGGAGCACTACATTGGGCGAAGGAGCGAAATTAATGTGCATAAGTCATTAAAATAAATTTTATTTTCCATATTCGAATTCAAATTGATAGAGAAAGGGAGTTTGGGATGAGCTTAAGAGAAAGAGATGGAGAATAATTACAAGTACCCAGGTGAGGAAGCGAAAAAGAAAATGACAAAAGTGGGGTTTTGGTGCATTAAATACAATTCGACGGATAGATTTTCAATGAGCATGCTTGTTAAAATGTTTGAAGGAAATAGTCATAATGTTAGCAATTCCTCGATTACGTTCAATTTCTGCCCCGATACCCGATACTACCCAATGGTGAAGAATCAAACCCATTTCCTCAAAATATTTGCTTCATAGTTAGTCTACAAATATATATTTTATTCATTGTAATTTGAAAAGTCAATCAAAAAGCGAGTTGTTCATTCTTGTTGAAAAATTAAAAAATGTAATTAAATAGTGTATCTAAAAATTTAAGATAAAGTTAGTAAATTAAAAAAACTAGTCTATCGAGCTACTAACGATACTTTAAATTACTATTTATGTAGGTGGCACTCGATGGACTAATTTTTTTACCAAAAACTTAATATAACACTAATTCATGTGAAATAGCTAGTTGCACATTCCCATGTATGAAATGTATTGGGGCACGTTTATATTTCCCATGAGTTATAACCACTCAAGCAAGTCACATGGTTCTACAAGATTTAAATAAACCTTAACCTTAATTAGTTTTAAATTCTTTAAACTAGTACCATGTATGTGAGGTCCAAGAAGTTAAATTGATTTTTAACCAAATTATTTATTACATGTACTAATTAAATAAAGACATAAAACTATAACTGAAAGAAATATATATAACACAAAGAGAAATATTTAAAGTGAAAAAAACTTGAAGGGTAAAAAACCACGGCGAAAGGTAATATTCCATTTACGAGAAACATAAGTTTATAGTCAAGTAATAATTCATCCATTCACCTCATGCCTCTCAACATAAATATTTATTCACCCTATTGTTGACAATTTTCAAACTCGTGAAAACCGGGTAACTCGAAACTTTTTTTTGAAGGAAGGCATTGATGAAATGGACCTAACTAGGAAAAATCATACGGTTTAATTGTGTTTTTCGAGTTGCAGAAATTGATCAACTACATGTAATCCACATAAATGTGTGCTATTATAGAATATAACACCTCACATAGACTACTGAGTTTCATGTTTGTCTTCAATAAGGAAAAACATAATCCTCTTAGAACTAATGCATTGCCTTGACAGAGGCGGGAATCACGATTTATAAGAAATGATATATTCGGGAGAAAGCAAGCATAGTTGCAATTTGCATGAAGAAGAGTTCATTATTAAGTTACAGGTACATCAAAAATCATTATTTATGCATGTTTAAATAATATTAATCATGTGATTGAGTTGTTTACTTCATTATACAATCAATATCCATCATAAAAGATTAATGCGAAAGAAGTATACAACTCACTCATACGAAATTAATGTCATTTATACATAAAGAAAATAATATTTTCTCACACAAGCCATGGGTTGTAACTCATAACTACTGAAATGGTTAGTACATTTGCATAAATATGAAAGTAAAAGATTATAGAGGAAATGTTGATGTGTAATCACAACACACCTAAATGTTTTGCAACTCAATATATTTAAATTGTCGGTGTGATTGCATAACATGGAGCTATTCCCAAAGTGTGTGACTTTATAATTGAGAAAGCTCTCTGGATGAAGGTTGGTTCCTATTCCTCTATTACGATACACACATCCAAATTTTAGAGGATCTACTATAAAATATACTCTAACTTTCCATGGAACAACGTTAAGAAGATTACAATAAGTTAAACCTAAACTAATAGAGTTGATGCACCAAAGGAATGCTAAATAAATTTCCTTACATTGAAATGAATGTAAAACTAGATTGAAGAGGATGTACAACAACACGAGATCAATTTCTTGTCACCAATTCATTCACTATTAAACCTGAGACCATCAAATATGCAACATGATAACCATGTACTGAGATAAAAATATTGTAATGAGAGATAAGATGAAAGAAATGAACACAAGAGAATGTTGAAATTCATCCTGAGACTTCTATTATTGCTCCAAAAATTCGATATATTGCCTTTACAATGGCCCAAGAGTAAAAACCTTACATTACATCTTGAATGAGAGCTTTGAACTCCGCAAATTCACTTGTAAACAACATAAGGAGGGTAAATAAAAATTCTCAACATTAGAAAAATTCCCCTTACTTCTGATATGTAGAAAGAATGAGAAAAAGGGGGAGAGAAGAATTCAAAATCTTTCTTCAACCAACTGAAAAATACATTAAATATCCTTCAAGAATGATGAACACCATCGTAAACCCATACCTCCTTATACTTTTCCTTGTAGGAGAAGAAAGGAAGCCCACGCTGGCGTCATCATTGTGGTCGGTGAGAAACCTGGAACACCCTCTAAAAATGGGAACTCCTTCTGCGAACAACAATCTATTTTATATCATCTTGAAATACGTGTTGAAACATCGATCGTGAGGGACTACTCACAAACATAGATTTAGAGTTACCAACAAAGTAGCAAATAAGGAAAAAATATCAACTTATATACTCATAGCGAAGAATTATTCAAATGAAAATAAGGAATATTATGAGCTCGAGGTATGATTTAAAATGGAGCTCAAGAATAGTTTTATAAGGATATCAGTCAAGAGATGTAATTTGAAATGACAAGAAAATATTTCAAATAAATAAAAAAGCACGACAAGTTCAAAGCTAAAGTGCATATAATTAATAACTCATTTCTATTCCTTCAAGTATAATAGGAAGAGAAAATCAAAATCAGAACTTGATTAACATTCATAGTTGTCTATCAAACAATGAGAGATTTTTGAAAATTCCTCTCTTGTGCAAATCCGGAGCTCAAGTCAAAAATATGGCCAACTCAAGATTGGGGTGCCATATTGCAGACAACTTTGGGTGGTTGGTTGTGTTTCTTCGTGACTCTAAAATGCCTCACAACCTCCGAAATCTGGGAAACTTTAGACTTTTGGGCAAAATTAAGAGGTTGAGTTAGTGTTCATTTTCTAATTTGACTTGAGAGTTCTAAAACTCAAACCCGAACCTACGAAACCCGAACTAAAATTCACACTTTGGGTTTTGGACCTGCACTTTTGTAACTTTGACATTGTTCATCCACTGATCCACCGAGACTTCTAAAACTCAGAACCTGAACCTTTGAAACCCTGATGTCTAAAATTTTTAAATTAGGACCTCCGAAAGTCCTGGAAAATCCCTACCACATTGACACTAAAAACAATTTCAACCCCACAAAATATGAACTCTTTCGGACTTCATACTTTCGAGATTTCAAAGGCGTTTTGTTGAGTTTTCCGCTTTATTCGGTGAAGACTCTAAACCTATGAAATCCAAACCCTAGAACTTGAACTATGAAATTCGACGGACCACTGATTTTCTGAAATTTCTAAGCTATTATTGACCCCAAAGGGGAGTTTTACCCCAAAATTCCGAACCCTTTTGGACTCAAGAATTTGGAATTTCATTCCTTTTGGGTCTCATTTTTCATTTTTCCCCACCTAGTTTATGAAATGGTAAATGCCCAAGCTGTAAGAAAACTTCGGACACTGGGCCTCCATTCTTTTTCTAACTTGCTAAGTGAGTTACTTGCCTCACCTTTAGCTTGAATTCCTTAAGCTTGGTCGAGGTTACCTTATAGTTTCTTTCTTGAGATTCAATTTCCTTTGGCGTCCCTTTTCCTGCTAGTTGTCCCTTGTTCATTCCTTTTCCAACCTTGCATTTCCATTGTCGAACCTACCCTGTGACTGATTTGAGGAATCAAAATTTGAGATCTAATGACCGAATCAACCTCTTCATTTCCACTACTAGCAAGGTCATACTTTTCCATTTTGCTTTAGCAGAAAAAATGGATAACATGAAACCCATCATTACCTTGGGTTTTCTCTTAGTCTTTTTTTTTTTTATGGTTTTAGCTCCATCTTCCATATTTTCCATCCATAAAGCTGCAGTGTACTTGGAAAATGAAAGAAAAGGACGCCATTCGAGAGCTTAGGGTTTAATGCGTGCACTCATGTGATCTCCAACTTAATGCAAATGGATTTCCTAATATCAGAGGCATAAGTTACATCATGTAACAGATGCACAATTGAGAAATTAGTATCTTACAGTAGCACATATGATTCCCAGAATCATGAAAAAAAGGGAAAGAGAAAGAAAGACTATGGAACACAAGAGAGGCCAAAAGCCTAATTATTTTCTAACTAGTTTCTTAAGTGTGAAGGTATCTTGGTTATGACAGAAGAAATCAATGTATGTTTTAAAATTTTGTTACTATCAAGTATAGATTACAATCGGTGCACAAAACTCAAAGAATAATAGCTACGAGAAGAAAGAGTTTGAAAATAAATTAGAGCAGATTACGGTTTTGATAGGAAAACATCATTCACATCATAGAAAGAAGGTATATTTTCAATTCATGAAGTAATGGAATGAAAAAGCGGAATTTATAGTATCTAATCAAACTTCATAATATAAGTGTACTAGAGGTCAAATCTCATCAGAGGCACTTCATTCCTAAGAGATTTCAAAAGTCCTTTCTTGTGGAAATTTGAGCTCCAAGTAAAATGTTATGGTCATCGAGGAAGGTTGAGGTGTCATTCGCAAAAATGACCAAGTGGTTGGCTTTATCATTTTTGAGTCTCAAACGCATGTAACCTTTGAAATCCCAAAATCAGACTTTTGGACATTTTCATTTGAGAGATTGAGACACTGTTCATCACTGCCAATTTTTGCAGGAGAATTCCGAAAGTGCGAAACCCAAACTCTGAAACACTTGAAACCCGAAAGTTTGAAATTTCAGACTTTCAAACATTTTTCCTTTTCAGAAATTTTTCACTATTCATCACCCAAATCACCTTAAAAGTCCCAAAGTCCAAAACCTGAACTTCCAAAATCTGAAACACGAAAAATGCAACCATGTTTACCCTAAAATTGCATTGACTTAGAAAGTCCAAACCCTTTCAAGATTTAGACTTTGGGATGTTAGACATTTTTGGTTTGTTTTCCTATTTCGTTACCATAGACTCTAAAACCACAAATCCTAACCTCTAGGAAACCACAGATCTTGAACATCCGAAAGTATGAAACGAGAAAGTATGAAATTTCAAACTTTCATACTTTTGGACATTTGGGAATTTTTCCCTCACCGAGATCCCAAACCCGAAAGTCTAAATTTTGGAGATTTGAGTTTCGAGTTTAAGTAAGTTCCCTCCATTTTACAAACTTCACGCTCGAGATTTATGAGACTCGAACACAAACTACGAAATTTTAGAATTTCAAAGTTTTGGGTTTTAAAACATTTGACTCATCGAGATCTGAAAAGCTCCACCTCAAGTCAAACCTAAATTTTAGAATTCTTCTATTCCCCAAATCTCATGCAACTTTCTTGGGCTTTCGCTTTAACATTATTTTCCCAAATCCAAAATGCAAGCCTCCATGAATGAATCAACTCCTCCATTTCCTTTGCTTACAATTCTTGACATTGTCCAATTTTTCTTGATGGGTTAAATTAGATAACAAGTACTTCATCAAATTATTACCCACAAGGTAAAGAGATAGTTAAGTACTAACCAAAATATTTTGAACATCATCGAGAAGAACACTCAAGGAAAACCAATGAGCTTGGTATCTAATGTTAAATTCATCACCTTGGGATGACAAAGTTACTCTAAAAGGTCTATTACCAATTCATCGTAGAAGATTTTTTATGGACAAGAGGAAAGAATACCCATCTCGGCTTTTTTCCAGCATTGGATTTATTGCATCGAGATGGAATTAATTGAGAATGATCGATGCGGAGTTTGTTATGTATAATTAATAGAGATGGATGAGGTAAGAGATCAATCTCATTTGACTATGGAAAAGAATCAAAGAGGCGAATCAAGAAATCATTTGATAAAAAGGCTAAGTTCAAAGTCTTCAATGAAGGAGACATTTTGTTAAAATGGGATGTTGATCGTCAGGCAAATCTAGGAATCCACAAAAAGTTTGATATAATATATACTGTTACCTATATGATTTAAAGCTTGTCAGAAAGAACACAATGCATTTCAGATTTCAAGGCTGAATGGAGAGGAAATTCCCATTCATGTGAATGGTGTGTTTTTAAAAGTGTTATAGAAAATCCTATAGTGTTTTGTTAAAGTAGGATTTCCCTTTCAATAAGGGCATTTCATGCACATTTAATGTTTTTCAATTAAATAAGTGCACTCATGTATGTGATCAGTTTACCATATCCTTTCCCATCTTTACTTTTTTTTTTGTAAAGGTCGGGTTTACGAGAGAAGGCATCTTGGTATCTAATGTTAAATTCAACACTTTGGGATGACAAAGTGACTCCTAAAAGATCAATTGGCAATTCACCGTACAAGCTTGTTTATGGACGAGAGACAAGAATTCCCATCTCAATTGAGTTTCCCGCATTGGATTTACTACATCAGATGGAATTACTTGAGAATGAACCAATGCAGGTTCGTTATGAAAAATTAATGGAGCTAGATGAGATAAAATATCAAGCTCATCTGAATATGGAAAAGAACCGAGAGAGATAGATCAAGAAAACATTTGATAAAAAGGCTAAGTTCAGAGTCTTCAATGAAGGAGACATTGTGTTAAAATGGGATGTTGATTGTGCAAAGCTAGGAAACCACATGAAGTTTGATACAATCTAGAGTGGTCCTTATGTGATTATAAGCTTACTGAAAGAACATGATGTATTTTAGCATTAAGGTTGAATAGAGGGAACTTCCATTCTTGAATGGTATGTTTCTTAAAAATTATGTTATTTAAAATATGATAGTGTTTGGTTAAAGTAGAACTTCCTTTCAATAAGTGCAATTCATACATTGCAATGTTTTTCAATTCAATAAGTGCACTCATGCATGTGATTTGGTTCACCAAATCCTTTCCCATGTTTACTTTATTTTTTATAAAGGTCGATTTTTCAGAAGTCATATTTTGGTTATATGCTTCAAATAAATGCCCAATGGAAAGAGAAAGGCACTTGGTCTACAAGATAGCAAGAAGGTATCTTTCCCGCATGATCACTAAAAATGTTGACATTTTTACACTCGTGTAATAATGGGCAACTAAAAACTATGTTTTCGAAGGAAGAATTGATTAGATGGACCTAACTAGGGGAAAATTATACAATTTTATTGTTTTTTCATTATAGTAATTAATTTACTACATGTAATATACTTTTATGTGTGATGTTACAAAATGTAACACTTCACATAGATAGTGATTCCATGTTCATCTTCTAAAGCGAGGAACACAGAATCCCCGAAGGACAAATGCATTGCCTTGATAAAGGTGAGAATCACAGTTTAGGTGAAATGTTATATTAGGGAGAAACAAACAAAGTTGCAATTACTTGGAATTGAGAAGAGTTCATTATTAAGTTACAAGTACATCAAAACTCATTATTTCTGCATGTTTAAATACTATTAATTATGTGATTGATTTTTTTATTTCATTATAAAATCAATATCCATCATTAAATTTTAATGCAAAAATAAGTATACAACTTAGTTATAGAAATTAATGTCATTTATTCATGAAGAAATTCAATGTTTCCCACACAATCCATGGGATGTAACTCATAACTGTTGAAGTAAAATACATGTGCATAAAGTTAAAAGGAATAGAATATAGATAAAACCCATCATTACCTTTGGGTATTTTGTTGGTTTTCATCCTCTGCAACTCTTCATCCATCTATGCATCATCTTGTTTTCATCATGAAACTGAAAAAAGAAATAAATTTGACACCAAACATAGAGCTCAGGGTTTAATATGTATACTTATGCTAATAGTTTCATGTAAATGAATCAATTGACATCAAGAGGCATAAGATACACCATGTAACAGATGTAGAATTGAGAAAGTACTATCTTACATTAGCACATATGATTCCCAAAATCATGACAAAAAAAGAAGAGAAAAAAACTATGGAACATAAGAGAGGCCAAAAAGCCTAATTATTTTCTAACTGTTTTCTTAAGTGTGCAGGTATAGGTTACAACATAAGATATCAATACATGTTTTAAAATTTTGTACTATCAATTATAGATTACACTAAATGACCAAGTATATTCAAGATCTATACAAAAGGACTCACTCATGCATTTCTAATTTTGAGATATCCAAATGAACTATCAATAGGAATTAAACAGAGAATCAAGTACAAATGAATCAACAGTACAATGATTTCAAGTTAATGAAGTGGATATCTACTTATCACTTTCAGATTCCCGAGCCATTAATGAAGATCAAATGGAGTAGTTATGATCACAACAATAAAACAAAATCCATTAAAATGATTTATATAGCATTAAATGAAGTAGATTTATGAGGTTTTTCAGAACATGAATCAGGAGCAATAAGTTGTTTGTTCAAAGTAATGTTGATGAAAGGAAAGTAAATAATGTTTTTCAGGATGAGGTTAACAATTTCATAATCAAGCATATTGTAACATGAGAAGTTAACAAAAATAAAATAATGTAAAAATGTAGTACATATCTTTTAGATTAAACAATATTTCATATGTCCCATGAGATCAAAAAGGTGAAGAGATTCAACTCATCACATGTATAATTTCAAGTATAAAGATAAATTTCAAAGAAACATACATTTCATACTTACAAGTCATAATTAAGGACAATTTTGATGTATTGAAGTTATATGATCATTAAAGCATTAGCTTAATCATGTAGAGTTATCACTTAATCCCATTGGAGGATGAAATACAAGCAAAGGAAATAAGTACAAGATTCATACTTCAAAATAATCAATCATAAAGGAAGCTAGAGAAGCATCATACTATGAGAATTCCTTTCATTTTAATTTATAGAATTCAAATGTAAGTGAAACAACAAATGAAGTGTAAATACAACATAAAGATATAGATTGGACCAAGATCAATTCATCAAGAAAATTCATAGATGACCTTTTCAAGAAAGGCATTTCAAATTACACAACAATGGAAAATCTAAAGAAATAGCTTTAGATACAAACATCCAAAAATGAAGCTATATTTTGAAAGCGAGATAAAATGAGTATGGTATGGATCAAAGAAGAGTTGAAATAGATAATCTAAAAAATGAAGAACAAATTGAGCATGTTATTTAAATCTTTCATATTTTCATTTCCTATTTATTTTTATCAAAAAAACTACATGTTTGTATTGGACATCAAGAAATGGAAACAAAAAATTCTAGAACATTAAGAAAAATTTAAAGGATACATTTTATCTTGCATAGAACAAAAAAGAAATCTACTGGATTATAAGATATTTGATTAAAGACATTCATAGGATATCATTCCTCATTTTTAAAAAATTGAGAAAAACAACTTTAAAAAATTATGTAAATAAGAAATAAGGTTGCCTAATCAAGAGGGATGTTATGTCAACACGGTTTTATCATAATTACGGTCTGAGTATCCACAAAATGAGAACTTTTATCAGAAAATAATCTATTCTATAAATCTACTTATTATAAAACAAAATGATACTCACAAAAAGAGATTGAGATTTACAGATAGAAATTTAGTTCATGAAATAAATCCAAAAGGGGATCAACCCTTATATACATAATAGAGCATTATTCAAATGTTAAGAAATGGTACAAAAATTGAGCTTTCCTATGAATGCATGGAATTTTAGGAATATTTTACAAGGTTATCATAGTCCATATGGAGATTAAAGGACAATCATAATTTTAGGTTACCTTTCACAGAAAATCAATTACCTGTAGTTTATTAATGAAGGGGTATTGATATCAATTCAAATAATAGTAAATAAATGAAATGTAGTTCTAGGTCATGGAACTTATCTTTAGCTGGCATCAAAGGTACACCAAAATTGAGATTAAAGGAAACAATTATAGACCTCTACGGGAAGTAAGGATAAAATGGAAGGAAATTTTCTTGGGTACGTGGAGATAAATAACAATAGTACAAGACACAAAACTTGCAAAAAGTATTCTTTTGAAATAAAATGAGATTACACAAGTCTCTTATATGGTTAAAATGAAGTACAAATTCTAATGGCAAAACCCCAAATTTCATAACACCTACCAGAAACACAAAGATACAAAGCCTAGGTCATTGAAAATAAACATCTAATATAGAAGAAATTATGTGCTTAAATGAGCACAAAGAAGGAAATACAACCTAATATAGACAACATGTAGATCAGAAGTAGAACGATTCAACTAGAAGATGGCGTTTAGACCCTTCTAAAAACTAAATAGAGTTGTATTTGGGATTCCCATAAAATATAGCCATATGCAGAAAAGAGTTATAGGAAAATTCACAAATAAGGATGAAATATCAACTTATATACTCATAGCCGAGGATTATTTAAATATAAATAAGGAATAGTTCGAGATCGAAGTATAATTTAAAGTGGAGCAAACCTAGATTTGGGTACTTTTGAAACAACTCAGAAAAATTTATTTCCTACATAGATAAATAATCTCAAAGTTTTATAGAAATACACAGTATAAAATTACTATTTCTCTTTTTTTAAACCATAATAGATAAATGAATTAGAAGTGAAAAAATCATTTGTTCCCCCATGGCCACGAAATATTTTTCACAAAGTTGTTGAAGAACTCAAAGATAAAACAAATCTTACTGATTTTAGGTCGAGATGGAGAATCTAAAAAGTACAAGATGAATAGTGAATGCCAAAAACAAGCCTCAGAATTGAATTTTCCACAGAAAAAGAGAATATTTCAAAGATTCGGAGCTTAATAAAGCAAAAATGATAAATATAAGAAGGAATATAGAGTTATAACACCGAAGGCTTACCTCCTTTCATCTACAACGACTCAAAAGATCAAAGAAGTTCAATTTGATGTTTAACCAGAGCTCATAAATCATCATTAATGGTGGCTAAGAAGATCCATAGAGACTACAAAATTCATTACATAGCTTATGGAATCCACAAAACAGATAAGCTAAAGAAAAAAAGCTAAAAGATGAACAAAAGTCTCTATTTAGAAGCTCGAAGAACATCACAAAATTCACAGTGAGCTAAAAATTATATAATAATTATGGTCACCCTCTTGTAGATCTCGAATTAGAAGAATAACAATAGGATAGGCAAGTATTAGTTATGATATAGAGCCTAAATACATAAGATTGATTTGAGCTTGAAATGTCACAAACGATATTAAGGTTAGAAAATTTTCGATGGCTTCCCATGAAAGTACCAAAAAATGCATAATGAATGAAATGTTGGGTTCAGGTTCATTTACCCAACCCTAAACTCTGTTGTGCAAACCTAATTAAGTAGAGTTAGCATATCGATGGTCGATATCTAAAAGTACAAGATCCAACATTTGCAAATGCTAACCCATCTCAACAACTCCATTACCAAGATCAATATCCCAGATGTTTAGAAAATACAAATGTTCAACGTCCAAATATAAATCACAAAGACCAATGAAAACCATTTGTAGATCAATGATCCACATTCAAGAAGTACACGGATGAATGGTTAATAGAGCACTGACAATATTTATTACAAATCTTAAAGCCTAACCACAGGTACAGAAAATCGACGGTCGTGGATCATTAGGGACGAAGATCAAAGGTCCTCATCAAATGTAATTAACATAACAACAGTTCATAACTCAACTAGAGTTAAATGATGCCACTGACCATCATATTGATCAAGTCATCGTGGGGAGGGGGGACGGCCCCAAAAAATAAATCATTGCATTGACCTGATTAAGGTCCAAAACCATATGCCAAAAATAATAAAATATGGACCACCTTGTAAAGCACGTGATGTTTATTAATCAAAATGTGGTAACAATGATTAATCAAAAATTCCAAAACTATAGTATATGCCACAAAAATCCAAAGTGAGTGTTTAATCAAATATATTTGATTAAAATATATTATACACAATGATGATGAAAAAAGGGTTCGAGGAAAAGTCTAATGAATCATTTAAAAGTATATACTTGTTATCATTATCATCTTTTACCACATGGAGGAGTAAATTTATATTCTTGATCATAGTTTTCCCTTAAATAAGGTCTTATCCAAAGTATGTGCCATATGAATTGCAAAGGGGGCCAAAGAATATAGAATAATCACATTACCTTAAACAAATAAAACTACCTCAACTTCCTTGAATTATAAAGTCAAGCATAGGTGTCCCATCAACTTCCTCATGAAGAAAAATTTGAGCATGTGCACATCAAAGCTGACCCCCATAAAAAGGAGGAATATTTTGCTAAGGATGAAGATAAAAGCATTATTTTTCTTACACAAGGAAATTATTTTTACATGTGCATCCAACAGGATAGAATTGTTAAATTGCCAAATTTATGATTACAAGTGTCACATCATGTAGAAGAAGATAAAATCATGCACTTGCATTGGATGAGACTTGCACAACAAGAAAAGTGATTAATTTTAGCAAATTGTTTACCCAATTTTTATTAAAAATAGACCAGTCAAGCTGCTCTTTGACTTGAGTTTATTTTTGTAACTAAGGCTATTAATGCCTCATTGTAATCAACATGTCTATTTTTATTCCTTTATTTATTCATGATAAAGGGTAAAATTAGCATGCATCGGAAAGTAAATATTTTAGCCTATTTTTAGGATGGGTTGGGTGAATATTTTTTTATATATTTGTGCACTGACAAAGCACGGGAGGGTGACTTTTTGGACATAGGAGTGTTGAAGCATATTTTCTACCATTTTGCCTTGAATGAGAACTAATTTTGGCCTTTCCAATTATTTTTAGTGGTGTGTATATTTCCATTAATTCTTGTGAATGTTAATTCCCTAATTAATCATCTTACCTTGCTGCAAATCTGGTATTTTCTACATAGTCTTAGTGTGCATGTTTATCTTGTTGTGTTTTGGTGATTTATTCATCAATACATAAGTGTTTTTGCCTTAATATCTGTTGAGAAGCATTGGTTCTACATCTAAAATCCATTATCAATTTTATGTGTGTATACTCACTCAAATCCCTCAACAAGTTTGGTGTATCACCCTTCCAATTTAAGTTACAATCATCTCTTTACCCTCAAAACACAAAAAAAGTTGAGGATACATAAATAAGGAATCGACATTGATACAGAGACTCACCTCAATAATATGTATACCCACATATGGAAGTGAGAGATCAAGAAATATTACAACCCCTATTCTCATCTCTGAACCATGGTGCACTTTTGAGAGATAACACTTTTGGCACACCACGGATGGGACACAAATTAGATCTCAGTAATAATTTACATCAGATTTATAGTAGAAGAAAGTAACTTTTGGAGAAACAATCTACAATAATTTATTCTAAAAATCAAAATATTTATTTGGCGACTCCGTAAGGCTGATTTCAGACCAGTTTTTGTAGCATGTTCCATGCCTAAAGTGACTACAAGATCATCGGTAAAAGTAATTCCCTCTGAGTTTATTTCTTTACCTTTGAATTTTGTAAGAAGAGGAAGATTTGGCAATACCTTATCTTATAATAGGCCTAATTTTTGCAACCCTCCTCCTAATCTTCCTTCACCACGTATTAATATTGTTGTTCAAATCCATGTTATTCCAATGGCTATACAACCACCTAGAAATTTTGTGACCTTTACTAATGGCAAATCCTTTCAGTAATTCAAGTCTATTGTGATATACCTATTGCTGCCCTAAAAATTTTACCTTCATTCACCTGGTGAAAATCAGATTAGCCCCCTCGGAGCATAAGTAAAGATATTATAGCCCTTTGTGTAGTTGATAATATAACTCATGAAGACATAACCTTAAGAGTCTTAGCTACATCATTTAAAGGACACGCTTTTCAATGGTACAAAACCTTATAGATATAGAGTATAACAACTTGGGATGAGTTAGGAGAGACATTACGTAAGTAATTTCAAGAAAATTCGATCATGTATCTCTCATGTAACAAATGTTTGTCTACAATCAAAACAGATCCTAATGAATACATCAACTAGTTTTAACATCATATTTTCTAGAACTTGGGAAAGAATTCTAGCCAATGTTAAGCCATAGATTGATCATGCATTTATATATTATCTCATAGCTTTAAACATTGATATTTCTACTATGATTCGGCTCATGGGAGGAGATACGCTCCCAACAACTTATGATATTGCCATTAGGGTTGAATACGAGTCTTATTCAAGATGTAAAATTAGCCTCGATGCCTTCAATTCCTCTTATAGCATATTTGGCACCTGTTCCATAGCCTATTACCATTATAGAGCATGTTGTTATAGCTCCAATGATGATGTATTTAAGGATTTTCTCATCTATGGGAAATAAGTTAACGGCATTGAGAACAAACTAGCTCGAATAACATGCCTTACCAAGCTTCTTATCAACAAAACTAACAAAATCAACAAAATAGGAATTATTATGAAAAAATTAAGAACTATAGACAACCATATCAGTAAGAGACAATTTGATCTAAAGACTCCTAAATTATCTAGTGCTCTTGTTCAGCTTAACATGGTTTGGAAAGAATGGTGTCCACCTTGTAATAAGCCTCATTCAGCTACTAAGTGTCTAAATGCATTCCTGGATATAATCCTTATTGCACAACCTCAATCTGAAGCATTATTTATGCCTCAAATGGAGGGTGGGAAGCAAGATGCTCATAGTTTGAAACCACCCAAACAAAATCGAAGTCAAACCGAGAGAGAGGAATATGCTATAGCGGTCACAACTAGGTCTCAAGAAAATCCTTAAGATAAAGAAAAACAACAAAATAGACCTCTTATGCATACATAACGATCACTTATAAAACAACAAGTGCAAGTCAAAAAACAAAACAACTCTATTGTTCCTTCAAAAATATAAGTAATTCATCTCCAAAATCTCAACAAAAATAATTGCAATTTCGATCACAAAAGATTATTCATACCTAATGTTGGTTCTAAATTTGATCTCGCCCCATTTTTCCTCAAAATTATTCAATCTGTAGACTCTATCATCTTTTCTATCTCCCGTATTGATGCGTGAAAGCTATGTACTTCATTTGGTTGCCATGATCTCCTTTCCTCACAGTCGAGGATCACATTAAGTCCAAAATTTGTTTTTCGCTCCTCTTTCCATGTGAAAGAATTTGTAATTTGGCCGTAAATTTGATTTTTTCCTTCGTTCCATTTTTCCAAAGTCACATTTTGTTTTCCCTATCAACTTTTGTCCCAAAATTTGTGCAAATGTGGCCCTTTCGATTGACGCAATAACAGGGCACTTTGAAACTCTAAGGCCCACTTCAACTTTGAATATGATCGAGATTGTGTGAAACCATGAAAATATTGGCCTCCATTGATGCACACCTTCCGGTTGAAGTAATATTTTAGCTATTTTGAAGCATTATGTTCTTTATTTTTCCAAATGTTCTAAAGGTTCTCAAAGATCTGGAAAATCAAGTTTATCCTACTTAATCTCCCATCAAACATTATTCAAAAACAATGAATCCTACTCGAACTACCCTCTGTTTTCCTATATGTCCACAAATGAATAAATTCTACTACCAAAATATGCAAGAAGAAATTAGGATCCCATAATGTCTAGTAACCTTTAACCTTGTTTATAAAATATCACCATTTTTTAGAAGTGACAACTCGTGAGAGTTAAATTGTGGTGCATTGATCATATTTTCTTAGGGTCTCTTTTCAAATTTGTGCAAAGAAGGATATCTTCATTCTCCTTCATCGAAAGAGGTTACAAAATGGGTCCTCTCACCCTAGTCGAAAGGGACGGCCTAAATAAGTGAGGATAGATCAAATCCTTAATGAAGGTGTTATCCATTTCTCTAATGCTCGAGTGACAAAGAACCAGTAAGAATCCTCCTCGACTACAATACGACATACATAATAAGATATTTCTATCTCTTAGTGTCTTACTAAATCTTTGATGTTGCTTGGTTTCCAAGGGAGAATCAATTTGGATACCAACACATTAGATTTCAAAAGTTACTAAAGAAGAGTTAGTTTTTTGTTAAAGCTTATGGTAAAGTTCGTAGAAGTTGTTTCAAATAATGTTGCTCCTTTTATTATTTGAGGTAATGAAAAAGGATAATTTATTAATATTTCATTTTGGGATGCTCTAATTATTCCAAGACAACAAGAGTTACTTTCAATCATGAGCTTTTAAAGCTACAAATTTCATCAAAACTAGAAAAAATGAAGCTCAAAAGTAGATATGGTTCTCAGTACAATCAAGAAAGATCAAAGACGTGAAGGAGGTTAAGTGGATAGTACAAAAAGTCTTAAATGGTCATGATATTAAAAACCAACACTTTTTTATTTTCTTTGACTATTGGAGATCATTTAGTTCATAACTATATGGTTGTGCATGCTACAAGTAGCAACCGTAATGCATAAAGTAATTGTAGAAAAATTAGGCCTGCACCATGAACCTACATAGAAAAGTGTGTCGTAGCTATATGGAACAAAAATTAACATAGTTGGCATCATTAGAAATTTGGAGGTAACTTTACATGCTTATCCAAATGTTTCTATCTTACAAGATGTTACTATTGTAAATTTACCTCCCTACTTTCCCTTATGCTTTATCAAAATATTTTACATCAAATATAGGAGGTTAGATTTCTTCATATTGATAATTTTTATTCTTTACTACAAGGTATGGAACTAAGGTTAATATTAATTCAGATCCTCTGGCTAGATTTCATATTGAGCCTCATGCTTCAAATTATGTAGCAAATTATGCAACTATAGATCAATCGATTTTGACGTTACAACCCATATTTTTTGCATTAAATGGTGTTTCTAATCTATTTATGGATGAAAAAACTTTATAAGAATATAATTATGATCCTTTCAAAGAAGCATAGGAATATTTGTTTTGGCGTTTATTGTTTTCATGAAGAAAATGCACCAATTTCCTTGCTGTCCAAAATTAAAAAAAAAAAGTAGAAGGTCTATGGAATCTTCATTTCAATGGAGCTAAAAAAAAAAGGACAAGGTACATGTTTTATGCTCACTTCCCTACAAATGAAATGTATTTTCAGCTCTAATTTTCTAATTCTCATGTATTTGTAACCAATTTGAATACGAAGCATTAATTCATTATTTACAATGGGCGAGAAAAAGAGTATCAACATGTTAAAAGTTTTGGTGATTCAAAGCTAGTGATTAATCAAGTAAAAACATTAATGTGTGTAAGAATTCATTACTAAAATATTATAAACATATATTTTTAGACTTAATAGATCATTTTGATGCTATTAATATGCAATTTGTTCTATTCAATAGATTAAAAATACATGCATACAAACTTGCAATATTTAGTGCTAGCTTTGAGGTGCTAGAAAAGATTGAAAAAATAAAAGTATAACCACATATAAAACTAATTATCAGACCTTCAATACCTGATAATGAAGAAAATTTTGAAGTTTTCAAGATGAATAGAAAATCTACATATTTTTACGTGGCAAGTAGATTAAATTTTCTATAGTAAATAAAGAAAAACTACAACATTTATATGGTGACCAGATTGTTCAATTGAAGACAAACAAGCTGCCCCAAGGACTGGTCACATTAGAAGATATTTTTAGTTTTGATGATCAATTAAGAAAGGATAAAGGAAATATCTCAACTCGCATGATAACTACAAAGAGATCTTAGTTGATGATGAAAAGAAATTATTTATCGGAAAGGTATGTTCCTTAGCTAAAAAAATAGAGTTTTATTAATTTGTGAAAATAATAGAGAGATGTTTTTCTTGGAAATATTAAGATCCCGAGAGTTTTTATCCTAGTTTAGCTCAACATACCATAGAGTTACAACTGAATTCCAAGCCTAGTTGGAAAAAAAAGCCCTGTAAATCTTAAGATTGAAACCTTGATGAGAAAAGAGTTATCCAAACCGATTGAATCGGATATTATCTTCGAATCAAAATTCAAGTTGGGTAGCTAATCTTGTTTCTAATTCAAAAAGAATAGAGAAATCGGATGCTGTGTATATTTTAGAGATCTTAACAAAGCTTCGTTAAAAGATCATTATCTGCTACCCAACATGGATCATATTTAGAGAATAGTTTCAGTTCATAAAGGTTGTAATTTTGGATGGTTATAGTAAATACGGTCATATTCTTGTGTGTGATGAAGATGATACAAAACAACTTTGACTAAAAAGTGGTGTACTTATGCTTACAAAAGAATGCCTTTTGAATTTTCCAATCTTTGGTGCAACGCTTTTCAACGCATGTAATGGACATGGATTTTCACGATCTATTAAATAAATGCATATTGTTTTATTTAGATGATGTTACTATATTTTTAAAGAATTTTTATGATCATCTTATGCATTTAAGGAAGACTTTTCAGCTTTGCAAGTAGTTTGAAATATCATTGAATCCCAAAAATTCTATATTTTCAGTCCGTAAGGTAAGTTACTTGGACACGTTGTTTCAGATAAGGTTTATTTATTGATTCTTTCAAAATTGATGCAATTTCCATCATTGCCTATTATTTCCTCCTAATAATAAATCACTACAAATTTTTCTTGGAAAAATGAACTTTGTTAGAAGATTTGTTCCTTGTTTTGCAGCATTGATCAAGCCATTAACAACCATGTTAAAGAAAGATAAAAATTTCTCTTGGACCAACGCAGGACAAAAAGGATTTGAAGCCATAAAAAAAAATATGTTACAATCTCCTACCCCGGAAAATCAAAATTTTGAGAAGGATTTTACAATTTATGCACTTGCAGGAGTTGAAATCATTTTATCCATATAAACTCAAAGTTAATGATGAAAATATTGAGAAGCCAATTGCTTTCTTTGGGTAAAGCTTACATGACTACGAGACAAGGTACACTTTTCTTGAAAAAAAATACTTTATGTAGTTAGAGGATTAAATAATTTCAAGTACATACTTTCAAATTATAAGATACATGTCTTAGTCTCTCATTCAAGTGTAAAAACATTCTTTTGAAAAAGAAATTAATGAGAAGAGAGTAGGATAGGTTCAAAGGTCATGGAGTATGATGTTGACATCCGTGTTATAAAAATAGTTCTAACAAAAGGATTTTGTGAACATATGATTGCTGATATGGAAAAAAAAATAGGCTATTGATTCACAAAATTTACAATAGCATGCTGAAATAACATATTAGTAGTCAAAAAATTTATTATAGCTTAAATTTAAGCAAACCAGAACTTAACTCAAAAGTTCAAGAATCAAGATGGATGACTGATTTGGTTAATTATTTCAAAGATTGTATTTATCCGGAAGGTATGGACAAGAATAAATGAATATATTTGAGGTTACAAGTTGCACCTTATGTTTTCATTGATAGCGTGTTGTTTAAAAGGAGTATAAATGGAATTTTTCTACAAAGTATCGACTATGTTAGTACCCAAATTTAACCTCCTTCAGAGACCGAGCAACATCATGGGTTTGACATGACACTCAGAGGCAGATAGACAATCATGTATGTCATTTTATAGCTAGGAAACAATCTATCGACTTTTTTTTTTTTAAAACTTAGGTTACGAAGGGAGTGGGTAGCACATGCAAAAGGATGTGATTTGATCCTAACTATTTTAGGTTGTGCCTTTCAACCAAGGTAAGAGAACCTATTTTGTAACCTCTGTTATTTGAAAGGAGATACATGTACCTTTATTTTGCATAAATTTTATAGAGAAGGCCTTAGGGAAAATATGATCAACACACCAAATCTGACTCTCACGAGTTGTCACTTCTAGATTATGGAGATATTCTCACAACAAGGCAAAGGTTACTAAAGACATTTGAGACCTTGATTGTTTCTGCATGTTTTGGTAACAGAGATTATGCATTTGTGTACACATGAAAAACAAAGAGTGTTATGGGTAGGATTGGTTTTTGTTAAATGAATTTTGGTAGGAGGGAGATAGGATGGACTTGACTCACCATATCTCGAGAGCTTATGCAAAATTGAAAGATTCAATCAACAAAATTCCACGAAAAGTTAAATTCTTTCCTTAACTAGAAAATGCGCTTCAATAGAGGTCCATATCAACACTCTTACATAAAACATGTGGGATTATGTCATGAAGTATCAAGTCGAGGGACCAAATAAAGAACCAATATTTAAACTAAGTCATGCCTAAGGTACACCCGAGAGGCTTACAGATAATATCTATACGCAAAATGAAAGAAAAATGATTTTAAACCATTTATCCCATTCCCAGATAAAGGCTCTTCTAAGAAATGTAATTACAGATGCCATTAAATTATCACAAGGATTGAGACTGTGTGATTGTACTATATTTTGGTACAAGACTGCATAAGAAACAAGAAAACTTAACCGTATGCATTCGAAATGAAATAAATACACTTTACTCAAGATTGACACAGAATAACTCAAAGTTTGATCAAATTTATCAAGCGGGGAAAGTTTCTAAAACAATATGAAATCTTGTCAATGGGTGTACACTTGCAACCACCTTGACACGATTAAATTTGACACAGAGAGATATACAGGATTATCTAGACAACTTCTCAAAATAGATGAGCTCTGTCAAGACTTTTCTGCTGGAGAAAATCAGTCCCGATCTTTCTAGAAAGGAAAAAATACTTCCAACCTCTCCACCTCACAAAAGACAAAAAAATTAATTACCCCAAGGTGCTTCGCCATGATTCTTCATGATTCACAAAATCAGATGTGCAAAATTCTCCAGTGCTTGAGAGTAAATCTCTTCGATTTCCTCCCACATTCAACTCCATTCTTTGGTGGATTACTCCTTCAATTTTCTAACCACTTCGCCCCAAATCATCAAATCCAGACTCTTTGCATGCTCTGGGAGAAGAAAAACATAAAACTAGATTGGGCTCAAAGAAAGTCGACCATTTTAATGGAAAAAGACATCCTCCATATCTTCCCACCATACTTTAAATATCAACATTAACTTCCTTCTCTACTTGGCGTGTAGAAAAAACAAAGAAATCATGGAGATTCACAATTCCAGGACATGTTTTAGAGAAAAAAGTGGGGAAAAATAGATTTAGATTCACAACCGTTGATCTTTGATTTAAATGTGGGACATTCACATGGAAGATGTAAAAATAGGCTTGGGGGCTTCCTTTTACCTTTTCTGACCCTTTTGAAAAAATGGAAAAATTTCCCACTTTGCTTCACACCTCCGCTTCAAAATGGTTCGACATGTGTCTTGAGTTGATCCCCGAAAGAAACACGGAGAAATTCTCGCCATTTGAATCTCTTTTTGGAAAAAAAGGAAAATTTTCCAATTTTTCTCCATGTGTCCACCCTTCCGCTTCAAATTTCCAAAGTGGGTCTCGGTGGAACCCGGGTCCTTTTATGCCTTTAGCTCCTTTTCCCTCAAAGGGAAAATTTTTCACTTTTCCTCCGAAATTCGGCACCTCCACGCTGTTGTTGGCCGGGAAAAATATTGACTATTTCCCATCGGGTTGGTGGGCCATTTTTGATATTTTAACCTTTATGAGGCAAAGAGGATTTTTTTAAGTTTCTCTCGATGGTCCGCTTCCCAGCCCCTTATGACTTTTCAAATTGCCACGTGTTGCAATCGTGCATCTTGAGGAGGTCCCTAAAAATTGATACCTGAACAAGTGTGGGCTTGCGATGTGTCCCGCTCTGTAAAATTTTCTTGATGGCTTGAAAATATGTGGAAGGTGCCAAGTGTCATGCTCCGGCAGTCTCCTTTATGCCGTTGAAAAAGTGTAAGTGAAATGCAGAGTGAGCAGTAATGCCCCACGTGACCTCATAGTGTAGCTCAAGATGGCACCCAAGTTGTAAACCCTGAATGAGCATGATCTTTCCATGTGTCCCCTGCTCGCTAAACATGAGCTCCAACCGCATAAATTTTTTCTAAGTCCGTGCCAAGCAACGGAAACTTCCACGTGTCCTCCTGTATACTCCAAGGCGAGCCCAAAAGTAGATCTTCAAATGAGTGTCGTTCCTCCACGTGTCATGGACATCCTGAAAACATTGTGAAGTTTTTCTAAGTATGGGAAACCTAGCGATAAGCCTCCACATGTCTCTTTCCCGCCAACCCTAAACATGTCCTCCCAGCCGCTTTACCCCAAAGCCAAACAAAAATTTAACTTTCAAATGAGCGTCATTCGTCCACGTGGAGACATTTTTGAATTTAGGCTTCTAATGGGATTTTTAATTATTAAGTTGACCCGCATCAACCAAGAGGTACCATGTTCCCCCAGCAACTAAATGATACAAATTTGACTTGGAGAAACACCCATCAAACCAAAAAACAAAGAGAAATGTCCATTTTAGCCTCGAAAAATGAAATTTTCTTCAAGGATAGAGATTTTAGAAATGTGAGTAAGGCTTAAACACGACCCTTAGAGAAACATCAATTCATTTTTCTTTGAGTATTTAGGGAAAAAATGGCAAAGTGACAACGAGATCTTGACCATGGAAAATAAAGGAAATGGGAAAATGTGAGTTTTGAAGGAACAAAGCATGGGAGACTCAAAATACGTGAGATTTTCAAAGGAACAAAGGAACTAGGAAAAATACGGGCCCATGCATGATCTTCGACTTAGAGAAGATTAAAATGGAAAAAAAGATAGGCCAAACACCTCATGGGGAAGGATAAAATGACATAGGTCGTGCATCAATAAACTTTCAAGGGCACAAATGGTGTGAGACAATTTTGAGCACTAATGAAGCTCCGACTCAGGATGGGCACTCCTTGCGAGTGCCACAAGAACAAAAGTATACCAAGTGACAAAATATATCCATTGGGAAATGGAGACAACTTGCAGAGTAGAAATTAATAGCCACCTCCAAAAATAAACAGAGAAACAAATAAAAGTAGGTCACCGAGGACCGTAACAAGTAAAAACAGTAAAAACAGCGAGGGAATAAACAACAAAATATACACTATATAGAAAATTTATGCCTTTATTTATGGGAATAAATCCAAGAAATACTTTAAATGACGCCATTAACAAGAAGTTCGAGCAATTCACCATCCAAATCCTTGAGGAAAAATAATGCTTCCCAATTATGATGTCAATAGAGTAAGGGCCCATCCATAATGAGAAAACTTTCCATGCTTGACCTTATCCTCGACACTGCTATCCCATAGTAGCACAAGATCTCCACTATTGAAGGATTTGGGAGTGACCTTCTTGTCAAATAAACTCTTCAGTTTATCACTAAATTTTACATGCCCTCGGTGAGATGCCCTCCTCTCTTCATCAAGCTCAATAATCTAATTAATGTGGGCATCATAAGGACCTACCTCTTGATCTTCTAGCAATTACATAAACTAATACGAAGACCATTGCATATGAAGAGGCAACAAGGCCCGAGTCCCATACACCAACTCAAATGTACTCTTTCCAGGTGACCCTTTTGTACCCGGTGATTCTATCTGCCAAGACAAACAACTTCAATCTATTCACCCCACCTTCTCTTGTTTCGCTCCAATGTTCATCTAATTATCTTGAGAAAATTTTTATTGTTGGATTTTGCTTGTCCATTTCCTTGAGGATTGTAATTGGAGGCATATGTCAAGTTGATCCCATATTCTTTACACATTGCCACCAAAGGTTTAGCTCTGAAGCTCATGGAATTTTCAGCTATAATCTCGATTGTTAGTCCAAACCTGTAAATACTATTATTTAGCAAAAAAACCATGACAACTTGGTGTGTAGCCTTACTTGGTGGGATTGCCTCCAACCATTTAGTGAAATAGTCAATGGCTATGAGAATTCACTTATGGCCAAGCACTTGAAGGGTCTGAAATATCACCAATGAAATCCATTCCCATTGCTTGAATGGGCCTTCAATTGAAATAGGCTGCAAAGGAAGGGAGCAGAAGGTCTCAACCTTCGGAGAGAAATCTGGAAACTCTCACACCTTCTGACCAACATGGTTGTATATTTGAAAAGAGTTGGCCACCAATAACAAGCCCTCAAGATCTTGTGCATTGTCACTCTTGTAGAAAAATTCCCCCACAAATTCCTCCGTGGAAATCAGCTATTATCTTGGGGGCTTCGTCTTGAGGATGCATCTTAAGAGGACTCCCTGCGGGTTCTTCCATGCCAACCCAAAATTAGTAATGATATATTTCGGGAGGCCAACTTAAGAGCTCTTTCCCCAGTTGTTACTTAAATGCTCAGGATAATTTAAGTGTCTAAGATAAAATATCACATCCTTATACCACTCAAAATTCATCAACTTCTCAAAAACAACTGCCCTTTCCTCTTCAAATTCATTTACCTCAATGGTCTGCAAGTTACTCTCAGGTCATAAACTTAGCTAACCCCAATCCTCTCACCAACTTCATGGTTTGGATGTTCATATCATACTCTTGTAGCTTGTTCACCCATCTACATATTTTACTTCAGACTTCCATTTTTGACAAGATGTCTTTACCATGGTATTGGGAACATAAGCAAAAACTTTTCAACTTAAAATAAAAGGCTGAAAACTTTTACTACTTTGACCAAGGTGAATTCCTTCTTTTCCATGATGGTGTATTTAAATTGTGCTCCTGCAAGGCCTTACTAAAAAAGGCAATGGGCCTCTCGGCTCCTTCATCATCCTTTTGTAGTAGGACAAACACAATAGTGTTTTCTAAAGCAAAGGAAAATAGTTGAAAAGGTTTCTTATAATGCGGGGCTGCCAAAACAAGGTCATGCTTCACTTTGCCAATTTGATTCCATTGAAATCTTGGATGGCATGCTCCTCCCACTTGATGACCTGGTCCTTCTTTAGCATGGAGGTGATTGGGATGGTCAACTCAACAAAGTTTGATATAAATCTCCTAATGAAGTTTATTTTCCCGAAGAAGGATTGGATTCCTTTCTTGGTTCTTGGAATTTGGACTTTTTGATGGCTTCCTCTCTTTCTAGATCAATCATCACTTCTTCTTGCATGACAAAATGTGACTAAGCAATTTTTCCTTCACCACTCCAAAGTGGAATTTCTTTGGATTGAGTGAGATGTCATGTTCCCTACATCTCATCAACATCTTCTCTAGGTGCAACAAGTGTTCACTTCTCTTTCTTGAAAAACATTGTTACATCATTTTGGTAAACAACAATAAAGTCATTGATGTAACCAGCAAAATACACATCCATTTTCTCTCGAAAAGTGGCTCCAAAGCATTCATCGAGACCAAAGGGAATCCTAAAATATACATATGTTCCCAAGGAGTAGTGAAGGATCTCTTGATCCTTTCTAATTCTCTTACCATGACTTGGTTATAACCAGAGAATCCATCTAAAGTAGAAAGAAACTCAAAGACTAGTCACCAATCAGCAGCATGTGCTCCATATTTGGTAAATGATAGTTGTCCTTCATTGAGGCCTTGTTTAGATTTCTAAATTCCACACATAGCCTAATGTCACCATTCTTATTATTATTGGCATTAGGTTGTTGACCCAAGAAGAATACCTTGTGGGCTGGATAATGTCTCCATCTCTCAACTTCTTTAGCTCCTCTTGCATTTTAAGAGATAATAGAGGATTAATTGGCCTCATTCTCGCCCGAATGGTTTTACACTGGGCTCTAAGGGAATCTTGTGTTGAAATAAGTCTTCTTTGTATGCTTTGAGCTTATAATAGGTCCAATCTAGGTAGTCTAGGTATCTCTTTAACAACCGGATGTATGACTACTTTTCCTCCTTGCTTCGATACTACGCCCAACCAAATACTCTTTGGTTTTTTCTCGGTGCTAAGGTCATGCTCCTCAACATCCCTCGAGGCTGTCATGCATCTATTAATAATGTGATCAGTATTGTCAAAATTGGACTAAAGAGAAACCAACCCTCTAGGAATGGTATTTGTTTTCACATTTGGATGATGCCTTTGCCAAATAAGGTTTTCTTTCCTTCTACATTGTACACACCAAGGGCTCCCAATCAATGTTTTGATCAGAAAATTCTCCACCGTTTTGTAGGAACCTTATGATATGAGCATCATCATCAAAAACCTACCAATGTTTTATATTATCGGGGACAGAAGTTCTTTTCACTATCTCCACCTCATATTCACAATAAGGGGACATTGTACAATTGTCAAAGAGAGAACCCAACACTGCAATCCTATCTACCAAGTCATTGAACCTCCTATCATGATGAACTATTTTGAAGGATTCAAACATCTCAATGAAGTCCCAAACTACATTCTTATCTGTTTGATCCAGCGATTCTTTGTGGCATACAAGATTTTAACTTGCTTGAAAACTAAATCTGAGTCTCCTTTGATAATGATGTCCTTGACACCATACTTCCAAGAAATTCTTAAACCTAACAACAATGCATCATACTCAAAAATGTTGTTAGTACACTCGAAGCTATGTTTAAAGGAGAAAAAAAACTTTCCGGCTTGGAGAAATTAGACAACATCAGCACCATTTCCAAATTTAGAGCAAGATCCATCAAACAACAGTGGTCTAAGGAGATCCTTCCTACTCAAGACACTCGTCAGAATCCTCAATCTTTTTCTCTTTTCCATCAGCAAATCCCACAAAGTTGTCAGCATCAACATTTGTATACAATACTTCATAGGATGCATTGTTGGGATCCTCAATAAGGTGCAACATTTTATTCTCCCCATATAACCTAACAAGGATGCCCTCAACTGGGATGGTGGCATAATACATGTCCATTTGTACACTACCACCAACACTTGCAGCCTGTTTTCTTGACACAACATGCCCCACTTGGTTGGGTAATCAACTATGACAACATCGAGTTTTAGATTTTTACCAGGTAGGCTACAAGCTACACAACCAAACCCTTCACACATCCCACTACTAGTTCTTCTCTGGAGTCCATGGAAGTTCACTTCCCATACGTTGTTGTTACTTTAATATTCAGCTCATTCATGACTTCCAAAGGCATGACATTAAATGATGTCCCTAAGTGAAACATGTAGTTATGGAGTAACCTATCCTTGATGATCAGAGTGGTGAAGAATGGATCCACATTCAGCTGAGAGTCTACCAAAGATGTCCCCAATAAACCTCAGGTGGTTTAGCTAGCTCTTCTAATGTTGATGGTGTCTTAGACTCTTCAATGACTAGAGGATTCTCCACAATGTTCACATTTCTTCCTAGGGTTGTCTTCTCTTCACTCAATCCCAAGTATTCAAATGCTCTCCTCTTGTGCTCAGGAATCCTAAACAACTCAACAATTGGAACAGAGACTTTGATTTGACTCAAAACTTGGGAAATGTCATATGGGACATTCTTGGGAAAGGCAATATTGGAAGAAAGGCTAACACACTCATTAGGTGGTACATGACTCTTGATAGCTTGAGCATGAGGAGGGGTGTGATTTTTTCTTGGAACTACAGGGCCTTTAGCAGGTGCATCTTTCTTAGGAGTCTCTATAGATATGTTTGATAGTAGGGGATTTTTGGATTAGCTTGAGGCCTTGAACCTTTGGCATCCCTACTTCTTGTTTTGTGCTCCTTCTCTTGAGCCACAATAGCATTCATCAGTAACTACATGTCCTCCTCAGATGGAATTCCTCCATCATACTTCTTTATCATTAAATCCCTTAAATATTCAAAGTCATTATTGGGAAATTCAAAAGATTGTACATCATCTACTTTTGAAGTATGAGAGAGAGAGGAAGAATAGGTACCCTATGAATGTAGTCCCAAAAAGTGGCAGTAGTTCTAGCACTTATCACCTCAGTTGAGGTTTCCCCTTGTTGTGAGCTAGTGGAGCATCCCATCATGCAAACATCATCATCAATCTTATCATCAGATGAATTTTCTTCTTCTTGTTGATCTTCTTCACAAGGAGCATGAGGCAGGAAACATCTGTCACACCAATCAATGACATCTATTTCTTCCACAACAACAACTCTAGCAACCAAAGGATCAGGAACCATTCTATTTTCTCTTCCTTGAGGATTCCTATTCCTAAATCCAATAGCTCATTTTCCTATGTCATCAGTTCTTTGATGATTTGTAGATATGTCTTGGCCTTGTTTTCTATGTTGTCCTTGTGAACTTTACCCAACTCCTTTCTCATGTTGGGCTAGTTTGTAGGAGATTTCTTTGACAGTCCTGCAAAAGTCTTCACAACTTCTTTCAAATCAGTATCCTTTCTTGTATGAGGTTTTTCTAGGTTAACCAAATTCACACCATCCCTCTTAGGAGGCTTTCTTATTGCCTTGATATTATTCTCTATTTTGAGGCCACACGGTGAATGATTGCCTCAAGTTAGTAGGGTTATTATCCCTCAAGTAGTAAGCATCCTTTTTATCAAATGCATTAGTATATTTGATTAATAATGATTCATCACAAGGCCTTATTCTAATAGGCAATATTCTGAAGGTATTATTGAACCTTGTGTTGAAATCATGTACTGACTCATTGGGATTCTTCTTGATGTTTTCAAACTCTGATAGAAGAAACCTAGGGTCAGTCCTATCACCATATTGCAATCTGAATGCATTGTTCATCTCATCCTACGAATCAATAGAGTTATCTAACAATACTTTGTACCAATCCCTTGCATCCTCCTCTAGAGTGTGAACAAACAATTTGAGGTATACATCTTCATGTTCAATCTCAATGTCTTCCATCATATTGAGAAAAATCTTCAGATGTTGATCACCGAGTTATAGAATTATTTCCCTATAACTTTGGTAGTTTTTTTCTCACATCTTGAGGTACTTGCATTTGGATAACCAGCCATTCCCACAAAATTTATAGGTCTAAAGACCTATTTACAAAAAATGGGGGTCTGGGGAGGTTGAGCCATATTGATTCAAGGAGGTGATCTTAGAGGGGTGACAAATTGATAAGGGGCAGAGGGTCCTTAGAACACATGAGTGTAGCTTTCAAAATGGACACCCTCTAAAGGCCTTGCTTCTTGGAAATCCCTATCTACTTCAGAAAAGATAGGTGCAGAATGTGAAGCAAATCTTTCAAAATCAAATGAAGGCCCTTCTCTAGCTGGAGAATTCAATTCCACAAAGAGGCTACCTGATTTAGAGTCACTTGAATGACAGTATTCAATGATAGGTCACTCACTTTCATCAATGGAGATCCCTCTTCTTGTCTTGTTGTTCTCCCACAACTCTCCAGGATTTTCTTCCTTCTGAATTTTCTTTTCCTAACTCAGGAAACAATGTCCTAGTAGGATCCCTAGCAAAGAAAGATCTTCTTCCTTCCATCTTTGCAAATATTAGTAACAAATATTACTTGAAAGAGGTTTAAGACACGGTCCTTATCAGAATCAAATCAACAAGGAGTCGCCACTAAGGATTTTCACCATAGTCAAGTGTAAATGCACTAAAATTTTATGTCAAGTGTCCATCAACACTAGAAACCTGGAAAAGAAAAAATATGACCTTTCTTTACAAAAATTTGTTAATAAATATTATTGCAAAACTTGTGGAAAGCGGAGAAGTTGCATACATCACTTGTGACTTTAAAACCTCTTACATACTTGAACACAAGATGATTCTTTAAAATGGATTTCTAGCACTTTAGAGCATTCAAGAAATGTTTACCAGTGGTCGATTATTAACCGTATCACAATGTCCTGGCAAAACACCATTTATGTTGGTACCCAAATTTAACCTCCTTCAGAGACCGAGCAACATCATGGGTTTGACAAGACACTCACGCATGCAGACAATCATGTATGTGATTTTATAGGTGGGGAAGCAATCTATATGACTTGTTAGCACTCAGGCTCAAGGGAGTGGGTAACAAATGCAAAAGGATGTGATATGATCCTAACTATTTTAGGTTGTGCCTTTTGACCAAGGTAATGAACCTATTTTTAACATATGTTATTTGAAAGGAGATGTAGGTACCTTTCTTTTGCATAAAGTTTATAGAGAATGCCTTGGGGAAAATATGATCAACACACCAAATTTGATTTTTCATGAGTTGTCACTTCTAGATTATGGAGATATTCTCACAACAAGGAAAAGGTTACTAAAGGCATTTGAGACCTCGATTGTTTTTGCATGTTTTGGTAACATAGATTATGCATTTATGTACACACATGAAAAACATGGGTGTTATGGGTAGGATTGGTTTTTGTTAAATGAATTTTGGTAGGAGGGGAGATAGGATGGACTTGACTCACAAGATCCTTGAGATCTTATGCAAAATTGAAAGATTCAATCAACAAAATGCCATGAAAAGTAAAATTATTTCCTCAACTAGAATATGTGCTTCAATGGAGGCCCAGATTAAAACTCTTTCACACAACCTATGGGATTATGTCACGAAGGCTTGAGTCGAGAGGACCCAATAAAGCACCAAGATTTAAACCAAGTCACACTGAGGTACACCTAGAGGCTTACGAGATAATCTCTATCAAAAAAATGAAAAAAGTGATTTTAAACCGTTTATCCCATTTCTAGATGAAGGCTCTTTCGAGAAAAGAAATTGTAGATGCCACTAAACTATCACAAGGACTTGAGACTTGTGTGATTGGACTATATTTTGGTACAAGACTATAATAGAAAAAAAAACTACCCATATGCATTAAGAAGTAAAATAAATTCACTTTACTCAAGATTGACACAAAATAACTCAAAGCATTTGATAAAGTTTATGAGCAAGGAAAATTTTCTAGAAAAATATCAAAGCTTTTCAATGGCTATACACTTGCAACCACCTTGACACAATGAAATTTGACACAAAGAGAGATATACGTGATTCTCTAGATGGCTTCTCAAAATGGATGGGCTCAAGCTTTTTCCTGTGGAGAAAATCAGTCTGATCTTTCCAAAAAGGAAAAAAAAACTCCCAACCTTACCACCTCCCAAAAGAGACAAAAACTTTAAATGCCCCATTTCTCACCATGATTCTTCATGATTCACAAAATTAGATCTGGGAAAAATCTCCGGCTGCTCAAGGGAAAGTATTTTTGATTTCCTTCTACATTCAACTCCATTCTCTAGTGGATTACTCCTTCAATTTACCAACCACTTCCACCCCAAATCTATCAAATTTGGCTCTTTGCATCTTGAGGAGAACAAAACGGAAAACTAGATGGGGCTCGAAAGTCGGACCATTTTAATGGTGAAAGACGTCCTCCATATCTTACCACCAAACTTTAGATATCAACATTAACTTCCTTCTCTTCTTGGCAGCGTGTAGAAAAACCAAGAAATCATGGAGACTCACACTTCCAGACATTTTTAGAGAGAAAAGGGGGAAAATCAAATTTAGATTCACAATGAATTACTGATATTTGATTTGAATGTTGGCCATCCATGTGGAAGATGTTAAATTAGGCTTGGGGACTTCCTTTGAACTTTTTCGACCCTTTTGAAAAAATGGAAAAATTTCCCATTTTGTTCTGCACCTCCGCTTCTTAAAAATGGGCCTAACACATGTCTTGATGTGGGCACCAAAAGAAACGTGGGGAAATTCTTTCATTTGACTCTCTTTAAAGGAAAATTTTCCAATTTTCCTCTTTCGATCCATCCTTCCGCTTCAAATTTCCAAAGTGGGTCCCAGTGGAACCCCGGGTCCTTTTATGCCTTTAACTCCTTTTCCCTCAAAGGGAAAATTTTTCACTTTTCCCTCAAAGCCTCGCACCTCCGCCATTGACCAGGGAAAAACATTGACTATTTCCCATCGGGCTTGTGGGCCATTTTTGATATTTTAACCTTTATGAGGCAAAGAGGAAAAAAAAGTTTAAGTTTCCTCCGATGGTCCACTTCCCCGCCCCTTATGAATTTTCAAATTTCCATGTGTCACAATGGCACATCTTGAGGAGGTCCCTAAAATTTGATACCTTAAACGATCGTGGGCTCACCACGTGTCCGCTTCCTGGAAATTTTTTCTTGATGGCTTGAAACACAGCATAAGGTGCCAAGTGTCATGTTCCAAAGTAGTCTCCTCTTGGCCATTGATAAATTCAAAGTGGAATACGTGAGTGAGTGGAATGGCCCACGTGTCATCATTGTGCATCTCGATATGGCACCCAAGTTGAAGACCCTGAATGAGTGTGAGCTTGTCATGTGTCCAAGTTCCGCCAAATGCTCTCCAACTACATAAAATTTTTCTAAGTCCTGGCCAAGAAACGGAAACATCCATGTGTCCTCCTAGCACTACTCCAAGGTAGAACCCAAACGTAGATCTTCAAATGAGCGTCGTTCCTCCATGTGTCTTGGACTTCCCGAAAACCTTTTGAAATTTTTCTAAGTATGGGAAACCTAGTGGAAGCCTCCACGTGTCTCTTTCCTACCAACCCTCCACGTGTCCTCCCGGTGCTACTTCAAAGCCAAACCAAAAATTTGATTCTCAAATGAGCATTGTTTCTCCACATGGACACATTTTTGAATTGAGGCTTCTCATGGGATTTTTGAAGTATTAAGTTGACCTACGTGCAACCAAGAGGTGCCATGTTCCCCTTTTGAATAAATGATGCAAATTTGTGGGAGAAACACCCGTTAAACCATAAAACAAAGATAAACTTCCATTCAAGCCTACAAATGAAAGTTTCTTTAAGGGTAGATGTTTTAGAAATGTTTCAAGGCTCAAACCACGACCCTTAGGGATAGATCAATTAATTTTTATTTGAGTATTTAGGGGGAAAATAGCAGGGAAAAAGATCTTGACTATGGAAAATGAAGGAAATGGAAAAACGTGAGTTTTGAAGGAAGAGAGCATGGGAGACTCAAAATACAGAGTGTTTTGGGAGGAACAAAGGAACTAGTAGAAAAATATGGGCCCATGCATGATCTTCAACTCGGGAGAGAAGATTAAAATGGCAACAAAGATAGGTCAAACACCTCATGGGAAAGGATAAAATCATAGAGGCCATGAATCAATAAACTTTCAAGGGCACAAATGGGGTGAGACAATTTTGAGCACCAACAGGCTTGAATCGGGGATGGGCACTCCCTGCGAGTGCCACAAGAAAAAAGTAGACTAAGCTGCCAAATTATATCCTTTGGGAAATGGAGTCAACTTGCAAAGTAGAAAGAAAGAGCCACCTCAAAAAACAACAAAGATACTAGCAAAAACATGTCGGTGAGGACTAGATCGAGCAAAAGCAGAAAAAAAAAAAGGAGAACAAACAACAAACTATACACTTGTATAGAAAATGCTATCTTATAATTTTAGACTAAAGCGGTAACCTTGAAAGAAGCTAATGAGAATTCAATCTTATCATTTTATGAAGGTATAACTTATAGATTTGGTGTTCCATTAGCTATCATTTCAGATAATGCCTTACCGTTTCTTGGTGTAAAGGTAATAGATTGGGCTTTCAAGCATGGAATTTATTTGAGTACTTCATTGAATTATTACACAAAAGGTATTAAGATAAATGGAATTACTAACAAAAATATTTTGAACATCATCAAAAGAACACTTAACCACAACTAACAAACTTAGTATCTAACATTAAATTCAGCACTTTGGGCTGACATAATGACTCTAAAAGGTCTATTGGAAATTCACCGTACAAGATTGTTTATGGAAAAGAGGTAAGAATGCCCATCTCGATTGTGTTTCCCGCATTGGATTTACTACATCAGATGGAATTAATTGAGAATGAACCAATACAGGTTCGTTATGTATAATTAATGGAGCTACAAGAGCTAAGAGATCAAGCTCATCGAATATGGAAAATAATCAGAGACAGATCAAGAAAACATTTGATAAAAAGGCTAAGTTCAAATTCTTCAATGAAGGAGACATTGTGTTAAAATGGGATTTTGATCGTGTAAAGCTAGGAAACCACACGAAGTTTGATATAATCTAGAGTGGTCCTTATATGATATAAACTTGCAAAGAACACAATGCATTTCAACTTTCAAGGCTTAATGGAGAGGAACTTCCCATTCCTGTGAATCATATGTTTCTTAAAAATTGTTAGGGAAATTCCTATAGGGTTTGGTTAAAGTATGATTTCTCTTTGAATAAGTGCGATTGATGTACATTGTAATTTTTTCAATTCAATAAGTACATGCATGCATGTGATTTAGTTTACAGATCCTTTCCCATCTTTAATTTCTTTTTAGTAAGGTAATTTTTTAGAGAAGACATATTTTTTTATAAGCTTCAACTTCATGCCCAATGGAAAATATCAAGACAATGGTCTACAAGCTAGCAGGGTATATTTCCCAAAGATCACTAGAAATGTTGAAAATTTTTACACTCATGCAAAAAAAAGGCAAATCGAAACATTGTTTTTGTTGGAAGGTATTGATGAAATGGACCTAAATAGGGGAAAATAAAATAGTTTTATTATGTTTTTAGTTGTAGAATTATTTTACTACATGTAATTTTCTGCTATGTGTCTTTATTACAGAATGTGTGTTGTTGAAGGAAACACAGAAGCCCCAAAATACTAATGTATTGCCTTGATAAAGGCAAGAATCAAACTTTAGGTGAAATGGTATATTAGGAACAACAATTAGAGGTGTTGTTTGTATGAAGAAAATTTCATTATTAAGTTATAGGTATATAAAAACTCATGTTTTTGCATGTTTAAATAATATTAATCATTTGATTGAGTTTTTATTTCATTATACAATCGATATCCATAATAAAAGTTGAATGCAAAAAGAAGTATACAACTTAGTTAAATAAATTAATGTCATTTATTCATAAAGAAAACAAATGTTTCCCATACAAGTCGTGGGATGTAACTCATAACTACTGAAGTGGGAAGTACATGTGCATAAAGCTAAAAGTAAAAGAGTATAAAGGAAACCCATCATTGTTTTAGGTTTTATCCTTGTCTTCTTTATTCTAGCTCCATCTACATCTTCGATCTCATGCCATCTAGTAGCTACAGTGTACCTGAAAAATGAAAGAAAAGGACGTCGAGTCAAGTGCTTTAGGTTTAATCTATACTTATGTATTGTCAACTTAATGCAAATGTATTTCCTAATATCATAGGAATAAGGTACATCATGCAACAGATGTAGAATTTAGAAAGTTGTACCTTAGAGTAGCACATATGATTCCTAGAATCATGATAATGCAGAAAAGAAAGAGAAAGAAAGAATATGGAACATAAGAGAGGCCAAAAACCCTCATTATTTTTCGACTATTATCTTAAGTGTGTAGGTACGGGTTGTAGTAGAATAAATCAATGCATGTTTTATAATTTTGTACTATCAAGTTTAGATTACAGTTAGTGGCCAAAATTGAAATAATAACATCTACTGAAGGAAGAGTTTGAATATAAGTCAAAATAGATTACGGTTTTCGGATGAAAGCATCATTCGGATCATAGAAAGAATGTACATTTTCAATTCATGAAGTAATGGAATGAGGAAATGGAAGTTCTGATAGCTAATCAAACTTCATAACATAAGTGTACAAGAGGTAAAAGATCATCAAAGAAAATTCCATCCTGGAATATATAGAATAAAGATCAAAGTGAGATACAATGAAGATTGAAGTTCCAAGCTCAAACAAGAATTTATTCATCTTCCGACTTTACAAAGAGTACCTAATAATAACTATCGAACTTCAAAGCTTCAAGAACAAAATTGATGAATGGAATGTAAATAATGACCACTCGAGATCAGTTCTAGCTCAATGATTAATCAAAAGGGAATATTGTTCACCATGAGAACATCTATAGAAGATACAAATAATGTAAAGATGCAAATCGGATATCTTTCAGATTCAGCAATATTTCATATGTACCTTGAGCTCAATATATGAAGAGACTCAACAACATATGTATCTTTTCAAGTACAAACATAAATTGCAAAGAAACATACACATTGCCTAGTTATAAGTCAAAGTTAAGGTACAATTTTCAAAGTACAGTTTTGAAGCTAAGCTATAGGATCATCAAGCATTAGCTGAATCAAGTAAAGTTTACCATCAATCCTAGAAGGATGAAATACAAGAAAAGGAAACAAGTACAAGATTCATACTTTAAAACAGTCTAAGTAAAGGAACAATGAGAGCATCATACTACAAACTTCCTTTCATGTTGAATTTATAGAATTCAAATGTAAGTCAAGCTACAATTGGACGTGTAAGTCCAACTTAGCATATGTTTCATAAAGATCAATTAAATGCAAAATTCAGAGTTTCATTTGCAAAACAAAGTTCCAGATTACATCAGAAATGAAAAATAAAGTAATAGATACAAGATCATGTTTAAAGCAGATGAAGCTATATTTTTGCAACAAATAAAGCTATACGAGAGTTCAAATGATAGTATACAAATTGCGTATTTACATGTTTTCATGTAAGAAACCATAAGATAATAGATTTCGAGACATCACACTAAATAAACCAACTCCAAAACTAGCGACTATGAATCCAAGAGAAGAAAGACAAAGTTACAAGTGCACACTTTTAGCATACATTAGAACAGACAAAGAAAGCTACAACCATAAGAGAAGGTTTCGGTTTGTAAGAGAAAAGTTGCAAGTGTAAATGGAAAAGGTAACAATATTTACAACTCAAATATCAACACTCATAAAAGTTTGTCCTTGAATTTCAACTATCAAATAAGACAAGGTTTCCTTCAATAGTGGCATATGAACACAGTTCTATCATATTACAACAAAAGAATGAGTATCAAGAAAATGAGAACTCTTTCTACAGAACAACAATCTATTTTATATGAGCTCGAAATACATGTTCAAACATCGACTATGAAGTACTACTCATAAACAAAGCTTGAGAGTTAACGACAAAGTGGAAAATAACGCCAAAATATCAACTTATATACTCATAGACGTGCATTATTAAAACGTAAAGAAGGAACATTCGATCTCGAGGTATAATTTAAAATGGAGATCATGAATAGTATTACAAAGTTATCAATCAAGAGATGTTAGTTCAAAATGATGATAAAATGTTTCGATTAAACCAAGACAAAGCACGACAAGTTCAGAGATAAAGTGTAGATACCCAATAACCCGTTTCTCTACCTGTAATCGAATACAAAGAGACACGAAAAATCAAAACTAGACTAACAATATTAATCAAAGCAAGGGTTCAAACAAGATAAATAGTTGCAAGAACCTCGTCAAATAATGCAAAACCAATGTTTGGTACATGGAATAATGACCAACTCAAGCTCAGTACAAAGAAACAAAACTTCCAACAAATTATTCTTTTCGAAATATAATGGAGATTGCACAACCATAGTTAAAATGACATGAAACAAAGTTATAATGATGAACCCAAAATTTCAGAACACCTTAGTTTGAAATAGCACATAGGGAAAAATGAACTTCATTCAAATAACAAAGATTATCAAAGCAATGCGAAGTCATGCTAAAATGACAAAAAGAACCCAACAATTACAAATAAAAATGATACAAGTAACAAGTACTACTCGAAGGGTTCAAACAAGAAGAAAGATAACTCTTTCTACAAACATAAAAGTATCACAATCGAGATTTGAGGTCGAATTTTTAATGAGAACTGAAAATAAGTACCCAATTCATAAGCTCAACACCAACAAAATCGGAGAAAAGAATCAAGAGAAATGAACTCGAATATAGCAAATCATAAGAAAACTGAGAGAAAAAAGGAAACTCCTTTTATTTTCTTTTGATTTAGAGTAAGGAAATGACGAGATCAATGCAAACCTAGATTTGGGTACTTTTAAATCAACTCAGAAAATATTATATTTCCTACAAACGTAAAGAATCTCAAAGAATTTTACAGAAATACATGCTAGATTCGAAACCTTACGATTCGAAGTCAAGTTTTTGAAGCCATGACGATAAATGAATGCGAGAGAGAGAAAATGAATGCCCAGAAAGATTTTTAAACTTGGAAGTGCCCGAAAAAAACAAAATAAATGATGTATCAAGTGTTTTTAAAATGGGGGAAGAAGAAGTTATAGTATTAAAAATTATGACCTTATCTTCTTCCATAAATAGTTACATAAAGATCAAAGTATCCAAGGTCAAGCTCAAAAGAAAAAAATGGCAGATAAGATGGAATTGAGCCGAAACTTCAAGAAAAACCATAGAAAATGACCAAGAACCAAAGTTTCATGCTCGGAAGAATCACTGAGAGAATCTTAAACCTATAAAAATGGTGGCAAAGGAGGTCCATGGACTAATTAGAAAAGTGAAGATGTTCAGAAATCACGAAACAAATAAGCTAAATCCCGAAATAGAGCCGAATGATGCACAAAAATCTCCATTCGAGCTCAAAGGACACAACAATGGTGGCCTAGATCAATTTTGACAGGCTTCACCAACCTTAGGCTCAAATTATTTGCAAAGGACCAGATGATATGTCAAAGTTCTGATTTTCTACCTTAATCCAGGGGTTAGGTGAACCTAACTCATCAAAGAGCATTAAGGTTAAAGAATCAACGGTCAGAGTACAAAGTACTAAGATGAACAATCGAGGATGTGAACCCAACTCAACAACCCTTTTTATTCTTTGTATAGAATATCAACGTCCCGATTTATGGTAGTACAAAGATCAATGGATATGATCAAATCCCCAACATCAATGCAAAACTAAAACCTAACCACATTGCCAACTCCATTGGCTATCATGGTTCACAACATCAACGATTAAGAATCAAGAAGGATAATGATCAACGCTAAAAATATATTCCGCTAACTCCTATGCATTTCATATTTATTTATAGGAGATCAATGATCCACATTCGTAAGTACAAAACATCAATGGTTACATGAGCACCGAAAAATTCATTATAAATCCACGAACCCTAAGCAAAAGTACAGAAAATCGACGGTCATGGTTGATCGGGATGATTATGAAAGGTCCTCATCAAATGAAATTAACAAAACCACAGTTCAAAAGATAAGCGGAATTAAATGAATCCACCTCACCCTCATAAGGTTCAAGTCATTGTGTGGAGGTGGTCCAACCAAGAAATAAATCATTGCATCAAGGACTAAGGTCCAAAACACTATGCCAAAAATAATCAAATAACGACCACCTTGTAAAGAATGTGATGTTGATTAATCAAAAGGTGCTAAAAATGATTAATGAAAAATGCCAAAAATATAGTATATCTTTGTGAAAATTCAAAGTGAGTGATCAAGCAAATGATTGATATTTGATTAAAATATATTATGTGCAATGATGATAAAAAAGGGTTCAAAGAATTAGTTCAAGGTGGATAATGAATCACACAAAAGTATATACTTGTTATCATTATCACCTTTTACCACATGGATGACTGAATTTCTATTCTTGATCATTTTTTGAACTTGACTAAGGTCTTACTCAAATACGTGCTATATGAGATGCAAAGGGGACAAAAGAATATAATATTATCACATACCCTTTGAAGTCAAAGAAGAATCACATTACCTTAAAAAAATCAAACTACCTCAACTTCCTCAAATGATAAAGTCAAGAACATGTGGCCCCCACAAAAGGAGGAATATTTTTCTAAGGATGAAGATGAATGCATTATATTTGCTTTACAGTGGAAATTATTTTTGCATGTGCATCCAAGGGGACATAATTGTAAAAGTGCCAAATTTATCATTGCAAGTGGATCAAATTTCAAGTGTCACATCATGTAGAAGAAGACAAAAGCATGCACTTGCATTGGAGGATACTTGCATAGCAAGAAAGTGATTAATTTTAGCAAATTATTCACCCAAGTTTTATTAAAAATAGATCAGTTCAACTGCACTTTGACTTGAGTTTATTTTTTTAACTAAGGCTATTAATGCCTCATTGTAATCAGTATGTCTATTTTTATTCCTTTATTTATTCATGATAAAGGGGTAAAATTAGCATGCATGGGCGAGTACAATTTTAGTCTATTTTTAGGATGGGTTGGGTGAATTATTTTTCTATATATAGCGTGCACTTGCCAAGTACAAAGAAGCAATTTTGGACATAGGAGAGTTGAAGCATATTTTTTTACCAATTTTTCCTCTAATGAGAACCATTTTTTCATTTCCACTTATTTGTAGTGGTGTGTATCTTTCCATTAATTATTTTGAATGTCGATTCCCGATTAATCATCTTACCTTCTTAGAGATCTCGGTATTTTTGACATAGTCTTAGTGTGCATGTTTATCTTGTTGTGTTATTGTGATTTATCCCTCAATACATAAGTCTTTTGCCTTAATATTTTGTTGAAAGCCATTGGTTCATGCATCTAAAATTCATTCTCAATTTTATTGTGAATATACTTAGTTAAAGCCACGAAAAGCGTTTTATGTATCACCATTCCAATTTAAGTTACAATCATCTCTTTACTCTAAAATCCCCCAAAAAATCAAAGTTATGATACATCAATAAGGAACCGACCTTGATACTGAGACTCACCTAAACAATAGGTATACCCACACACCGAGGTGTCTCCATTGTATCTATGAAAGTGAGATATCAAATAAGATTAGAACCCCCGATGTCATCTCTCAACCAGGGGTGCACTTTTGAGTGATAACGCCTATTAAATTAATTTTCACATGACCTCGTAGGTCAATTTAAATTGTTTAAAAGGGTTTGTATTCTCTTGAAACACCCCAACCATTAATTTAATTGATTATAAAAATCAACTTAACCATAAACATAAAATTTATATTAAATAAATTAAAATATTATATATTCTAATTTATTTAATTATAAACTATAGTTTATATATAACTAGAACACTTAATATTAATGTTCTAATAGTTATTATGCAATTTATATAAAGGTATTTAGGAATTTTAAATCCCAAAGAGCACAAAGTACGACCATGGAATGATTGTTTGAAAAAGGGCCTCCTACGAGGAAATAGTGAATGGCGTCGCACTATATACGACAACCCTCTTGTACATAAGCAATTTCACGTGTAATTTTTTTATAAAGGTAACTATGGATGTGAGTAAATCATTCGCCATTATCAACACTACATGTAATAAATAAGACAATAAGAGTGTTATTTATGTGAATACAAAAAGATGCCTTACACAATTGCAAGATACTAAAAGTGGCACAATCATTTTTCATAGCAAAGGGATTAGTGAGGAAGCACTTGTCATAGTATTAGCATGTTTATTTCCTTATGATGGATATTCGCAAAAAATTTTGCAGTAAATTTTGATAATAAATTAATGACATTGTTATAACAAATGATAATTTCCTATTTTTGTTAGATAAATCTTGCACCCAATGGATGATGAGTTATTAATCAAAAAATTTAGATATGTTTTATTTTAAAATTTCTAGCTATAAAATTTCCTTGTATGAACACTTCACATTACACGATGTTATTAGCACATGAGAATCCCAATTGGTAATCTAAGAGGATAGTTTCTCCATGGGTGTGATACATCAAAATACATAGTCCAAGCCTATCTATCAATGTTATAAGTTGTGAATTCATCACGAAACTTTTCATTATCGAGTGAAGGTTCAAATGTTGTTGTTCAAAAAAATTATCAGATATTATATTTCATTGAATTTATTCTTGGGATATGAGCTTAAGGAAAAAATAGTTAATAACATCACCCATCGTTCTAGGTAGTTGAAAAGGTGAGTTTGTGTGAGATAATAAATAGTTAAAAGGATCAATCTTGGTAAGGACATGTACCTTAGTGTTAATCATGTAGTTCCATACTTTAGTAGTTACAACAATTAACGTAAGGCATAACTTCTCAATTGGAGTATAATTCAGTCATAAGGAAAAAAATTGTGACTAATATAATAGATGAATTTCTTATCATTTTTATCAGCGTATTGGATAATTAAATAAATACGAGTGTGTTCTATTTGTTATGTGGCATGAGAACTAGTGGGATCCGTAAATACATTTTGATATCATAAAAAAATTAAGTTCATAATCCAGTCAAAAGTACTATATTTATTTAACATTCATGTGAATGGTTAAGTTTTTTCATCCAAATGTGCTTAAAAAATGGAAAATAGCTTGGATTTTCCCTTGAAGAGATGGTAATTATTTCAGGTTTTGTGGGAGAGGAATGTCAAAAATGGCTAAGATTTTCTTAGGATGAATCTCAATACCAAAATGGTACATAATAAAGCTAAGGATATTTCTAAAAGTGACACCAAAACCACACTCATGTGTGTTAAATTTAACATTTTGTAAGTACAATCAATCAAATATTAAATGAATATCATGTGCATGATTTTTTCATTTAGTATATTTAGGAAGCAGATCATGAACATAATCCTTACTAATATTATGAATGTAGTCATGAAATATATTCATCATAATGCGTTGGTATGTGTAGCCTTCATTATTAAAGACAAAAGGAATAACAATGTAACAAATTGTACTTACAGGGTAGTAAAGAAATATTTTCTTGATACTCATGATTTACTTTTATTTGATTATAACTAGTGAAACAATCCATGACTGAAACCATGTCATATCTAATAGTATATTCAATCATCAAATCAATGTGTGGAAGAGGAGAAGTATCTTTTGGACAACCCTTATTGAGTTCTTGAAAATTAGTAAAACAATAAATTTTTCCAATGGCTATATCCAACATGCAATATGTTAGACACGCACTATGGATAAACAACAACAAAAATAAATCCAACATCGAGGAGATAAAAAATTTATTTATTGATGAAAAGGGATGTGTGGGTATGCATTTTAGAAATATTTTTAAACAAGATTAACATCATCATGCAACACAATATTATGCATAATGGAAATTTTTCCAATCTCTCGTAATGTCATGATATAAATCCAAGAAAAAAATTAGGAAATCCTCGAGGATGGTTTGTATCACATTCCACTTTGTATAACTAATCACAGTAGAGAGAGAAGACAAAACTAAAGTCATCACTAGTACAAAAGTTGAAATATGTAGTTTCCTCGTTAAGTATAGTCAATAAATCTAAAATATGAGTTTTTTTATAGTTTTAGGAGAATAAAGTAATGTATAAGAATAAATAACTTGTATGAAATAAAAATGAGACTACTGATGTGTGATGAAATGTATTATTATAAAAAGAAGGGAGGGGATCCTCATATGCATACTCGAGAATATATTCATCATTATCAAATTTATTTAATGAGGGGGTGTTGGAAGAAACACTAACATCAATAATATTTTATCAAAATAATTACAAAGTAAATATTGAATGCATATTAAATACCTCTTTTGAATGATTTTGTGATGTGGGAAGAAATATTGGTGTCATAGCACAATTTCTCAAAGGATGTAAAAATACCCAATGTCTTATTTAGTTTATTGTGACTTAAGTGTAATAGGTTATGAAATACCTTGGGCAGAATGTATAATCACTTGACCGAGTAAACCCATCCTGCAACAAATATTGATATCCTATTCCATAATCTTGGTAAGAAGGTTGTCTAGGTCATACAAAAGGAATGAGGTTTCTGATGAATTAAATTAGCACATTATTTAAGATGATCGATATCATCTTTAACTATGTATAAGGTTCCTTAATTGGAATATTTGAGATACCCCTAAATAGTAAAAGGTACCACATTCATGGCATGAATCCATGCATTCGCTAGTAACAAATTATAACTAAGATCATTAGGCATGACATGGAGAACATTAGGAAGAGTGTGATAGCCCAAGGTGATATTTAATGTGATTTGATCAAATGGATGATGAGGCATGTTAATATCAAATCCACATTCATACAGATAGTAGAGGAAGACAAATATTCAATATGAATGCCTAAAAGATGCAAGAAATAAATATTACAAATATTAATCCCGAATCATTATCAATGATAACCCGCTTAACTAGTTTCTTATTGATATGTAATATAATATATAAATTTATTCCATTATCAATGACATCCTGAGATGGTAGCTACCTACAATCAAAAGAAACATGATATTCTTGAAAGGTGATACATTTGGAATAAGCAGGAGCAAATAAAAAAAGGAGTATCGAGGTTTATTAGAATATGTTGGAAAGCCTTGTTTAATGATGATTGATAGGTAGGGTCATAATTAAGATGTGAAGGAAGGAAATACAGGATCCATGGTAGCCCTATCAATGATATGATCAGGAAGTAAAACTACGAAGAAGCTAGGGTTAGAGCTATGTTGTTCGATTAGAAAAGGATGTGTTAACCAAAATTATTTCACTATTTGTTTGGAGGAATCTCAGCATTTATAATTTAATGATGTTTGAATTATCATAAATAATAAGGATGAATAATTTTATAGGTGGATAATCTTATTTAATTAACTTCTAACGTTAATTTCAAAAATCGAATAACATTTTTAACATGAAAATTGACCAAAAATTTTCCAAACCAAAAGGGAAGAATGCACTTTGAGCTGATATTGTTCGGATATGGAAGTGTAAATGCTTCGTTAATGAAACTATAACATAAAATTAATCCTTCTCAAACCTGTAAACTTCTAATTTTAGCTTCTATAAACCTGGTGACTCTTCTATATGGCCTTAGACCTATTCAGAATTTGGGTATGTATTTTTAAGTGTTTCACCTTCCTTGAAATGTGTTTTATTGTTTATTCATCTTCTTCTCTCACCTTCAAAATCTCTATGTAACTCTTCTCAAACCTTATTACCCTTGTATTGCAAGAATTATTTCCTATAAAAATGTTTAATTGGGTTGTAGAACACCCCTATCCACTATCGATATCACCACTACTCGGAAGAGGATCAAACCACACGTAATTATTCTATCATGTGATATCTAATGTAGTGTAATAAAAAATTGACAATCGTTCTTTAACACTAATTTGTTTAAGTTTCACACACTCTAAAATTATTGGTAAGGGCATATTTTCTCTCTTTTAGGATGAATGTGGAGAATATTATACAGGAGGAGACATTAGACTAGTAGAGGGTTCTTTACGAATGAATTTTCTTGGGTTATTTCCCATTTCGGGGAGCTTTGGGTTCCTTTTGTGTTTTCTTTTGCAAGAGGAGTTCGTAAAGTGCAAGGTACCTAAATGAATTATCATTTACTTATATATTATTCAAAATGTTATCATGCCGTTAGAGGACAACCAATTAGGTATATTTATTCCTAATGATATCATATAATTTAAAAATTTAGTTCAAACTGTCATTCAAAAGCGCACATTATGGTTAATACACAATTCTATAATCCATTTGAAACAATTGTATTCGGATAGGAGGGAGAAAAGAATATTTTTACTTCATGGTATTAAGCGTGGATTTTTCTAGATGTATTTTTATGTAGTTAAACCTTGAAGACTGACATAAAGGAGTCTTATAAAGATAATAAATTTCATGAAGTTCTATTAGGGTGTGATAAGAAAGAGTGAAGAGAGAACATTTTTCCATGTAATTATTTAATGTTAAGATCAACAATTTTAATAGATATATTTCCAAATTTGAGTCTCTACAAACATAAATGTTTCAATTTTTGAAACTTTTGCCATCGATATTTTTGGGAAAAGAGTTCATATACCTCCCATGTTTCTAGCATGAGAGCTGTAATAATAGATGCTATGGATATTACTATTCCACTCATCTTTGTAGTGAATTTTATTATGATAAAGAAATGTTTTTAGTCCATATTTCCTATGTACTAGTAGGATCTTGGTTAAAATTCCCACTACTCATCATACCAAACTTTTATGTGTTAGATGGATCCCCAAAGGTCTATATTGTCATTTACTTAAATGTATGAAGATTGAAACTCACATTAGCACATTTAAGTAGATGCATTGTTCCATAATTCCTTCTCCCTCCCATTGTCTTATTCCTCATCATTATTAGTTTTAATCCTTATAATATCATTAGTATCAAGAGACCCAATCAAATGAGCATTTGCATTGGCTTGGGAATGGATGCCATCAACATTTTATTTCCATTCAATATTCTCCGAGTGCTTTATTTTCACTAATGGTGCATTTATATTTTCCTCTAATACTTCTTCTTCATGTTGCTCATCCTTACACCATTCCGGTTTACATAGGGTCTTTGTGGAAGATAAAAAATATAACGCATATCCCTTCGAAGACCTCTCTCACCATGATATTTCTACCTATATATTTCGTAACACTATCACCTAAGCGTCCAGTCATTTAAGACATCTATTTTAATCTTTATAAATAATATTCTAATGCGCAATTTCCTACATAAATCCTGAGATAAAACCCAATGATTGGTTAGTTAAATTTACAAAACAAATAAAATTGAATTGATGGGTTTCAATGGGACAACCTTCAACTAGATTTAATTATTTCACAATTAATAATTATTACTTAAATCTAATCATTTCAGATTAAGACCCTAAGGTTAAGGTCTCATTTACCCTAACCATATAATTTAGTTCAAATATATTTTAACTCCCATAATAAAAATTGTCTAGTTGTCTTTGTATTTAATTTAATTAATTTCAAAATCAAGGCCTTTATAAAAGTCACTAACTAAAACAATAAAGGTCACATTTTAATCTTACCTCCTAACACCCCTTTTGTGGCCCCATTCACAAGTTACACATACATTTTATTTAAAAACATATTCCCACTAAAATCCTCACCTAAATTTTGTAGGGTTGATTCTCAAACAATTAGATGATTCAATTAGAGCCCTTGGATCTTAGGTATTCAAACTAACCCTAAACATCCTTATGAAGTGCTCTTATTCATTTCTTTTACCCTATTTGCTCATTTTCATTTTGCAAGTTTGGGAGAAGAAGGAGAGTGGAGGCCATGGAAGTATACTCAAGCTTAAGGATGGATACACACATTATTTGTTGCTTATTCCATTTGTAACCCTCTCCTAGGGTTTTTCACATTTTATTTTCTATTGTATATTTTATTTGTATTTGTCCTATTTGGGTATGGGCATTTTTGCCTCATTTTTAGATCTAGTTTAGATGATACGTATATACACAAGATATTTTGATTTATATACATACATACATACATACATATATACACACACATATATATATATAAATACATATATATATACATACACACACACACACACACACACACATTAAAAAACGTAACCACATATGAAGAAAAATGTAGTCTTCAATATTAAAAGGGCCACAAGTTTGATAATGCACAAGATCAAGAAAACATAGTTGCTCACATATTTAATGGAATTTCAAAGAATTTGGAGGGGGCACACCTTGCCACCCCTCCCCACCACCCTACCCCATATTACCATGTTTAATCAACATTAGGTGGGGTTAGCCCCTGCACACTCCTTTGTTTATTATTACCATGTTTAATCAACATTGGGGGTTAGCCCCCAGACACTTGCTTTGTTTATTAAACAGGTGGACGGGGGGCGACCCCCTGCCTCCCCCTGCCGTTCACTTATAAAATTTAAATAAAAGGTGAATCCATTTTTTAAAATATAATCTTTTGGTTTATATGAGCTCACTCTATATTAAGTCATTCGGACCTAATAATTCTTTTTAATATGTTTTTGTTTTATTATTAATACTAATAAAACTATATATATATATATATATATATTGTTAACATTACATAATTTTATTTCATTTATCTAACTTCCATAAATATATAATTATATTATAATTAATATATATATAAATTTATAAACTAAATTTATATAATTAAATATAATTATAATTTAGTATATATATATATGATCAAAATAAGTTATATGGCATAGTGAACCACAAGGAAAGCTAATGGAAATTTTCAACTTTGTTCAAATGTGGCTATAATCAAGAAACTAATATGATTTCTTATTCAACCCAAAACAACTAATAAAGAGAATACATTCAAAGTTTAAAACACTAAATGCCTATTTCCCTTTTTCTTATAATTTAATATGAGATTGACTATAATTTCAATATTTTCAATATGCTTACTTTTTCAATAAAAACAATAAACTATTTCCTTTCTTTCACAATAAATAAATGATACCCATTTCAAGAAAACAAGTGTATTTTCAACAAGAACATCAATCTTTTAAAATGAAACAAATCACACTTTGGAGGCAATTATTTAAGTTTAATAAAGGCTTAGATGGAAGAGAGCTTCATTTCCATTTCAAAACCATTTCAAAGTTCTTACTTCATCTAAATAATGCAAGATTTGATAGTTTCATTTTTTTCAAGAACTAACCCATTCAAAATACAAGTTTTCATTTCATACACTCTTTGTAAAGTATACAAGTTGAAGGCACTTCATAGTAGCAATACCATTTCCTTTTACTTACTTTCCAATCATACACACATTTTGAATGCTTAATACAAATAAATATTTGACAACACATTTACAAGAAATTGAAAACCTTTAAAATACAAGTTCTGAAGCCCTCCACTTATGTGGAGACAACATGGAATTTTTTTTACCAAGTGGGATATATTCTCATATTCTTCGAGTGCAAAAATGACCAAATATTCACTTCGACTCCATTATCTTCTCCACACAACAACAAAATAGGGGAGTAGGAAACACTCTCCACCCAACCAATAATCTAATGGGGAAGAGAAGTATTCTTCTTCATTTTCCCTCGAGGCCCAACAATGATGTAATGATGGGTATAAGACAACCAAGGAAAATTATTAAGGATTCTACAATCAACATTCAACACAATAAAACAATACCAAAATCACAACAAATATGCAAGTTCCCAAACACAAAGGCTCAATACTCAAGCCAAGAAAGAGAAAGGAAACATGGGGATATAATTATGCCTCCCAAGGTTTTGGTTCCCCACCTTAAATCTTCTGAGAAACTCAATCACATATCAAAAAGACTCTTATGCCTCCCTCAATAAGAAATACAAGATAAGCACAAATTTCACATATCTACAAGGTGGGACACCCAAACCCAACTCCCTCCAAAAATAAAAATACTACTCTTATTCCTCCCTCCAAAATATCCATTTCCATTTTCTCGTACACAACCTAAAGGCCATTCTATTTCCCAAAATCACAAACATACAACAATCATCCATTCACAACATTTGCACAACAAAATAGTAAAAGGAATACATGGGTGAAGTCCCTACCTTTCCATTGCAAGATTATCCAATCCTCAAGAAATATCCAAGCCTTTCCTATTCCAAATAAATCACAATCCAAATCTAAACTCCAAACAAGCACTTTAAAAGTAAGCTCAACAAAATTCAAGAGTCCAAATAAAACAAGTAGCCACGAATCATCAAACAAACTTGAATAAATAGAAAATAGAGGAGGAAGGAAGCGATGTAGCTCTATGTAGGATGCTGACATCATTTTCCTGCACTCAAAATCACAAGGTCAAAACCAATCCCAAAGCACAATAAATTTGTAGTTGAGGTAATGACAACCCTTTTTACACACAAAAAATCTTACCCACATCTCTAAAGGACATAATTAAAACTTATGTAAGACAATGCAATGAATAGAACCTTTTTGTCTTACAATCACATAATGGGGTCTATAGAGGTGCTCTTCCCTAACCTAAATAATTTGGTGATGGAGGTGTTCTTCGAGAAGCCCGCCTAGTACGTGTGCTGATAAATGTTTGAGACCCTTGTTCATCCAGGGAAGGATTTTTATTTCATACGAAAATGGATTCAACACTCTTGGAATTTGTGGTCACCTCGTTGGTAGAGGGGATTTGCTATCGGCACAAATCCTCTTTCTTTTCCTTCACATGATATGTGGATAGCGGGAGGACTCTCTTGGTAGTGGTGGCCGGACTAGTTGATCTGGATCTAACCTCGGTGGTGGTCTATGTTCGAGAGGGTTTGGAGAAGCTTGGTGGGAGGGTCCCATATTCTAATCTTCACTATGCTTTGAAGTTTTCACTTCCTTCGAGAGCTGGTGGGGTAGCTAATGCTTGGGGGCTAGTGGGTGCTTTCTCAAGTGAGGTCAAGCCTTTCGGGAAGATGCGGTGGGGCTCATGTAGGCTCAAATATGGGAGGCTCGGATGGGGATAAATATTTTCTGACTATGACCAAATATAGGTATAGGCCTCTGATAAACCCATGGCTTATGCCAAACAAACACCCAAGGTCTCTTTTGGAGATGAGGTTTCTGAGACTATAGAATACTTTGAAAAGAGGGGGTTGATAAATGCGGGTTCAACAATGGTTGCGTTGGGCTTCCTTCTTTACACAGTTGGATTTCTGATCAATGGCATCCCCACATTGAAGGTAAAGTTAATATATACCCTTATGGACATGGCATTTTTGTAGCTACTTTTGATAACTACTCTAATAAGGAGATTATTTATGGGAAAATTTGGGATTTCCAATCGCATATTCTTCTCATGAAGCCATGGTTTCCTTATTTTGATCCTTCGACTGAGAGATTTAATACCAGACAAGTATGGATAAGATTACCCTATCTTCCTCTGTAATTTTGGAGTGAGGATTGCTTCATAGCTATGGGGGCTGCTTTGGGAAAATTCATGGCTATTAATCAAAAAACTGATTCCTTTGATCATACCACTTATGCCCGCATTCTGGTGGATATGGATATGACTATTGATTTTCCAGCCACTATAGAACTCAATGTCAAGGAATCAAAATGGACTCAAAATTTAGATTATGAAGGATTCCCTTTTAGATGCAGAACTTTCTTTTTTGGGACATCTGGCTTCTGATTGTCATATGGTTAAAAAATAGAGTAAAGGAAGGGTCTCTTGGTGGAAGGATTTTAATCAAAAACCTTACTGTTTATGGACTTGAGGAAAATGATTTAGAAAATGTTTTAGTAAATTTTCAGGCTAATCAGGAGGTAAATTTGGATTCCCTTTCACCCACTAGTTTGGCTAAGATTTCAAATCATAATGAAGGTAAGGGGATGCCTCCTCACCTTGTTATTTGAGACCCACATTGACTCATAATTCTTTAAATAAGGAGTTTCTTGAAATTTATCTTCTTATCCATCCTGATGATAATGTGGATCCTAATGCAACGATGGTTGGAAGATGGTGCTTAGAAAAAGAAAGGAAAGACTGTATATTATCCTTGAAGATGAGTCTTAGATCTCATAAAGGAAGCTCTAGGGCTATTAGGTTCCTTGGGTTTGGTCATGCCTCTTTGACCTATTTAGGGGTCCTTTCTTCCCTTGTGTTTCATACGTGAGGTTACGGTTTGTTGGTTTTTTCTCCTTTGGCCGTGTTGGGCCTTGTTTCTTTGTTGTTTCACCTTTGTGTCTTGATGTTTTTTTATTTTTCGGTCTTGTTCATGGTTCCTAATACCTTTAAAATCGGTATTTACCCTATCTAATAAAAAAACATAATGGGTTCTATTTTTAACCTCTTTACCCATAGGGATAGTTGGTAGGTGAAATTAAGAGGTGTGGAACAAGCTTAACATGTCCCACGGAGCTTCCACAAATGACACTGTAAGCCCAAATCCGAATTTGACATCCAAGGTTGAGAACACAACACTCGGAAGTACTAAAATCCTTTCAAATCCTACATAAATAAAAATCCACCTACCCACCTTAAATACCCCCTTTGGGCACATCTCAAATTACACTTATTAATCAAGTTTAATTAACTTAAATTGGGCATTGTTATCCCAATTTTTTCCCTGGGTAAAATTGGTCAAACACGACCTTGCACGTAAGAAAACCTAAAGTCGGCTCTGTTCTCGAGAACTCACATTCAAATATAATGATTAGGTAATAGCGGGACTCTATAATCGAGGAGAAGGGTCTATGAAGGATCACTTGATGCCAATAGGAACTCGAGCTCGGCGAGGGAAAAGATTTATAGGAAAGGCTCGATGTTTCCAGACTTAGTCGTATACGAGTTAACTTAGGGCCAAACAATAGACTCATGGAAGGCACCATGTCTTAGCTCGGTGCATTTCAAAAGACACATCCAATTAGCGGGTTCCAAAATGAGAGCATGCTTGCCACGTAGTCCAAGTTAAAAAGTGGGATATAGTAGGCCCAAATTGGCTAAGTATCGAAGGATCAGCGAAATTTGCCACTTGTCCAAATGAAACACCTTCAAGGGTCGAAGACAAAGCAAAGACTTAAACAATATCTAGGCCTCCACATGTCCTAGGTCGAGGAGGGGCATAGTCGATAGCTAAAAAATCAAAAATGGGAATAAAGGTGTCGGTGGAAGGAGCCACTTGTCGACTCGACACAACTTCAAAGGTAAAATCCTAAGCGGGTTTCCAAATGAACACGAGGCTTCAACATGTCTTGGGTCAAACATAGTCAAAAAAATCTCCGAGAAAGGTATCGGCTTGAATTGGCTAAATATAGAGAGCCGTGGAAGGCACCACGTGTTGTATTAGTGAAAATTCAAAGACATGACCCAAAGAGGAGACCTAGGCAGTGTGGGTCTTCCACGTGTCTAGGGTAAGACTTATGGTCCTACCAAGCATAAAGGGAATTAAGAAAAACACGAAGAAATGGGGAAGATCCGTGGAAAGAGCCACGCATCTCTTTGGTGCAATTTTAAGATGTGGCCCAAACGGCGGTTCCCAAATGAGCACTGACCCACCATGTGTCCTAGAGTCCAAAAGGTAAGGTCAGCCTTTGAAAAATCCAAAGGCCTAAGGATACCTCCATGTGTCTCGACCGCACAAATTCAAAGGTAAAATCTGGGGGCAATTTCCAAATGAGTGCGAAGCCTCCACATGTCTTAGGTCGACAACACCTTTTCCAAATGAGAAGGACTCAAGAAAATACAAAGGAATACGAGGAGGAGCCCAAGGAAGGCTGTCGCGTGTCAATCAAGTGTAATTACATAAGCAAAAGGAAGGATCCAAATCTTCAAGATGCGTGAGGCTACCACGTGGACCCGATACGAACAAACTCTTTTAAATATTACGTGCCCACGACCCTGATCTTAGAGACTACCATATCTTTCGACTGGAAACTTGGATTTTGGTGGGAGAGGATTTTTGGAGATATCTCGTGGCTTCTCACCTGCCTCCATTAATGTTTTGGCCCACTAATTTTGGGGACTGTCAAGTCTCTCACCTATCACCATGATGAAGAATGGGCCTCTTTCTTGCCCAGTAAGGGACGGCGAGAGGCATGGGTGTTACTGATAAGACTCTTCATTGTGGCGGTGGAATTTAATGCATATATTAAGGTGGTTAAAGAAGGATTCATATTTTCCCTCTTTCCTTCTCTCTTGCAGCGGTGGATAATCAATGCGCTTCAGGGGTGGCTGGAGCAGGGATGTAATTATTCGTTCCTCTCTCTCTTATTTCTTCCTATATATTGTATAGGAGGGCATATTCAAATGTTTTTCATCCTTTCTCTCATGCTCCCCCTCTCTTTCTTCCTCAAGGTAGAATGTGGAATCTAAGCCTCCTCTCATGGCTCTGTAATAGCATTTCCTTTCCCCTTGTCCACTAACAATGTACCTTAGTGTAACTATTTGAGCAATAGAATTTGTTTCATGATGCATCTGTCCATCCTTGGCTCATTTTAATTTCTCTTCTTACCTCCCATTGTTACGGGTATCTTGTGCATTTTCTCGATGTTCATTGCAAGTTACGAGTTGTGCTTAATGGGTTTTGAAGTGGTGTTACGTGTGAAGTCTATCTACGGTCCGTGGTGCGTCTTGTCACCCTATCTTCTCGCTCACCTCTCTCCACTTGAGTGTAGTTTGGGTTTGTTATCATCCACTTCCTTTTTTGGTGTATCACCGCTTAGTGTAGACTCTCTTTCACCCTCTCTCTCTCCATGTACCCTTAGAATGGTTAGATTAGGATTAGGTTAGCTCTGCATTTGCACTTTGGAGTAGCTTGTGGCGGGTAGATTAGGAAACATGAACCATCCTTCTCACGGAGGTGCATCTCAAGTTTTGCAAGTCCACACTTGAGAGATGGTCCAATGTTGTGCAATCACACCGAATTCCCCACTTCAACTCAAGGCCATTCGGGGTGTTGTGAGAACAATAATAAAGGTGAATCACAATACTAAAATAATTCAAATACTAACAAATAAATGAAATAAAAGGAAAACAACATATTTACCGAAGGTAACATTTTAGGCCACCTCTCAATGGGGACTACGGATGATATAACAACAAAAAACATCATACAATTTCACAAGTTTCCAAGGTGACATGTTGTCAATACCCCAAATTCTTTCATTATTGGTCTCTATCCCCTTTTGTTTGTTGTGTTATAATTTCCTACAAAATCAAAGCAATACCTCTCTGGCCTCGTGGCCATATCAATGACATCAAAACAATAAAATGCACATATACATATTAATTCACATCGTCAATTAACACAACTAAATCATCACTAGAATCAAGTAATTTCACCAATTGTTTAAAATTTCAAGATATTTTAATTCTTCCATTTCATCGACAAAAAGGAGGTCACAAGACTAGTTAGGTCACCTAACAAAATCTATGTATCAAGATCAATGTGTTCATATATATAAAGAAGGTAGTAACTCTAGATCATCATCATGGATACTAAAATATCAATCCATGCATGTAATCCATCATATAAGTCACCTCATGTCAAAATTCTAAAACATCCATACCGTCTATCAAAATGCTAATTAAATCTAATAATTTCCATCTGCCAATGTCTATTGATCAAAATGATAATGAATTACAGGTCTCAATCCAGGGTAAGTAAAATTCTAGTAAGATCAATGTCGAAGAGGTGGGCACTATAAATAGCCACCCCTCTTTCCCTCAAACTTTCAATTTGATCATGAACATAGGGGTTTTGCTAGGTAAAGGAAAAATCTCATTGATTCCAAGATTTACAATAATATTTTTGATCTCAAGATGGTGGTGTATCAAGTATGTTTTGTGTGGCTCAAAGTAGAAGTTGAACACTACTTCCTCAAGTTAAGAATATATGGAAAGCGTATACTCAATACATAACTAGGAAGTGTTCCACTCCATCAAACATCAATAACATGTGTCCACAAAGCATCTAACTCTATAAGCATCGAGTAACTATTATGTACAAGGATTCTTATGTTCCATGTTTAAAACTTAGCGCATAGTATATATTAACCAACCAATCATATAATTTTGTTAAGATTTCACATAAGAAACTATCATACAAATCATTGTATATATTTATTTCTACTCATTTCGTTGGCGAAAAATTCATGTCACTTTGGAAAATCTTTATATAAATTCCTCCTCATCCCTTTCCATCTAATGCTCATTTTTTCTTGATTAAGTGGAAACATCCTTCTTCAATACAACGATGGAAATGATGGGTCTTGAAAATGAAAAAAAGTGACTCTATTTAACCATAACTTAAATATGACAATAACATGTTCATAAGATCAATATAACACCGGACAAACTTTGTAAAGGAAATGCCCCTGCACCGAAATATCACACAAGCTTACCCTTGTATGCTCAACCGTGATATAAGAGAAGATTGGTTCCCATATGTTTTCGTGTTATCACAATGTCTAAGTTAAATTATTTGGCTTGTTCCATGTCCAAACATTAAGAACAAATTTATTTTAAACACACGTAGATGCATATTAATATAAAAGACTAACTACTAGCCATACATAACACATCAATACATACTATTGTTTGCAAACATGTCTAAATAATCATTATACTCCTATAGACACATACAATTGTTCAACAATAGTTATATCACATAAATTCCTCTAAGTTCCACAACACTCTACATTATTAACGTATCAAGTGGCATTTCTCTTCATTGATAGTTATATTGGCCTTTGAGTACTAGTTTACAGTGACTTAAATAGTAGTCTTAAGTCGACGTGCATGTAAGATAATGACAATCCTTATCTACAGCACATGCAATACTAAATTTATTCAAACTTAACGCATTGTCAACTGCACTTCCCTTATGAACTACTTGTTTATTCATTGTTATGTAAATTTCAATTTGGACATGTGTTGTGTATTACCTTTTCCTTCATAAAAATGCATGCGCAAAAACCCAAAGGGTTCAAACTAATGCTAATATATTTATTTTCTCTTGTCAAAGGCCCCAAAAATGTGAAATTTATAAATTAAAAATAAAAATTGTTCGAGTCACCCATTTTTCTTACTTGTGCTTACTTTGTTGTTGCAAAAATTAAGAAAAATCCAAACGGTTAGTCAAATTTGAGCTAATTTGTGCCTTTATCAATCAAATCAGACTTTTGAGGAACAAGAAGAGGAAGAGTTCCCCGCATCGTTGAATGATCTGCGTTTCTTGCGTTCACGATATAATTTTTATTTTGATTGATCTGCTAGAATAATTCTTGATGTTTTTTGGTTCTCGGATTGCCCATCATGTGACCATCGCCACATCATTCTCCTTCATATCGGATCAATCAACACTTTTCAAAATCAATGAAATAGAAGGAACTTTTTCCTTCGAGCTATTAGTTCTCCACAACCCTGTCTCGTCCGCATTTCTCCTTCCTTTTAGTCTAATCAACAATTGCATTTGCGGGTAAATGTGGAACAAACAGAAATTATTCCATTGTGTTATCCATTTCATGCGTATCTGATTCACCCAAAATGTATGGGGATTAGGATTTGTACATTTGTTCCTTCTATTCCTCCGAAACCCAACATAATCGATTTGCAAACAAAAAGAGTCAAAATGTGATAGATCAAAGTAGTCTAACCTCTATATAAAATGTCCATACTTAGCCTATTTCACATTTGTAAAATTTTGACTTTTCACGGTGCTTCATCCATTTCCCCTCCCACGTGCTAAAAGAAGGTATTTTGTCCATAAATTTCTCATTTTTGCCCAAACTCAAGAACTTAAAGTCCATTGGAACTACTGTGAGGGCATCATATTTTTCATGTAAAGGGTAAGTGGTTTTATCCTACCATTCTTCATTTTGTTATTTATTTCAGTTCCCAGCTCTCCCTTTCAAATACTTCTCAAAATTGACTACTTCGTCTTTGTTTTCCGTGAGTTTTCTCTAATATTTACATCATTAAGTTTTAATACATGGGATATGAAAACATTTGTTCTCTAAAAACCCATGTGCCTAACATAGGTGATAGTGATGTCAAGAATATGAATCTAAATTAATTTTGGGCTAGAATAACAGATGATAATCCCACCCTACTAGCCCAATGTGTTAAAAATAGTGGATTATCTCATGCTACTAACTTTCCCACCTCAGTGCACTAACACAATTCAGGCATATGCATCCTATTTTAATCAGCCAAAAAAGTAGATGAAGATCCTTAAGGGAAATTTATTTCAAAACTAGATGCATATCATATCAATGTGGCCTTTGGAATTCCAAATTTTATGACTCCAAAATTTTAACTAGGACAAAATCCCATATACTATTTGACCTTAGTCAAGATAAGTAAAATACCATGATTACTAAATCTTCGCTAAAAATCAAATGAAAAATGCCTTCCAAACTACCCAAGACTCTCTTTAGAATTGATTTCTTAGAAATATAATTTAGATATAATAACACTACTGGCCAAAGTAATGGGATTTCCATCCACCATTGAATTTCAAAACTGGATGTGTGTATACATTAACATATTTTGTGAAGGAAAGCAAAATTTGAATTGGATAGAAATAATCTGTGAAAATTTGACTCACCAACATATCAATTTTAATCAAAGAAAAAAAAATTTCACATAAATTCATACTTGATGTCTTGAATAACAACATACAAGATATGGGAAAGGCTAATAGGTGGGAATAATAAACAAAATACAGCAATATATAAATTTTATACCCAACTCACCTATGAGAACAACAAGATTCACCATAGGAGAGTAAATGATTGCTTCTCCATGTTTCTCATTAGATTATTAGAAGGAAATGTGACCAAGAGAGTTTCTCAGAGGATAGACAATTTATTTCCACATATGGCATCATATTAATTCATTTTAGGAAGTTTTCATTCATACGGACACCTCGGTTTGAGGGGGAACCATTCAAATTGCAAATTTATAACAACGAAAAGATAGTCTTGGTTGAAATTTCTAGACAATTTGATGTGTTTCATAGACATTGCAAGGATAAGAAAATATTAGGCATCAAATTTCACATCTCTTTGGGAAACTACACTTATAGGTCAGCCCTATAATCTCATAATGTTGAGTGAACTATTCCATAATTTCATTTCCATAAATAAGAGAAAGGGGTTTCCTTTGACAACAAGGTCTTCATTTTAAAAGATCGAGGATGACTTACTAACATTTTCCAACATTTGAAGACTATTGGGATGAATATTCCGATGAATATGAAGTCATAAAAATACTATTTAACTGGTTGTTATTACAACAAATCAAAGACATTAAATTATACGTGATTCTTGAAGGTATGATAGATTATGATTCAGATCTTTATGCAATTTATAATATATAAGATCCATTGAGTAAGCTATTATTCCTACTATTGATTGGTCCTAGAAAAAAAATGTAACCCATATGTTTTGAATAATTGTATGCTCTTGAGAACAAGGTATTGCTCAATAGGAAAATTAAGGAATTTATAGAATCTCATAAGACATCTTCTTCCTAGGAAGCCTCTACTTCAAAAAGGATGTCCTAGCTCAACTAATTCCTTCCTCCTATCCCTTCGACATAGGAACCAATGTTTATATGAAGAAAGATAAATCAAAATAGGATTAATAGAAAGAAACAATTGAGCAAGGAGTGGAGAAAGAAAAAGATAAATAAATGGATAGTGAAGTTTCCCATGACCAATCATTACATCCTTATGATTAAGTAATTAAGGATAAATAAGATGAATAATAAGAAGGAAAGAAGATGGTGAAGAGAGTGAAGAAGAGGATTAAGTTTACATAATTGAGGCAGATTTAGGTAAAGCATATGTCTCGAGGCCAAACGTAGAAGTTAGAAGGCTTGTTTCTTCTTCCATTAGTAACTTTTACTATAGAGTATCCTTTTCTTAGCCTCCAAGTTCCCAGAGTTCCCTTATGTTTTCTCCTCCAACCACTTCTTATAGATATTCTTTCACATGGGATCCAACCTATGATTAATAATAAAAATAGGAAAGCACAATCTCAAGTTGAGGTTCCTAAATTTGATGATAAATTTACTCTCCTTCGCACATCTATCCCTTCTCTGAAGAAATCCAATAAAACTTCTCATTTTTTTTTTTGATTGAACTAAGAAAGAATTCTTGGAGATTTATTAACTATAGAGGATATGATTGAGAAATATATAGCCATTTCTATTCTTGAGCTCACCATGATCTCACTAGGGAATCCACTACTTGAGGCTGAAGTTCAAAGCATTGGAGACACTATCTCTAAGGTCATTGAGAGAGTATAGAATGGAAAGAACACTCAAGAGAAGCTTGAGGAACATGTGCTAGTTATTTCCAATTTCATCAAGTCTACTACTCTCATCAAAAAAGGCCCCTTTTGATCCTACTCATGTCCCCACACTTCCAACCACTATTTCTACCATTATAATTGACGTCAAATAAATCAGCTATATTCACAAGCATGTTTATTTTGGTAAGAATTTTGAGGCTTAGGTTTAATTCATTCTAGTTTTAGGTTTCTAATTATTTGATGAGGCATGCATTAGTATATTATAATATCACCTTGGTCAAGGAGAAAATAAATTTAGGATTTGGTACCATGACAATGATGAAATCAAAATTTTGGAAGACTACATGCAAGACATTTAAAGCATGAGCTTAACACATGAGAATATCCTTCTCTCTCATAATATTATTAATAACTCGAGAGAACAATTTTTCAAGAATTCTTTCCTTCATTATGGAATGGAGGATAAAATTTATAAAAGAGACTCAACTAACTTGAAAAATGTGTTCCAAAATAGTGAATCAGTGAAAGATGAAAGCTTTGCAGATTTGTAAGCTCTTCGTTATCAACTCTTTAAGGAAAACTCATATGAAAGGAACCTAGTTGATCAAATAAATGAAAATTTAAATCACTCATCAAAGAGGAGTTATTCAAATAATAATTTATTAACAAGTAAAAGATGGAAGACCTTTAAGAACTTAACAATGTTGTGATAGAAGTATCAAAAGGAGTTGTGTAAAATAGTTGAATTTCCAAGGAAATCGAGTATGCCCTTGGGAGATGGTTAACTACAATTACAAACACCATTGTTCACAAAAGCACAAAGATTTCAACTATAGTAATGATGTTTTGAATGCACGTACTCAAGACAAGGTTCCACCCTCAATTATTTATGTGGTTCCTTTGTCTTCTAGTTCATTGAACTTCTAATTTTTCTATTTTTAAGTTGAATTTATTTTAAAAAGAAAAATTGTAAAATAAATCCAATTTTAGTACTTAAGTGTTTTAACACTTAATAAGAATAATTAGTTATAAAAGGTACTTACATCCTCACCTTAGCCTCTATAAGGATTTATTTCATTTGTAAAAAGGTTAGATATTTGGTGCATATGAATGTAAAAGAGATTATTTGAGAAATAGAGAAGAAAACCTCATTTCTTCATTCAAGTCCTTTTGATTTCTCTTTATTGGTCTTATTAATGTATTGTTTTTTCTATCTGAAATATGAACAAAAATTTTTTAATCATGGAGCAAAATGTGTTGATCTTTGATTTAACATACATTCCATGTGATGTGGATTTTCATTTATGAAAACACACATGTTATGTAATTTCATTTGTACACATGAGTGGGATAATGTTCTACAATTTTCTTATTTGAAAGTGTTCCTTCTTCCATCCTTCAAATTCATGAAGTTAGTTTGTAATCTTATTAAAAACAAGAAGGAATTACTTAGTCTTGATCAATTGGTTAGTTATAAATGTGCTTCTCTAATCAACTTGTCACACCTTAGTCTTGTTGTTGTAATTTCTCCATTCCTTTTCATTAGTTATAAATGTTATGAATCCATTTGCGATAAGTAATATACTCATCGGGGAATTAATTAGTACCTATATTTTATAAATAGTTAGGGATTTCATGTTTTTATTGAATAAAGGAACCTCCCCATTAAGGAGGAGTGATTATTGTCCCTATACCAATTGATTGTATTAAAATTTTTTCCAATAAATGATTTTGTGGTGCCCATCATGGGGAACATATTGTGACGTCAAAAGAATACTTTTCACCACACACAATATATATATTTTTTCACACTAGATGAGTAGAGATAGACTCGAGATCAAAATGTCAAAGATATTTAAGATCTTTATTTTTAATTACGAAACAACGCGCTTTTAAATTTTCTTTGAAAATAAGGGTAAAAGAAATAGGTAAGCAGACATCCTCCAACAAAGAGGATACATGATTCATCTTCACAAGTAAGTGTTACTACTTAAGTGTTGATTCTTGAATGCATTACTCTTCTTTTACAAATGGATATACCATAATGGTTGCACTCGTACCTTGGAGATAGAATGTTATGCCCTAATTCTTTCTTAACCTATTCATTACTTTCCAAAAGGAAGCCAAATTAACTTCACAAAATTCAAGGAGATGGAAAATTTGATCTGAATGAACATCTCACAACTTTTGTATTGCATGTGGGGTCCTTAGACTTACACATATGGATGTATTTATTAGAATGTTTTTGGAAATCCTACAAGAAAATATTGCTAAATGGTTCTATCATCTTAAAAATTGTAGTATTACTAACTAGGAAACTATGAAAACTAAATTCGTATGGTTTAAGATAGTAGAAGATGCACATCCACCTTTGAGCCAACTCTCGAGATGAAGAAGGATCCCTATGAGCCGATGCAGAAATTTATAGAAAAATTCAATAGATTGGTGATAGAATTACTGCTCCTACCTATACTACTCCTAAAATTTTGAAATTTTTTTCTTCATAAATGGTTAACTTCTTGAGATAATATTTACATTGAGAATAATGTAGGTACCAATTTTGGAACTAGACCAAGATTTGGCCATAAGTGTCGAAGATGATTTGATCATGTCGGGTAAACTGAAGAAAGAACCATTTAAATCCAAGGCTTCAACTTGAGCTCCATAAAATTTTGACCGGTTAGATAAAAATTTAGCTAATGATTTGATTTCTATCAAAAAGTAACTTTATCAAAGTGTGTCATATAAGGATTTTCCTGGAAGAATTTCAAGTCAAGGAATCGTTTCTCTACTACTCAACCTAAACTTTTCATTAAAGATCCTACAGTGAAGGTTTCAATTAATGCAACATATGAAGTATAAGAAGAATAGGGTTAGGTTATGATTAAAGTTGAAGAAGATGAAGAAGAGCGTGAAGAAGTCAAGGAAGAGGTTGAATACTCTCAGATAATATTTTTTTATGAATCAAAAGAAGAAGATTATCAGGAAGTAGTGGTGGAAATCAATAGTGATTCCTATGTTGTCATGATCGGGAATATCTTAGTAAGAAGAAGGAAATTTTTCAACTAGATAAGAAAGATAAGGATAAGGAAAATCCAACTATAATCCCCATTGTTTCAAAGCAGAGGACCACTTATTTCTTACATTTGCTGAAAAAGTATGTACTATTGCACCTTCAAGTTCCCCTTCCTCTTCAATTGCTATGCCTAAACCACATTTATCTCTTAAGGTTGATAAACACAAAAGTCCTATTTTTAAAGTCAAGAAACCTCATTATCTTCACTATAGTTTGATATCATAGATCATATCGGGGAAAATGAAAAATTCAAAATTTTGAATCTTAATTCTATCAAACCCACCTAGAGGCCTTTTCTCAAGTTGGTAAGTTTTAAATGCCAAATCTGCCTAGACCACCCCTTCATCTAAAGGACTCTTTCCTACTCCTAAATATCCCTCTTTATAAAATATAATCTCTTCCAATCCTCCAAATTATGAAAATATTGAAGTTTCTACATGACTTTGCTAATAACCATGCATAAGCTAAGCAATAGTGTTATTGATTTCGAGCATCGAGATAACACAATGCTTTCGAGTTTCCATGTATTAGGCCTCAGATTAACCCAAAAAATTGGTTCTTATTATTCTATGAAGACTAAGGAGGTACCTTTAGTAGGAATAACTAAAAATGCTTGATTGGATTATGTCACTTTTCCTAAAAACGAGTCAAATCCACCATCATAATTGACATACCTCCATTTTGTTGGATTCTCTAAAGAAGAAATTTTTATAGAGATGTAGGAGAAGAGATTCAAATGGACTGGTCTCATGTACTAATCCCACTAAAAGGAGAGATGAAGAAACATTTACCCTAGAGGCCATCCAAATTTATAGTACACAAGACTGATGATCCTCAGTAGAGATCTTATATGAAGACATTAGAAATGGGAAAAATATGGTTATGTCTAGATCATATCGACTATTCCTAAGGTAATTCAAGATTAATCAAATGATGTGTGCAACCTTCAATTTGATGAAATTTTTGTACAACAGGTTCGGAGTAGTAGTCCTTGTGTCACCCACTGGGGAACTACACCCATTCTCGTACAAATCACAATTTATGAAATAAACAATCTTGTTGAGTATGAGACCCTTATTCTTGGCCTAGTAGTAGGAAAGGGGATGGGAATAAACAACCTCTATACATAAAAGAAGTAAAACTCATCATTAAATAACCTTCGGGTTCATTTAGGTTAACAATTAAAGGATAAAACATTACCGAAAAAATGTATACGATTCAATTAAATTTCTTGATGCTTTCTCAAATGATGTTATAACAAGAAACAATAATTCTAGAGTAGATGCCTTAACAGTTTGGGTTCTCTACTTATCCCTCATCCAGACTTCACCTAAGTCAAGTTCAATTTTGAGATGATATTCAAAGCCAATGAATTAGATAATGTGGATAACTACCAAATGTTCAATGATGATCAAAATATCATTTTTCCTTGAATTGAAAGATAACTTTAGCTAATTGTAATTTAAGGGTAGAAATTGGTTATCGTGAATCAACTACCTCCACATCTAAAGAAGGAGTTGAATCTGAAAAAGATTGATATAGATGTATCAAGTTAAAAGGTAATAAAATACCCTAGGGGTCTTATGAGTTTAGAATATTTATTTGACAAGCATGATATATACATAAAATTAAAAAAATCTCAAAAACATAGATCATTCATATGAGTATGAGAAAGTTAACTTGGGAAGTGATGAGGAGCCTAAGTTTTTTAATATAGGAAAGTGTTGTTCTACTAAAGAAAGGAGAAAACTAGTTGAATTATTGAAGAGATATATTGATGTGCTTGCTTAATCTTATCAAGATCTAAAACTTTCAAACCAAGGGAAATGTAGCACTATATCCCTTTAAAGACATGCATTTACCCTTCTAGGAAAAAAATAGAGGCAATACAATCCTAAGATTACATGTACAATTTACTAGGAAATTTAGAAGCTATAAAGTGCCATGATTATTTTTCCTATTCATCTTTCAGCCTAGATTTCCAACATTGTTCTGTATGGAATAAGAATGGAGAAATAACCTGAAATGTGTATAATTTTGGAATCTAAATCAGGCTTCCTTGAAGGATAGTTATCATCTTCCCATTATGGATCAAATCCTACATGATGCAACTAGTTATGAAATGTTATCAATTCTTGATGGAGTTTTTAGGATATAATGAGATTGATGTTGATGTGAAAGGTTAACATGAGACTACCTTTATAAATACTACATGGGGTACATTTTCTTACCAAAGGATGATTTTGGTTTGATGAACATAGGTACAACTTTCTAAAGGGATATTATGGATCTAAATTTTGGATATTTTAAGAATTAATGCATTGTATTCTACTTGGATGATCTCATTATCTTCTCTAAGAATAGGGAAGACCATTTTCAACACTTGAAGCTAGTTTTGCAAAGTGTAGATATAATGGTGTTTTACTTAATATAAATAAAGTATATTTCAGACTTATTGATGGAAAATTTCCCATAAATATTGTGTCAAACGATGGAGTCAAAATAGCCCTAGAACAAGTTTAAGCTATTCATAAAAATTCTCTTCCTACAAGTAAGGAAGGTGTTCATTTTTATTTAGAAAATCAACTTCCTTAGGAGATTAATTTGATATTTTACCTTGTTGACTCAAAGCATAACACAAATGATGAAGGAGAAACAATATTTTCATTAGAGTGTAGAAGGGAAGAAGGGTTTTAAATAAATAAAGAAAGCTATTGTAATAACACAGTTTTGGTTTGTCTTGATTTTGATAAAGATTTCATCATCTACTGTTATGCCTCATAACACACCTTGTCTGCTATTTTGGTTCAAAATAATTTTCAAGGATGTGAAGTACCAATTGTGTTTATGAGTTATTTTTTGAAATATCATGAATTAAAGTATTCCCAGCTTGAGAAACATGATTTTTTTATTGTTAAGGTTGTAAAACAGTTCAAATTTTACATTCTTAATTCCCATTCTACTATTTTTGTTCTTGATACAACCGTGAAATACATTCTAACTCAACAATATTTTGGATCTAAGAGAGTGAATTTCATTGCCAAGGTTCAGGAATATGATCTTGATATCAATCCAACTAAGCTATTCAAGGGTCATGGTTTGTTCCAATTAATTTGAGAGAGTGCAAAAGGATATTTATGTAACAAGGAGATTATTGAAATGCCTATTGTTCTCTTCTTGAGCTCCATGGATGAATGGTACTCTAACATTGCCCCTTTACTCACATATGGGGAATGTCATGTACATATTAGTAATAAATAAATTAGAGCAATAAAACTCAGATCCCCTATGTATTTCCTTTGGGAAAACTTTCTTGTCAATAAGGGTATTGATGTTCTCTTTTACGATGTGTGGATAAATATCAGAAAAAATATTGCTAAGAGATTACCATGATTAAGATTCTCTAGGGAGGATTCTACTATACAACCTTGTTCAAAGATGTAACTACATGGGTCTCAAAGTGTGAATCTTGAAACACTTGTTTTAGGATACCTAAGTTGGCTACTCTTCTATTGAATCCCATTGTTATCGAAGAATATTTTTAGCAATGAGGGAAAAACTTCAATGGAAATCTAAATCTTCAATCTATAGCGGATCATACTCATATTTTTACTACCAAAACTAATTCATGAAGTTGGTAGAGGCCATTCGAATCAATAAAACCATTTCCAAACTAGTCTATAAGTTCATTAAAGTAACTATTTTTTTTTTTATTAGGATTTTCCAACAAGATCGTAATAGAGAATGGTCCAATTTTTTTCCTCCTAACAACTAATTCACTTATGTTATGGTTATGGAATTTCCCTTTCTCATTCTTTAGATTATTATCCATAGAGAAATGGACAAGTTGAATCAACCAACAAGAATCTAGTGACCATAATCCAGAAATTGGTTGATGAATCACAAAAAAATTGAACAAAAAATTATATGATGCTCTTTGGGATATTTGGATAACAGAAAAGAGGGTGAGTGGAATGTCACCATTTCAGTTGGTTTATGGAATGAATTATTAGCTATTAGTTATTAGGCTTACACTGGCCAAATAAATTGAGGATGAGCGGTTCATATATGCCTTGGATAAGTGGATCATGTATTTGCAAAAGTTAAAAGAGAAAGGAATCAATTATTTGATCATATCTCAACCCATCAACAAAGTATTGAGAATCTATTTGATAAGAAGAAAAAGTCCCATGAATTTCAAGTTGGATACATTAACCTTCTTTTTGATAAAAGGAGAGAACCCCGTGGGAGTCACAGTAAGATCGATTAACTTTTTCTTGGTCCATTTAAGATTTGGGACTTTGTTGTAGAAAAGTTATATTATCTGGACTATGTGGATGGAACTTCTATGCCATTACCATAGAGACAATGATATCTTAAATTTTTAAAGTCTTGATGGTTGACATTCCTTGTAAATAGTATTGCATATAGTATTTATTTTTATTTTGTTGTGTGTCTCTATTTCCTTTCTCTCTCATTTGGTTTTCTTGTGTATTTACCTACAATTTTTCCAATGGATATGCACCGGTATTAATGACAACCAAGAGATTCGGAGTTCTTTTCTTTTTCTTGTCTACATTTTTTTAAGTCAAGTCAAGCCCGAAAAGAGCCATATGTTGTCACGAGACCAAAAACTGTGAAATTTTTTGTTTTGTTTGAAATTTTGGTCAAACCACCTATTTGTCTTAGTTGTTCTTACATTATTATTGCCAAAAAAAAATAAAAAATCAAAACAATTAGTCACATTTGATCAATTTGGACCTTGGTCGATGAACTTTGACTTTAAAGGAACATAAAGAATAGTTCCTTTGTTCCTTGTGTTCCCGCATCAACGCATGATTTTTCTGTCTTGGTTTCATGATATAAACAAAATTTTTATTGATCTACTAGAAAAGTTCCTCAGTCCTTTGGTTCTCCAATTCCACTTTCCACATTTTCACGTCCTTCTCCTTCATATTAGCTCCATTGACACTTGCGGGAACTTATAGAGTAAAAGGAACTTGTTCGCTCGAGCAATTAGTTCTCTACAACCCTGTCTCATGTGCATTTCTCCTTCCTTTTAGTCTAATCATTAATTACAGGTAAATGAGGAACTAATGGAACTATTTACATCATGTTGTTTGTTCCCTAATTCATGGAGATCAATATTTGTGCTTTTTTATATGATCCTCCAAAACCCTTCATAACCAATTTGCAAACAAAAATTAATAATATGTTCCCACGGGCTTCTAAGCATCCGCATCACTATTTTAGGTGGGAAATAAAAAAATAGTCTAACCTCTATTTAAACTATCCACATTTATCCTATTTCACATTTGTAAGAGGGATAATTTTAGTGGCAAATATTCATAATATGGTGAAAATTTCATTTTAGGAAAATTTGAAAAGGCAAATTTTTCAAAGCAGGTCAGTGTCCTATTTGCCTAAAATTTACAGTATATATATTTTTGGGTTCGGATTTACCTACATTTGAAAACATCTCCTATAAAAACCTAGGTGATTCACCGGGTAGTATACTACCACCAGTACCTTACCAATACCATGAAGTTGTGAACTTGCATACTCTAAGCACCAAAGCACAGTACATATTTATCATTTGATTACTTAGTAGTTTGCACTCGGGTGACATATGCTATTTGTTGACGCCTTACTAAAAATATTTTCGACACGTGTCAAACATTTTCTATGGACGGGTGACAAGGAGATATTGTTGATGTATGATAAAGGGTTTTTGTTGACGAGTGACAAGGATATTCATTGATGCATGAATAGGGTTTGTTTTTTGACGCATGACTTAGTTTTTTGCTGACGCGTGACATAGGTTTCTCTAACGCGTGAATTATAGTGTTTGGCGACGCGTGACTTAGTTCTCTCTAACGCATGAATCAACATATTTTCTCGATGCGTGACTCAATTTTATCCGAGGCATAACTTAGTGCTTTTGCTAACGTACATCTCAGTTTATAGTAATGGAAGGTGTTAGTTCTCGAATGAGAAGACACAAAAAGTAACTAAGAAATCTCAGAAGTCCCTGTTCAAGTATTTTGGAAACTTTGCTACTACAGATACCGCAACCACTAGCACCCATATAGCTACCACTGGAAAGAATCAGAGTACTGACTATGTGGAAGGTAATATTGAGGTGGACATGCATTCGCGTAGTATCAACCAAAAGACTGACTATGATGATACCATGCCGGATCTTGAAGATATACCGTTGAGATGTCGATCCTAAATATATTATTCCTATTGGGTGGAACCAAGAGTGCATCAAGATATCACACATAAAAATAGTCAAAAAAATGGAACAAAAAAGGAAATTCAAGTTTTGGTTCACCAAAGAGGAAACCATGTGATTGTGATATTACTAAGAATTGTACTAAAAAAGTAAAACATTGAAAATGAACAGAATATGTGGACAATTGGGAGGACTTACAAGTTTGATTGGGCTACCAAATTTTTGTTTATCAAACCTGTATAGTCATCTAATTTAGAAGATATCCCATCTGAATGTACATGTACAATATGTATGTGGAAATTGGGAAAGCAATAAAAATGCAATTGAAGATGGACACTATAGAAAAACACTGTGGAAAACAATATTTGACTATAATGGGGGAGGATGGCTAGAAAATCAAAACACACAGGTGGAAAACTAAAAAATAATGCATGCATGTTAAATACATAGTAGAGTATGAAGCAGAACAGAAAAAACAAAGACATCTCATGGAAAAGGGAGAAACGATCACATTGAAAATTTGTAAGATGAATCAAACAAATCTGTATGCAAAACTCATATAGTTCTCTACTTTATTTCACATACTAAAGAAAGGAAGAAATTTTTGGATTTCCTCAATTTCAAAATTTTGTATCAATATAATGGAATGCCTAATGTAACTCGTCTCATTGGTCCGATAGTAGTGCATGGGAAATGGAAAAATTCCTTTCTATGATAGAGAAGGAAGATTTGAAAGAGAATGTTAAAAAATCTTAGTTTATCTCTCTTTAAATTGATGAAGTGATAGAAGTCGAAAACACTATATGGGTATGTATTGACATCTATACTTTAGAAAATCATATAAGGATAACTCATCTACTCGGTGTTATGAAAATGGTTGAGAACCGTAATGCTGAAAACCTGCATAAAATAGTTGTTTCTCATTTGAAAGATATTGCCAAAATGATTGATTATGAAATTTCTACGAAGTTGGTATGCATGAGATCAGATGGTGTATCAATCATGGCAGGTCACCGAATAGGGTTGTGTGTCGATTGCAAACAACAATGGCCCCTTAGATGCTAGTAATTCACTATATGTCTAACATAATGAATTGAGCGTATAAAATGGTGAGCAACTACAAAATTTTTGATAAATTAGAAGATCTTATAAGAGAACTTCATGCCTATATGAAAAGAAATACAAAGCGATTTATTGAGTTCCAGAAATTCACAATTGGAATTATAGATGGAAAAAAAAAAATTGAAGGATGTTGAGAGGAGATGGATTTATTTTTATGAACCTGCATGCAGAGATCATGAGAAGTATCTTTCATTGGTTGGTTTCATGCACAAATATCATCATGAAGTTGACAGGATGAGGGACTTGTTGTTCTATTTAACTAATTTGGAGACATTGCTTACATTGGTTGGTATTCTTCCAATGTTGAAAAATATCACTACACTTATGAACCATGCACATGGGGATATTAATCTATATTGTGGATTTTATATGGATGAGAAAAATGGTATGTCAAATTCTTGATGTCTTGTACTTTTCACAAGATAGCTTTGATACAACTATTTTTGAGAATTGGAACACTTTATTAGATATTACAAACCCCGTAACGATTTGATATTTAATATCCAGGATCACCTTTGCATAAATGTTAATGGGAGGGACATACCATTGTACATTTCACAAAAACATCATAATATTACAAGATCGAATGAAAATATGTTCTTGTGACATGTAATCTCTTTGAGTTTGTTATAGTTGAAATAAGAATAAAGCTTAAAAAAATTCAAAATCCTTGTCATCAGAAATTAGAGAACATTTCTCCAAAGATAAAATTCTTGAAGCAATGGGTGTGATGAATACAAGTTTTGGAATATTGAAGGTGCTTGTGTAGACTTGGTAAGAAATCATTTCCATAAATGCATGGGTACAATAATGGAACATTTCACAAATACTTGAGAGATCAAGGTTATGGAAATCAAAGGTATACTAAATGCTAATTGATTAAAGTCTCAATCAACATATTTTGCAACAACAATGAGAAACCAATATAAACATGTAGATGAACCTTCTCGAGTGGTTCTATTACAAGGCTCGGTGAGTAATCTATGAAATTATTGTCTTACAAGAAGACATCAGTGAATATTTCAGATTATATGAGTTATGCCAAATAATGATTTAGGGAGTCTGTGGAGGAGGAAAGGATTTTAAGTGATTTATCATTTATAAAATCAAAACTTAGAAACATGTTGGATAAAACTATGGAATGTTTCATGAGGTGCTATGTTTCTCACTAATCAATGGAAATATTTCCTTTTGACAGAGTAATTTCATATTGGAATTCCTCTCAAGGAAGAAGAGGTGTAAATAATACAGCTACAAGTACAATTGTTCCCAACAATGAGACTAGAATTGGTGTGTCATCACACTCTATAGAAGAGAACATCAACTTTGAAGAATCTATTGATAATGGATTGTTTCAGCTTTAAATAGGTATCTCCTTGACCTTACTTTTATTGTTTGTCACCTTACATTTTAAATGTGGCTATTTATTAAATTTTATATTAACTCTACAGATGAAAATATTGACTGAGGAGTATTTTTATCAAGTTTTGTTTCATCTCTTGTTATACTTAAAGATGTTACAGGTATATATATTTACAATTATTTAAATACAATTATTTATAAAAAAATTATTTTATATAATTACTATTTTGAATTTGTCGAATACTGAAATTATGTTTTAAAAAGTTGTTTGTTCCATGCATTTATCGAATAATAATTTTCATGACCTTCGAGTTCGGATCTACATATTATTCCACTATTATACTCTTCAAGACTTCTATTGTGCCGACATTTACAAAGTTATCATTTGCATATTTCTTTAATCTTTTGTTTCTTCCTTAATCAAAGAAATCATTATTTCATCTTTATTTTTGAAATTTTGGGTTACCATCCATCCGAGGAAGCTCTCACTTCTCGGGCTGAAAATGTCGACAACTCACCCATCTATATACTAATCCATTTCTCATGTTTATTTTTCTTGAATCGAATATCTTTTAGCACAATACGAAGGAGAATTTATCATTTTCCTTCCATATGCTTTGTCATAACCATCTAAAATACAAGAGGCAACTTAAACCCTATCATTTGACATTGCATGATTTTTACAATTATGCTTAACTTATTGTATTTGCAAAATGCTTTGATAAAGTGTTTAAAATTTGTGGGATAAAATCATACATTTGAATTTTACAATTAGAGAGAGGAAATGTTTTCCATATCAAGATGTTTTTGTCATAACACATTCCAATTTTTTTAAAAATAGTTATCCATTATATAATTAATCATGCACGATTGTGCTTGAATTCAAATCTACGTCCACATACAATTCATCATCATCCATATCTATTTTAATGTCATCATATCATTGGTTCATTACAAGTAGAGATAAGAATATTTTGAGAAGGTTTAAATGCAAATAAAACTCATACAAAGGTCTAATTTTACAAGTAGAGAGAAGAAGATTTTACTATATTAAGATGTCTCTGTCCTAAGACATTCCAAATTTTCTTAAAACAATTATCCATTATCATCATCCATGATCATGCTTGAAGCTAAATCTATGTCCACTCAATTCATCATAATCCATATCTATTTTAATGTCATCATCCACATCTAATGTCATCATATCATTGATTCATTACAAGTAGAGAGAAGAATATTTTGAGACAAGGAGAAGGTTTAAATGCAAAGAAACCTGATACAAAGTTCATTACAAGTAGAGAGAAGAAGATTTTGAGAAACCTGATACAAAGTTTGAATTTTACAAGTAGTAAGAAGATGTAAGTCCTAGACTCTTGACACACTCCAATTATTCTTAAAAAAATTATTTATCCATTATCATCATCATGATCATGCTTGAAACTAAATGTAAGTCCACACAATTCATCATCATCCATATCTATTTTAAAGATGTGAAAATGTCTATGTCCTAACACATTCCAATTTTTATTAAAACACTTATCCATCATCATCATTCATCATCATCTATATCCATCCTAATGTCATTATATCATTACAAGTAGAGAGAAGAATATTTTGATAAGGTTTAAATGTCTATGTCATACCTTATTCTAAATTTTCTTAAAAACATTATCCATTATCATCATCTAGATTCCATGATTGCACTTGAAGATAAATCTACGTCCTGAGACAATTCATGATAATCCATATATATGATTCTATACTAATTTAATCATCCACATCTATGCTATCATCATCATAAGTTGAGAAGATTCTTAGAAGGTTTAAATTTTAAGAAACCGATACGAGTTTGAATTTTACAAGTAGAGAGAAGAAGCTTTAACTCTATTATTATTAATATCCCTCTGTCATACCACATTCCATATTGTATTTAAAAAATAATTAACCATTATCTTAATGCCATCACATTCAAATGAAACATAAACACCATATACAATCTAGAAATTCTATACATAATATATAAGAAGATATAAAATTCTAGATTATAAAGTATTTCAAATTTTCAAACACCATCACATTCAAGTTTCAAATTTCAAATCCAGATAATAAATTATTTCAAATTTTCAAACACCATGACCATCACACTCAAGTTTCAAATTTTCAAATATAGATTATAAAGTATTTCAAACTTTAATTTTTTCAAGTTTTAACCTCAATCATAAAAATTTTCAATCCTCAATTATTGATACCCCTTTCCCCAATGGCTTCCAAAACTGTAGTTTTACTCCTTTCCCCAATGGCTTCTCCTCTGTACCCATTTCCCTAATGGCTTGAATAATTCCATAGCTAATTGGATCTTCCATACACACTTTGTCTAGATTCTTTAAAATCCTTTGTTCTTCCTTTTTCACATCTCCACTTTGGATAGAAAACTGGCATCTATATTTGCCTAGGATTTGAATAAAATTTCAAGGTTGAAGCCATGCTCTTTAATTATTCGCTTTAGTGTATTGTTATTTTGTTAACTAAAATAATATTTTCTTTCAAATTCTTTATTGGTAATAAACTATTCTTCAAGCGGTTTCCAAGTGAACTTGGAACACCTTTTCTTAAATCTTCAAATTATTATATATCAACTACACAAAAAAGTGATCTCAATTAAACATATTACTAAAATAATAAAATTAAAAAAAAATTGTTTCAAAGTGATAAAACTTATGACCGCTCTATCTCTCTCGGCATTTGCAATTACTACCGAGATCCTTGTCCTTAAACCATTTGTTAAAATATGCAGGATTTAGCACTAATATTTTCAAAAAAATTAATGTTTTATTTAAAAATCATCTTTATAATTGTTGTTATATGTTACGGTCCATGTCTTACTTGGGTAAGTAAGAATCCATCTTCGTAGGTTGATTCGGGACGCAACATATAAACTTTCCCTTTGCCAATAATTTTCAAAATGAATTATCATCTCATTGATTAGTAATTTTTCCCTTCTCTCACATTTTATTAGATGACTGATATGAGGTAAAATAAACTCTGTGACATAGGATTGAAAATCATTTCCAATTAAGTTCTCTAAAGAAAATCGTAGCAATTGTTCACCATCTATATATGAAGAAGAAGATGATGTTATGAAGAGGTATGGGGATTTCGGGTTGATCATCGATTGCTACCTATTTCTTCCTTTGGGTGGCTTGATATTATTTAAAATAAAATAAATCAATATTCAAATAAATAAATATAAAGTGAAATGAAATGAAAGTTGAATAAATTACGTTGATTTATATAAGTATAATTGTTGGCCTTGAATTATCTCACGTGTATTGAAAAATCGATGGGTCATTACTATCATAGCCCAAGTAATCTTCATCTAAATTTTTATTATTTAAAACTTATATGCCCATTGACCGGGAAAACCACCGAGAGAGAGAGTTTTAATTTGAAATGAGGAGGAAATGTTTAGTGTCCCACTAGGGGCCGAAGGAATTGGCATGCGTTTACCAATATTCTTTTTTCCTGAACATGTGGTTGGTAATTTGAATCGTATTGATGGAGGAGTGGGGGCATGCCGTTGTTTGTACGAGAATGCGAAGGACTTAAATGTGCTGAAAAAGTGCAATAAAAATCATATGAAAAACTATTAAACTATTTAAAACTTGTACTAAACCAATAAAATCATACCTTGTTGTTAAGGGGTAACATGTTGTGGTGCTTCATGTGGCCATGTTCGAGTAGTAAGTTTTTCGTTTGGATTCTTGAGTAGGTTCTTGAGAAGAGACAATTGCATGTGACAAAAATGAGTGTGTTGGTGAAGACATTTGACTTATAGAAGCTTGTGCATTGTCCAAAGTCCCTACAATGTCAGCAACAGTCGATTGTATGTCAATTCAATATGGTAAATGGTAAATTGAAAATACAAAATGGGAATTTGTAAATAGTAAATGTTAGGGTATTATGTCTCTGGCATTTAACTAATTCAAAAGCTTAAAGTTTTGAGATGTGTGAAATTCTAGTAGTGATTTTGAATTTTCCGATGCCTCGGTGTGTTGTTGGCCTCTTCCTCTTGATTGATTTTCTTGGAAGGGCCTTCAAAAATATTCTCTTCAAACAGTTATTATTTATCGATTCTAAATGAACATAATGTAAGTCTAATGTCAAAATACAAACTTACACCTATTATTCTTGAAATGTAATTGACAAATTATTCATTATCACATCCATGCAAGTAGGAATTAGTTTGTATTTTAAAATAAAAAGAGCCTCGTAATAAAGGCCAAGGAGATAGTCAGTGGAGTGAATGAAGGATTTTTCGAAAGTGGTGCATTTTTAATGTAATTATTTATTTTATTGGATAAAAAAGGTACACTAGTCAAAAATTTCTTCCGATAGTTACAAAAATGTATGCTGATAGCCCAATTTGGTATATTAGTTTTCCAACCTTGCAAAACAATTCTAGCTTGAAAGAAATAAATCATAGCAGCAAGAAAGTGGTGTGCAATTCCTTGCGTATCCACACCACATCTTGATTTATTGACATGAACTACAAATGCAAAAAGCTATTGGAATTAATATCGATCTCGATTGTCTCAAAATAAAAAAATAGAACATATCAAATGAAAATTGAAAACAGATTACACATACAATCAACATGGAAACGAAAGTAGATTCGAGGTACTTCTTATCATTTTTAATGAGGGTTACTTTCATTGTAACAATGGGAGAATTTTTGTATGGAAGGTTTGGTATTTGATGAATATTAAATTTGGATTGACACCCGAATTGAAACATTTGAAAATCATCCATAGTAATAGTAAAAATATTTTCCTCTATATTATACGAGGAGAGTAGGTAATTCATAATGTCATGATCTATTTCAAACTGGGGCATCTTAACGAGCCCATCAAAGTCACATGCATTGACCAAATCCTTGTATTCTAAATTCATTTGCAAAACTATCTAAATGTGGGGGCACAACAAGTTCTTGTAGAGTATCTTGCCCTTGGATAGGGCTTGTGGGTTGACTAGATTTTCTGATTGATTTTGGTCTTGAGCTTGGCCTTGGGCTACACTTGTAGTCGTCATTGTACTTTTCCTTGAGCTTGATTGTACTTGAAATTGATTCTGTAAACGAGAAAATTTGGGAGCCAGAGAGTGTAAATGTGAAAATGACCGGTGGGAGGGTATTTTCACAACAAAATTAGCATTTCAAAGCCTTGGATGTGCGTCAAAAATCCTTTCTGTCATGTATCAATAAGCCTTGCGATGCGTGAAAAAAAAGCACTCATCGTCACGTATCAACAAATATTTATGATGCGTAGCGAAAACCTATTGTCATGCATCGCAGAAGGGTTGTTGATGCGCAACATAAAGCATTTCTTTAACATGTCAACAAGGATTGTTGGCGCACAACAAAACCTTATTGTCACGTGTTAGTAAAGCTTGTTGACATGCACATAGCAAGGCTTTATGTTGCATATTAACAAGACTTTCGATGCACGATAACAAGCTTTTTTATGTCACGTGTCGGTAAAACTTTTTGACATGCGATAACAAGGCTTATTTTTGCATCAACAAGCATTGTTGATGTGTGACAATAAGGCATTCTATCACGCATCAACAAGCTTTTGCTAACATGCAATGGAACACCTTGTTGTCATCGTCAACAAGGCTTGTTGTCGATGCACGACATAAATCCTTGCTTTCGTGTATGTCAACAAGGCTTGTTGATGTGTAAAAACTATGTGTTAGCATCTGTAAATTTTTTTTTCCATTTGCATAAGTCACTCTCCCTCAAAATAATAGCAGGCGAAAATTTAGTTCTCAAAAATGAAAATTCACCTTTATGCGAAAGTGGATCAAGGTATATTCACTTGGGGATTTTCCACCTCCATTTTACCAGAGGCTTCTTAAAATGAACCCGATTTTTAAATGTATGATTTTTATAGTCGTCATCCATTTCCCCTCCTGTGCACTAAACGAGGTTGTTTTACACATAAGTTTCTCATTTTTTCCAAAACTAAAAAAATTCAAATAACATTAAGACCGTTGTGAGGGTTTTGTATTTTTCGTGCAAAAGGTGATTGGTTTTATCCTACATTTTTCATTTTGGTATTTATTTGAGTTCTCGAGACTTCTCGTTCAAATACTTCTCAAAATTCATTTTTGGCTTTCATTTTCACTCAGCTATCCCTAATATTTCCATCATGAAGTTTGAATACATGGTATATGAACACATTTCTTCTAGAAAAACCACTTTTCTTGACATAGATGATAGTGATATCAATCATATGAATAAAAATGACTTTCGTGCTAGAATAACATATTTATAGTCCTACCCTACTCGCTCAATGTGTTAAAAATAGTGGACTAGCTCATGTTTTTGGCTTCCTAGTTCAGCATAATGCACTTTGGCATAGTTATAATGTGTGTATCCAATTTTAATCATATGAACCAAGAATGAAATATCCTCAAGGAAATTTATTTCTAAACTAGATGCCCATCATATCAATTTGGCCTTGGGAATTCTAAGCTTTATAGATTCCAAAATTTTAAGCAAGAAAGAATCCTAGAGACTCTTTGGCCTTAGTCAAGATAAGTACAAAACCATGATTGTTAAATCCTATTGAAAAGTTAAAAGAAAAGTGACTTCCAAATTGCCAAGAATATCTTTAGAATTTATTTAATGAAGAAATTTCAGATACATTCACACTACTAGAACCAGAGTAATGGGAATGCCATAAATCAAATAATTTCAAAACTAGATGTGTGTATAAATCGACATCATTTGTGAAGGCAAACAAAATTTGAACTTGGTAGAAATAATCTATGAAAATATGACTCACTAGGTTTTCAATGTTCATCAAAGAATAAATTTTCACATAATTTCATACCGGATGTACACTATAGAAACATATAGGATATGGGTAGAGAAAAGCAGGCTAGGAGAATAATTAAAATGTACATGTACATGAAATATATACCCAAATAAACTATAAAAATAACGAGATAGTCCTGGTTTAACTATATAGACAATTAGATGTGCTTCATAGAACATGCATGGATAAGAAAATCTTAGGTATCCAATTTCCCATCTCTTTGGGAAACTACACTTGCGATGTGAGTTAGCCCTTGATGCTCAAAATGTTGAGCAAACTATTTAAGAATTTTATTTCCATACATATTAGAAAATGAATTATTTTTATAGTAAAGGGGTATTTTTAAAAATTATGAGGATGACATACTACTATTTTACAAAATTCAAAGACAACATGGATGATTGTGCAGATGAATATGAAGTCAGAAAAAGACTATTTGGTAGGTTGTCATTGCAACAAATCAAAGACATCAAATTGTACATGGTTCTGAAGGTATGATAGATGATGGTTAAGAACTTTAGGTGTTAAAATATATAAGATTCATTCAATACACTCCTCTTCCTACCATTGATTGGTCTCAGAAGGAAAAATACAACCCTGATGATTTGAATAATCATGTGCTCCTGAGAACAAGTTACTCATTCAATAGGAAAATGAAGGAATTTAGATAATCTCAAAATACATATTATTCACAAGGGCCTTTATTGTACAAAATTATGTCAAATCTCAACTCATTCCTTCCTCATATCACTTGGAATCGGAAACCAAGGTTTATATGAACAAATATAATTATAAAGAGGTGAAAAGAAAGTAGTTACCCATATACGAAACTAATTATGAAAATATAGAATTTATAGAATCCTAATACTGATTGAAATGCAATAGTACATGAATAAGTTATGAATTATAGACTTTGACCCAAGTGAAAATGAAGAGATAAAATGACTTAGTTGATTTACACGAGATCCTGAAGGTGTGCGTAAGAACTAGAAAATCGAAGTTTTGACTATCGCAAAAAGTCCAGAAAAATGTAGAGATGTTAGAATATGTTGGACTAGTGTCCTTGTGGAGGTTTGAGGGTTCTTTGGGTACCAACGACATTCCTAGGCACTTATTACTACTCACTAACTCAGAAAACAAGTTTCATTTGGTCACGATATGTTCACTTTGGACTTCCCTTTTGTCACTATTATATCACACCAAGCTCCTAGATGTTGTTTTTAACCTACAATGAAGAAATGACCTACAACACCCTTAAAAAAGAGCATCAAATCACAAAAATAAAATAATGAAAATTAGGGGTCGATCTGTCCTCACTTTCATGCATCGAAATTACATTGAGTGTTGCACTAGATCTCAAACCCAATGTAGGTCTATGTGTGTGTGTTGAATTGTGACCTAGGTTTCTATTGTGCATTCTACTTGATAGGAAACAACTATTTATATCTAATAAATGTAAATATATGTGTGTATGAATAAGGGTCAATATGTTTCCCTTGTGAGGGGATGTTAGATAGATGCTTAAGTGCTGTTGTAATTATTTTTAATACAACCTTAGGTGGTAGTAGCTAATGCTTAGTACTTGGAAATTTATTATGATCCCATAACTTTATATTTATATGACTCCCTTACTTTAATTTTGTAATTGACCCAGAAAATGCTAAATACCAAAAATATATGATGAACAAATGACTAGAAAGTACCCAACATATTTGAACAAAGTATAAAGAGGATGGGGGTTCCCAGAGGGGAAGGGGGCGCCTAGAGATAGTGTCAAATAAATTCGGGTGCATTGTTGTCTAGGATAATAAATTTCAAAGTATGAAAAGACATATTGGGATAGAAGGAGTGTAAGAAAAAAATATAATTATAAAGCAAGAAAAGATGGGCTCAGATAAGGATCAATTAGTAATTTTCTTTCTTAGGAATCATATGAATAGTATTTTGTGATTAGGAGTAAATAGATTCCCAAAGTGCATGATTTAGTGTTTACATTTTCCCCCACTATACGTTGTTGAGTGAATGTTCGATAACATAAAGTAGATAAGAGATTCCTACATGATAACTATGTAGATAAATGGTAAAAAGAATGTTGAGAAAATGAAATGCATGCATTGATAAAAATATGAAGCGTTGAAGCAATATAAGTTGAACTAAAGATAGTGATAATGATGATGATTACCCTAGGGAAAGAGCGTATGTATAGATTTAAAAATTATTAAAAAAATGATGTCAATTTTTTCGATGTGTTTATGTTTGACTGTTGTGTAAATGATGTTATTGATGTGATATGATTGCCTCTTCCTATAAGGATGAACCTACAAAAGAGAAAAATGATCAAGTAGTTAAATACACATGTACATGATCATAATGAGTAAAACGTATGTAAGAAGTATGTGAAAATGTAAAAATGAACATGTGCAATTGATCCATGATGATTGAATTAGATAGAAAGGTTCCTAAAGATGATGTGGAAGAATGCATTTTTGTGCGATCTCATGCTAGCTACGTTGTGTGTTACTTTTTGTGACCTCTCACATCAAAAATTGAAGAATTGTAGGAAAAACATTTGGTGTCATCCTCAAACCTTTAAGCTTGCTTCTGGAATGTAGAACACCACGCAAATGGTTTGTAAAAATCTGATCCATTTCGAGCGAGTTCGGATCGAAGGTGAAAGTATAATATGTTGTGTAGTTCATGAATGATGAGTACTAAAGAACTATTTTCCTATAAAATTCACTGTGTGAAGTGTTGTAGATTTGTGTGGACCGAGATAAATGTTTTTAACTACCCACGATCATAGTCCTTAACGAAGGGTTGGGGACACTCGGAGTCTTAGTGTCTGAGTCTAGGTGCTAGTGTATGTGTTGTAATGAGTACCTAAGTTAGTATTTGGGCCATTATTGAGACTAATGATTTTGTTGTACTAGTAATGAGACGTGTTGTGTGATGACTATGAACTACTACGTAGGGTGAATGATTCACCGGGCAGTGATGTCTCCCATTGTTTGGGGTGCATGCAGCGTAATCGAGGAAATCACTCACGATGTTGCAATTGAATAAATTTTGTAGTGGCCACATACATATAGACAATCAGAGAATAAGAAAGACATATGGAAAAGCCTGCAAAAAATGACAGGACAAGGGAAAGAAATGTAAGAGATAACCATGGAAGCATATAGATATGTAACAAAATGTTGCGCATGTCCACCCGTTAGCATGCTAGAAAGATAAAAAGTATGTCAAAGCATGAATAATCTGATAATAATGTGCAATGAAAATGAAATAATAACACTTGTAGTGTATGAAAGTGGATGCCCCCGGGAACCATTGCAGGACTAGAAAGAGGAATTGTGCCAAGCGTCCATATTACATGTATCGATATGTAGAATTTGTGATCATGCAAAAATCAAGTGAACACACATTTGTGTATGGAAAAGATAATGACATACAATTTATCTAGCTAATATTGTCAACATGATGTATCATGTGAGTATAAGTACGCAATAGTAAATGCAACCAAGATATGTATTATGTTTTCGATGAATGAGATGAAATGGAATGCGAGTGAGTTTGATAGGAACCTCGTGCCTCTAGAGAGAATTTGAATAAGCACGCAGGAAATTAGGTTAATTTTTATATACCGTTCAACATTCAAGAATGAACCGTAGAACAAGAGTGCGCCACGGGTAATGATTTTATAGTGCACTAGAAATATGTGTTCGATAAAGTGTACAATGTAAAGATCACATGAATGAGAGAATGCATGAGTGTGTGAGTGAACGTGTGAGTGTGGTGAGGTCCATTTGATATGTATACCCTCAGCAGTTGAGTATGGACTGTGGAACTAGAGTGCGTCATAGGGTAATGACCACGGTGTGTAGAATTTGATGCCATAAATATATTTCATGAATTCATAGAGTAGATGATTCGTAGAAAGAGATGAATGTGGATAGTGTGTAATGTGTAGTATGTATTTTTGAGGCTCATGTTTATAGGATGCCCTCAATAGTCAAGTGTGAATTATAACATGGGATTGCATCATCATCTACCGACCATACAAATGTATCAAGTTGTGTATGATGCATGTGAAAATCCTATATGCAAATTTTAAAGTATGTGAGACACCTAAGAATTATAGAAAGCGAGGGAGAATAATTATGATGCCCAAAGTGTATAATGATAGATATGATCAAGAAATATCATTTAAGAGGTTGTCAGTGTCATGGTCAAAACTGAATGGTGATGTATCCGAGCCATGGTAATCAATATTATGGTTCATCACGTAAGAATCCATCGCGGTGTAGATTTTATTTTCCCATTGTATATTCTTCGTCGGTGAAAGGTGGTACCTAGGCAGCCATGTGCATACCTAGAGGTGATATTTTGAGGATAGGGTGTAAATGAATCATCAAAAATAGAGATGTTTCCAAAATTAATTGAGGATGTGAGAGTAGAGTGACAAGGATCTAAAGTGCCACCAATGTAACCAATCCAAGTCATCCCAAGTGTAAGTGGAGAAGGAAAATAATTACGTGTAAGGAAAATAGGTAAATGCATGACACTGAAGGCTATAAGCGGTGTGAATAAAGACACTGACCAAGATAAATGCTGTGGAGAATGAGGTGGTGGATGAAGATAATTAAGCATGAAACCAAGCCAAGATAATCCATCATGCATGTAAATAGTGTCAGAGAAAGTAAGATCAAGTGGAATATATGGACAATAAGAGACGTGGATGCGGAGAGTACATAAACAAAGGGGATATTGACACAAAATTTTCTTCGAGAGTGAGCGAGAAGGCATGGTATCCAATGTAGAAATGGATTCCTTGAGATAAATAATATTAGTGGTAAGGGTAGCTGACTACACGCGTTGATAATTTTAATGAGGTACATAGGAGAGACATGACAAAACTATCATAAGGAAGTGGAGTAGGTAGATCGATGAGTGGGTCTAGAGCACAAAATTTGAATGGGTCATGGTCAGTAGGAATGGTATACACATAACCATCATGTAAGAACTTAACACAATGATGAACTATAGAAGGTACTTCTTGCATAGTGTGAAGCCACATTCTCCCAAGTAATAAATTATATTGGAGCTTGGTGTCGATGAAAAATAACACTGCATGGATTTTTAAAGACCTATTGTAAAAGTTAAAGTGATACAACCCATACATAGTTGTTTTGAAGAAACATAACGACGAATATAAATAACGGTTATAGTGAGATTAGAGGGAAAAAATTCCAATTTTTGAAGGAACGTGAGATTACAAACATTAATCTCATATCCATTATCAACAAGTACACACATAAATCCTATGTTATAGATACAAGCATTAATATAAAGAGGAGGATCATTTTCATAAATAGAAATAATGGAATTGGATATGTATCGGATGAGAAATTAATGTGCTACAAAAATGCATCAATGAATAAATGATATACTTTTTTGAGATGAGTATCGAAGGAATCCGAGTATTATACGAGATAGATTTGATTTTAGGATTACATTAGGGGGTGAGCTTCTTGGAAGTATCCATGATGGAGGAGAGTATTCAAAAGTCAAGTTCACAAAAATGATTAATAAAATATAGAATTTATAGATGCCTAATACTAATTTGAATGTAGTAGTAAATGAATAAGTGTAATGAAGTACAATATTTGACCTTGAGAAAATAAGCAATTAAGATTTAAAACCTCAATTGCAAAAGAGGAGAGAAAATGACTTAGATGATTTGTAAAGATCCCGAATGTGTGAACAACTAGAGAATTGGAAAATACTTAGTACACTCTATTATAACAAAGCCCATTAAATGTAGACATGTTGAAATATGCTTGCACTAGGGTGCCCTTGAAGTTTGAGGTAACATAGGGCACTTAAAGACATTACTAGGCACCTGTGACTACTCGGGGACTTAGAAAACTAGTTTAAGCTAGCTCGTGAGGTGTTCACTAGCCTTCAATTATTTTCACTAATATTTCACACAAGTTCACGGTGGTCACCTATAATGTTTCATGAAGAAATGACCTACAAAACCATCAAAAGCACATCAAATCCTAAAAATAAACTAATACAAATGAGGGGTCGGACTATCCTCATTGTCACATAGTGAAATTCGATTGAGCTTTGAACTACATAAAACCGACGTAGTTCTATGTATGCATGTGTGGAATTGTTCCCTAGGTGGGTCTTGTGAATGTCACCCTTGATAGTGAGAAAGTAACTAGATGTAATAAATGTAAATATATTTGTGCATGGAAGAATAAACATTCCTCTCCCATGCATGTATGCGAGATACATCAGTCATTTTACCTTGTGTGTGGATGCTTGAGTGATATTATAATGGCCTATTTATGTAACCTTAGGTGGTGATAGCTATTTATTAGTGCTTAGTTCTTAATTATGATGCCATAAATTTATATTCATATGATTCCCTTTTTGAATTTCCTAATTAACCCCAAAAGTTTGATTACCAAAAAGATAAGATGCCCAAATAGATAGAAAGGACCCAAAATATATTAACAAAGTAGAAAGAGGTCGGGGTGCCCAGGAGGGCATGGGGACACCTAGTGTTGCCATCCTTTATGGGCACTAGTGTTGAGGATAAGAAATTATGAAGTAGGAAAAGACATCTTTGGGTGAGAAGGTATTCAAAATCAATAATAGAATCATAAAGCAAGCAAAGATGGTTGAAGACAGGGATCAATAAGTACTTTTCTTGCTTAAGAATTATATGAATAATAGTATGTGATCAAGATGAAATATATAGCCAAAGTTTGTTATTTATTGTCTGGCTGAAACACCTAAACAAGGAGTGGAGAAAGAGAAAGCACAAGAAATGGCTAGTGAAGATTCCTTTGAAAAAACATTACCACCTTCTAAAGAAGTAGCTGAGGAGAAATAAGATGAACTAAAACAAGGAAAAGAAGGTGAAAAGAGTGGATAAAAGGATGAAGTTGAGATAATTGAGCCAGATTCAAAGAGAGAAGATGTCTCAAGGCCCAAGATGGACATTAGAAGTATTTTTCTTCTTCCATTGTAACTTCCAATATTGATGCTCTTGTTTCTTAGCCTCCAATTTCCCAAAGTGCCCTTTCATTGCCTCCAACAACTTCTTCTAGATATTCTTTCACATGGGTCTACCCGTTGATTGATAATAAGAAGAGGAAATCACAATCTCGAGTTAAAATTCTTTAATTTGATGCAATAGTTGCACTCCATGGAACGTCTCCATCTCCTTCGAACAAAGCCAAGATAATGTCTCTTTTTTTTTTTTTTTGATTCAACAAATAAATAGTTCTTGGATATTACTAGACCAAAGGGAGTTAAGAGTGAGAAATATATATACATTTTGATCTTGAGCTCACCAAGATCTCACTAGTGGAATCCACTCATGAGGGTGAAGTTCATAACCTTAGAGATACAATCTCTAAGGTAATTTATAAAATGGAGAAAGGAAATTAGACTCAAGATCCACTTGCAGAGCATGTGTCGATTCTTGGAAATTTTATCAAGTCTTTCCTCTTGTAAAAATACCCCTCTCCACACTTCCACCCACCACTACTACTATTGGAATTGATGTCAAATCAATCACTAAGATTCATAAGCATGTTACTTTTGGTAAGGCTTCGAGGATTTAGTTAAAGGCATTCTCATTTTATGTTTGCAATTCTTTCGGGAGGCATGTAGAGTATATGATAATATCACCTCATCCAGGAGAAAATCAATTCAGGAATTGATACCATTGATAGTGAACTCAATATTTGGGAAGATTGCATGCAAGACCTTCAAATCATGAGCTTAACAGATGAGAAAATACTTCTCTCTGAGAATATTTTTGATGATTCAAAGAAAAACTTGTCAATAACTTGGACCATACGTGTGGAATGGAATATAAAATTTGTGGAAGAGGTTCCAATAGGGTGGAGAATGTGGTCCAAAAAGGTTAATAATTGAAAGATGAAATATTTATAGATTTTCAACCTCTTTACTTTCAACCTCAAGGACTATTCATCTTAAAGGAACCCAGTTGATCAAATTTAGAAAAATTCAAATCAATCATTGAAGAGGAGTTATTAAACTAAGAATTGATCAACAAGGACAAGATGGAAGAACTTTCAAAACTCAACAATTTTGTGATAAAGCAGAAAAATGACTTGTGCAAAATGGTGTAATTGCGAGAGGAAATGGAGTACTCCCTTGGGAGTTAGTGAACTACTATTTCAAACACCATTCTTCCAAAAAGCACAAATATTTTGACTACATTAACAAAGTTTTGAATGTGCATACTCAAGCTCAAGGTGTCGGAATCAAATGTTTTGGTTATTCCTTCCTCTTCCAGTTCATAGAACTTCTAATTGTTCTATTTTGAAGTTTCCTTTATTATAAAAAGATAAATTGTAAAATAAATCCAATTTATGTAATCAAGTAATTAAGTGTTTTAACACTTAATTAGAACAATTAGTTAGAAAATATAGTTACCTCCTCCTTTTATCCTATATAAGGATTCATTTGATTTCTAAAAGGGATTGGATAGTGGTTCATCTTAATGTTATAAGACATATTTTGAGAAATATAGAAGAAAACAATCTTTACTCCATTTTAGATTTTTCCATTTCTCTTTCTTGATCTTATTCATCTTTTTGTGTTCTATCTAAAATTTGAAACTTTTTGTTCTAATACATGGAGTAAAATACATTTAGATTTTATTCAATCTGCATTCATGTGCTATGTATTTTTCATTTATGCAAACACACATGTTCTTTAGTTTTATTTGCATGAGCGAGTAGAATAATGTTTAGTAATCTTCTTATTTGAATGTGCTACTTATTCCTTCCTTCACCCATAGAGTTAGTTGGTATTTTCAGAAAAAAAAGGATTATTTATTGATCCTTGATCAGTTGGTGATCTATATTTTGTGTTTCTATGATCAACTTGTCTTACCGTAGTCTTTCTTCCATAATTCCACCATTCCCTTTCTTCATTTATCTTTTGTATTGAGAACTATGAATCCATTTGTGATCACCAATATCATCATCAAGAATTAATTAGTTTTTATATTTGTAAATAATTAGGGATTTCACGTTTTTATTAAAGAGGAGGGATTGTTCTCCTCTAAAAGCTGTTGATTGTCTACAACAACAAATTTTCTAAGTAATTGTAACCAACATTATAAAAATGCATTATGAATCACCGAGAATATTACTTAGTGAGAACTTTTATATTTTGACTAAATGTGGGCTCAACAAAGGAGAAGCAAAATATAAAGTTATTAACGTCATTAGGAAATTTAGAGCGAGGTTCTTTGTAGAGTAGAGGCAGGTGAAGGCACGTGTCAAAATTTAATCACACCTTGCTTGTGTTGGACAAGTTGTGTAGTTTAAGATAGGTTTTCCATACATAAATATACATGCATGCACCCTAGAATAACCATGTTTTAGACATAATCCTTGATCACCAAATTCATAGATCATTCATTTTTAGCCTAAAATTATAAATTTTCTCTAATATATCGAGCTATCAAAACATTCACCTATTGAGAAAAATCTTGGGTGTATTTCATATTTGATGTTTTTATACGTTCTCATTATAATTAAAATTATTTTTGATATTTTTTTTTTTATCATTTCATGAATTATGCATATTTTAAATTAATTTTACACTTAAAAATAAAATCAATTAAAATATTAGACAATTTACTATTATATAATTCAAAAATGAGTTGTAATTTCATAATTAGGTAGGTATATAGTCTTCACGAACACTAATAACCATTTTCACATAGACCAATAATTTTCTTTTGTGTGATTTCATTACTTTTCCATAATTTTTATAGTACAATTCAATAAATAAAACTACAGAAAAATATTTTCCATCAATTTCATTGGTTGGGCATTTATTTTTATGGGACATAATAAGTTTAGTTTTTTAAGAATTACATTATAATATACTATAGTTTGAGGAATAGTTTTCTTTTTTTTCTTTTCTTACTTTTATTTTTCCTTTTTTTCTTATTTATCAAGGAAACAATACTAATTTTTACAAATGTAACGTCCTACAAACATCCCTCTATCATAGTAACTAAAATTCACTGCGACAAGTCAGGTAGTTATGGCCCTGGATTTGCATCTCCTAAAAAATATACATTTACCGATATTTTTATGATGTAATAATTAAAATGGAGAGAGAAATGTGTCATCCTATGAGAAAATGCAAGAGAGTAGAGCCCACCGGTTGTGCTTCCAACTATGTTAAAACAAGGAGCTATTTTTAAATCATCGGATCAAGTAGAAGGAAACAAGGCGCATGAATATACAAAGGTAAATATAGCAGCTATTTAGGTTTTATGTTGTATGAATATGAGTAGCATTAGTTTGAAGAATATTAAAGGTGGGCCTCAAAGCTGTCGGTTTAATGTCAGGAGTTTGTTTCCATTTTCTTGTAGTACTCATATTTTGTATGATAATAATAATTGATTGTTTGATTTCACATAACAGAGAATGGAAAATTTGAAGTTTTTTTCCGTTTTTATTTTTGTGGAACTGCAAAATACTGCACAAAGCACCATGTGGAATGGAAAATTTAGAGGTTAATTTAGATATGGATAAAAAAAAATTAATTTAAAATATTTGTGTGTGACATTTTATTTTCATGATAGATTTGATGGAAAGTGTAGCACCCCATTCAGACACAAACACAACTACTTAAAAATTTCAGTAATTTATATATATATATATATATATATATATATAAATATATATATATATATATATATAATTTAGTTATTATTTTATAATGAAGAAAGGAAATTATCTTAATGTTAAAGCAGTTACATTTTCACTTATTAAACATTAATTTACTTAACGAGTCTATAAGAAATTATTTATACCACTTTGTTTTATTTAAATAAAACCTTATCTTTATGGCAACATAAGAGAATTATCCCCTTTTATTAAATATAATGAACTGTTGGTGCTCAATTTAATCTTGCCCTGTTTGTTCAAAAATTCTCATTCCGCATGGTTTGAGGTATTATCTATCTCCCCCGTAAGCATGCGTGAAATATTTCTTCTTCATTTGGTTGCCATGGATAGTCCTTTCCTTGAGTCGTGGATGACATTGAGTCTTGGTTTTATTTACGGTCCCTCTCTCTTTACGGAAAAATTTTGTTCTTCGGCATCTTCCCCAATTGTGTCTCCTCTGAAAATCTTGTCCTAACATTCGTGGATACATGGTTGTCTTTAATTGGACGTGGCACGACGGGTCTATTTGGTGAACTTGTCACTTTCGTCACAATTGTTGTAAAAAAATGCCAAATTGGTCCCACAACCCCGATAGTTTCTAATTGGCTATTCAACAATCTGAAGCAACAAGGAAAATTTCTTACTTTGCCTGAATATGTACACGTGTCATAAGACAAGCATTTATAGGAAGCGAGGCCCTTTTGTGTTTGAGGCATTATGGCGAAAGGAATGAAAATATAAAATGAATGCCTAAAGCCCGTAAAAGGACACGTGGCAGTTTGAAAATTCAAAGGCGGAGAGGCTGATCATCATAGAATTTTAAATATTTTTCCTTTTTGTGAAAAGGAGGAAAGTTATAAAATGATCTGCGACTCTACGAAGAACAAATTAATGTCACATGTTGGATTCAAGCATTGAAAAGTCAAAGGGGAGGTGGGTCACCGGAGCACTTTGCGCTTTTAAGCTCTATTTTCAAATGAACTAAAAGTATAAAAGTGAGTTGCGACTCACTGTTGGGGCCCACATAAAAGTTAAGCGAGAGAGGTGGGTCGCCAGGGCATTATGAGATTCTCGGGCCTGCTACAACTCAAATATTTTCCACTTCAAGGGCCTACGCTCATTTGAGGATCCACCTCTATGTCTTCCCTTTGGAGTTACGCCTAGAGGAGACAAGTGGAGGCTTCCACTGGCTCCTCTTTATATTTAGACTTTTCAAGTTCCCAATGCAACTTTCTTAAGACAGGACATGGAGGGGCCATACGTGTTTGGGGAACTGCCCCTGAATTTTACTTTTGATAGAGCACCAAAGAGACACGTGCGGAGGTTTCCACTAGATCTTCCCATAATTAGACTTTTCAAGTGTCTGATGCAACTTTCTTGGACCCTAGGCATGTGGCACCTTTTGTTAGTTCTTAAACTTTTTCAACAACTTTTCCAGACCGAGACACGTGGATAGCCCACACTTGGTTGGGTTCTCCACTTTTGGGCACCATATCAAAAGTGTGTCAAAGAGACACGTGGAGGCTTCTGCTGGCTCCTTTTTATACTGAGAAATTTTCAATGGCCGAGGCAACTTTCTTGGGCCCAGGAACGTGGAGAGCATGTGCTTGTTTGAGGTCCCACCTCTAGACTTCATCTTTGAAGTTGCACCGAAAAAACATGTGGAAGCTTCCACTGAACCCTCCTTACTCGAATTTTCAACAAGTGGTGTAACTCTCTAGGGTTATGAACATGTGGAGGGCCTACGCTCATTTAGGAACCTACCTCTGGACTTCACCTTTACAGTTGTGCCAAGGAGACACATGGAGGTTTCCGCTGGCTCCTCTTTTCACTTGGCCAACTTGGACTCACAACGCAAGTATGTGGTATAATCCATGCAAGGACACTCATTTCTGAGAGGCATGAATGCAGGTATCTATGTGAGGGCACTCATTTCTCAAGGTGTATTCTCAAGGGTGAAAATGATTGCTTGTCAAATCAAACCATACGGATCTAGATGAGAATTATTAAAAAGGGGATTTATTGCATGATAGAATGATTAAAATACTATCAAAAGTTATGGAATGACATCCTAGTCATAGTTTAGGGAGTGAGAAACGTGATCAGTTCATGATCTATCCACCTAGTAACTTTTGGGTGTAAATTTGATAAACATTACTTTTACGGAACAAACTTGTAACAAACAAAGGATTCCTCCAATATTCTTATTTTGGGGAAAAAATTTGGGATGAGTGAGGCGATAAGAAAATTATATAAATGCAATGAGAATACTCTTGCATAGGGGGCTTAACTTTTATGAGAAATTTTGAGAAAGACCATTTTCCCTAGAGACCGTATGAGAAACTAATTCATTTTCCTATGTTTCTAGATTCAATCACGTCAAGGTGGTTGCAAGTGTATAACCATTGACAAAATATGAGATTTTGAGGAAAATTTCCCTAATGAATCTAATGGACCTTGAATGACTTTGTGTTAATCATGAGCATTATTGTGTCTGTCTCATTTCAGAATGTTTTCAAATAGTTTTTTGTTCCTATTTCAATCTTATGTTGAAATGCCTCTAAATAAAACATCTCATCCTTGTGTTAGTATTGTGGCATTAGAAATTTCATTACAAGTTGAGATTTCATTTGGTAATGAAATAAACAATCAAAAATCACTTTACTTTCAATATCTTTGATAAAGATTGTTTGTAATCCTATGAGTGTATCTTAGGTGTGACAAATCGGGAGTTTCAACATGTAATTAAGTCTTTAGTACTAGCCTTTGTGTTGAATTCTTGAACAATGTGTGAAACTCGTGCATCCATTGATACACATCTTGGTTGAAGGAATACTTTGGCTATTTTGAAGCATTTTGTGCTGTGAGTTTTCCAATATTTATAAAGGCTCTCAAAGATCTAGTATAATCAACTTTACCTCGCTTAACTTCCAACAAAAAAAATTTCTCAAGCGATGAATCCTACATGAACTACCCCTATTTGTCTTGTGTATCCACAAATGAACAAATTTCATTTCCAAAGTATGCGGGGGACAATCGAGGATTGAGTTATTATCTTTAGTAACCCCAACCTTGTCAAAGAAACATCTCCACTCTCTAGTGTGACAACTCATGAGAGTTATATTGTCTTTGTATTGATCATATTTTCTCAAGGTTCTCATGAAAATTATGCAAAGAAGGATCTCATTATATCCTTCATCAACATGGGTTCTGTAACGGGTCCTCTCACCCTAGTTGAAGGCACAACCTAAAGTATTAAGGCTAGATCAAACCCTCGAGAGAGGTGTTATCCATATCTCCAACACCGAGTTAAACGAGTTAGGTGAATCCCTTCCCAGCTACAAAATGACTCATATCATGGTTCGTCTATCTCTAAGCATCCTGTCAGTTTCGTGATGTTGCTTAGCCCTCGCAGGAGAATCAATTTGGATACCAACACCCAAGTGGCACCATTTCTCGGGGATTATTTGAATTATAGAGGATTATTTAAACACTGGGACCTATTTGTGTGGAAACACCACCAAAATGGCGTCGTTTCTAGGGATTATTTTTACAAATGCATACACATGCCAACCTTGGTAATGTTTCTTACAATTATTTAAGTAAAAATACATTGTTTAAACGTCATCCTTTGTCAAGATTTGTAAGATTTGTGCAATATTACAAGTTCATTGTGTAGTATTTCCAGTTTCTAGTGGTTATTGTACTAAATTTACATCAATAGTGATAAATGTGGGTAAAGGAAGGTCAAATCTGTTAAGATTTGTAGAAATTAAGCATTGATAGATACTTGGCAAGTTACTTATAGTGCATCTACACAAATAAGGTGAAAATCCTTAGTAGCGACTCCATTTTGAATTGAAATTTTCACGATTACCGTGTCTTAACTTCGTGTCAAGTGAAATTTTCATGAATCTATGCAAAGTTGGAGAGAAGAAGATCTTTCTTCACTAGGGACCCTACTAGGAAGCTATTTCAGAAGCTGGGAAAAGAAAATTCAAAAAGGAAAACAATCCTAGAAAGTAGTAGGAGATCACGAGTCAAGAAAGGAGATATCAAGTTATGTAAGGTGATCAATCTGTGGTTGAAGATTACCATACATCGTCAAGTGATTTTGAACCAAGTAATCTTTATATAAATTAGATTTATCCAACTGGGAGAGGGCCATCATTTGTGCTCGAAAATCCCACCTCTCAGTTTTCCCTGATTTTCCAAGGTTGATAGGGTTTTTCAGAAGGTTAGTCATTAGAGAATATCTATTTTTAAAGCTATACTCCTATGCTTTATGCAAATACCCCTCGTTCCCTATCATTTTGTTTCCCTATAAGATCACCTCCTTAAGGCAATATGGCCTAACCTCCACCTAGACCTCCTTTTATTGTAAAAACTTTTGTACCTATAGATTTCAGAGGCATGGATGCATATCCTAAATATGGAGCCAAAAGATGTCGAAATAGGTTGCCAAAATTTCAAGGGGATAATGCCATCACTTTGGTGACCGCCATTTAAAACTCCTTATCAAGTATAATGGAAGATTTTTAAATTGAGTTTGAAGACATGTATTTAAATCTATTTATTCATACTCTTGAGGAGGATGCACATGACCTGCAGTACAAGTCTTTACGAGATAATTCAATATATTCATGGAATGAGATGAAAATTTCCTTTAGATTGTAATATGGGGATAAGACAGATCCCAGTTCCTTTTATCTAAATTTGAAACTATAAAGAAAAATCCAAATGAATTTGTCCATGATTTAAATACTTAGTTCAATAAGACCTTGTATAGGCTACCTATAATCCTAAGGCCAAGTGATGTGTTCTATTTGATCAAATATGCTGACGCTTTTGATAAAATGGTTGCTTATTACTTGAGAGATAAGAACCCGGGAACATTGAGGCATACTTTCACCATGGCCTTACAAATAGAAAATAACATCAAAGCAGTTGGAAATCCTCCTAAGAGGGAAGATGTTAAGTTGATCAATCCTGAAAGGCCTCAATCAAACAAAGTTCGGATCTGGAAGAGGTTGTAAAAACTTTTCCTAGAGAAGTTTAAGAGGTATCCTATAAATTGGCGAGTAGAAAAAGGGATGGAATAAAGTTCCCAACGTCATCACAAGTCACACAAATGGGAGATATTTGGAAATAATCCCAGAGGTGATCACAGACTAGATGAAAAAGGGAAAGGACTCATGGGATCAAGTAATAAATAGCCTCAACCAGGGGAGAATAAATTGTTTCCTAATCCTTTGAATACAAGGGTGCTACTTGTGGATGAGGCCAATTTTATCGAGTGGTGTGATAGATGTTTCTTACCACACTTCCCTTTCTATGTAGATCAAGAAATTGAGGAATCTAATGATGATGAAACATATGTTGATTTTTTAATGATGGAGAGCCCTGCGAACTCAAAGTAGGGAGAAACCTCAACTGAATTGATAAGTGCCAGAACTGCTGAAGATTTCTAGGATTGTGTTCACTAGGTATTTCCTCTTCCTCCCATTAATAATTTTGAAATTGATATGGTACAAGAATTTTATCTTCCTAATCATGATTTTGAATACTTAAGGTCATTGATGATTAAAAAGTATGATGGAGGGATCCCTTCCGAAGAGGACAGGAAATTGTTGATGAATGTAGTAGTTTCTCAGGAGAAATAATATAAAATAAGAAGTATGGTTGTCAAAAGGGGAGGGCCACAAATCAAGCCAAAGATTCTAGTACTTACAAGTATCCCTAGGAGATCCCTTAGAAAGATACATCCGGCAAAAGCCTAATTTTACAAAAATAAAACATGTACTCCTGCCCATGCCCAGACTGTGAAAACTCCCATACTATTAGAAGAAGTTGTGAATCTCCCTCCTAATACTGCCCTACCCAAATATATTCCTTGTGACATAGCCCAAATATTAAGCCAGATCAAAGTCATTGTTCCCATTGTTGAATTACTTAGAATTCTGAGCATAGGAAAAGGGCATTTGAATATTTGGGATGTAAAGAAGAGAAAATTACCCAAGGCAAAAGTGTGAAAAATGTAGAGGTTCCTCATATTATTGCAAGATTAGAAATACCACAGGTATTCGAGGAACCGGGAGAATCACCTGAGGTGTATTTGGGAACTTCTCTGGTTGAATCTCACCTTAATGTGGATCCATTTTTACCAATTGGATTATTAAAGATAGGTTGGTACATAACTACGTTTTTGATTCAGGAGCCTCGTGTAATGTAATGCCTCTTGAGCTCATGAATGAATTAAATATCAAGGTAACAATGACTTTTGGAAAATGTACTGCTATGGATTCAAGAGAAGTACTTGTAGTTGGGTATGTCAAGGGATTAGTAGTGCAATTAGTAGCTATTCTAGGAAAATGCTTAACCTTGAATGTAATTATTGTGGACTGTCCTTCCAAGTGGGGGATGTTGTTATCCAGAAATTGGGTACCTAGTTTGGGTGGAAGCGTACAAATGGATATGTCATATGCAACCATACCAATTGAGGGGAACCTTGTGAAGTTGTACGGTGAGAAGAAAATGTTATATATCATTGAGGACCCTAACAATGATTCTTATGAAGTATTTTATAAAGACGTCGATGTCGACAACTTTATGGGTTATGTTGATTTTAAGGAGCATAAAATTGATGGGTGCAAGTATCCTAAGCAAATTGGTTCTCCCTAGACTACGATGTTTGATGGGATTTTTCTCAATCTGGTAAAGGCACAAAAGATAAACCTCGAAATATATGGCTAGGTACCAACTTGGATAGAGAAGGAAAACAAGCATATGTCCAGTTGTTAAAAGAGTATCAAGACTTCTTAGCTTGGTCGTACTTAGAATGGAAATCACTTGAAACATCTCCTTGACTGATTTCTCATAATCAAGGCATGCATCATTGTATAGTGTACAATCTTTTAGTTCTTTTTCGTTTCTACGTTTTTCTATTTTGGTTCGTCCCGGTCCTTGGTGGCTAGTTTTTGTTGGTTTCTCAATTTTGTTCTTGGGAGGTTGGAAATTGTTTTTCTAATTTACAAGATTTTTCTTGACTTCGTTTCCCAATGGATTTTTGGCACATGGTCTATTGTTCTTGTGGCACTCACAGGGAGTTCCCATCCCGAGTTGGAGCCGATGTTGGTGCTCAATTTAATCTCACCCTGTTTGTTTAAAATTTCTCAGTCCGCATGGTTTGAAGTATTATCTGTCTCCCTGTATGGATGTGTGAAATATTTCTCCTTCATTTGGTTTCCATGGTCAGTCCTTTCCTTGGGTTGCAGATCACATTTAGTCTTGGTTTTATTTACAATATACTCTCAGGGGAATTTTTTTGTTAGGCGTCTTCAACCATGCTTCTCTTCTAAAAATCATGTCCCAACATCCATGGATACGTGGTGATCTTTAACTAAACATGGCACAACAGGTCTATTTGGTGAACTTTTCACTTTTTTCACAATTGTAAAAAATGCCAAATTGGTCCCACGGGCCCGATAGTTTCTAATTGGCTATTCAACAATATGAAGCAGCAAGGCCAATTTCTTACTTTGGCATCGAAGATGTGTGCATGTCAAAAGACAAGCGGTTGTAGGAAGGTAAGCCCTTTTTGTTTTAAGGCATTATGACGAAGGGAATGAAACTATAAAAGGAATGCCTAAGGCCTGCAAAAGGACATGTGGTGGTTTAAAAAGTCAAAGGTGGAGAGGTGGATCGTCAGAGCATTTTAAATATTTTTTCCTTTTTGTGAAAAGGAGAAAAGTTATAAAATGCTCCACGACTGCTGCGGGGGAAAAATTAATATCACATGTTTGATGCAACATTGAAAATTCAAAGCAGGGAGGTGGGTTGCTGGAGCACTTTGGAGTTCTTAAGCTATGTTTTGAAATGAAGTAAAAGTATAAAAATGATCCGCAACTCTGCTCCGGACCACATCAAAATTTAAAAGCGGAGAGGTGGGTTGCCAAGGCATTTTGAGATTCTCAGGCCCACTTCAACTCAAATATTTTCCACATGGAGAAGTTACACTCATTTGAGGATCCACCTCTAGGTCTTACCTTTGAGTTACACCAAGGAGACACATTGAGGCTTCCGGCTCCTCTTTATACTAAGACTTTTCAAGTGTCTGATGCAACTTTTTTAAGCCTGGGACACGTGGAAGGCACATGCACATTTGGGGACCAGCGCATGAATTTTACTTTTTTGCGAGAGTGACGAAGAGACACGTGGAGGTTTCCGCTGGATCTTCCCATACTTAGACGTTTCAAGTGTCCGATGCAACTTTCTCGGAACATAGGCACGTGCCACCTTCCACTAGCTCTTAAACATTTTCAAAAACTTTTCTGGCGAGACATGTGGAGACCCGTGCTTGTTTGGGGTCTCCACTTTTTGGCACCATATCAAAAGTGTGCCAAGATACATGTGGAGTCTTTTGCTAGCTCTTTTTATACAGAGACTTTTTCAATGGCCGATGTAACTTTGTTAGCCCAAGGCACATGGAGAGCCTTCACTCATTTGAGGTCTCACCTCTATACTTCATCTTTGAAGTTGCATCGAACAGACATGTGGAAGATTCTACTAGACCTTCCCGTACTCTAACTTTTTAGAACCGGTGCAACTCTCTAAGGTTCTTATCACGTGGATGTCCTGCGATCGTTTGGGAACCCGTCTATGGAATTCACCATTGCGGTTGTGCAAGGATACACGTGGAGGTTTTCCCGGCTCCACTTTTCCCTTGGCCGACTTGGACTCACAAAGCAGTGCAGGTATGTGGTATAATCCATGCGAGGACACTCATTTCTGAGAGGCACAAATGCAGGTATCCATGCAAGGGCACTCATTTCTCAAGGTGACTCTTAAGGGTGAAAATGATTGCTTATCGATCAAATAATATGGAGCCACTTGAGAACTATTACAAAGGGTATTTATTGCATGACATAATGAAAGAATGATTAAAAATACTATCGAAGTTATAGCTTGGCATCTAAATCATAGCCGAGGACCGAGAAACGTGATCAGTTCATGATCTATCCACCTAATAGCTTTTGGGTGTAAATTTGTTAAACATCACTTTCTAAAACAAACTTGTAAAAACAAAGGATTCTAGAATAATAATATTTTGGGGGAAAATTTGGGAAGAGTGGGTGAGTGAAATTGTATAAATGCAATGAGAATACTCTTGCATAAGGGTTAACTTTTATGAGAAAGTTTGAGAAAGACCATTTTCCTAAGAGACAGTTAGAGAAACCACTTTGTAGTGCCCACTTCCCTTTGACACCTTTTGATACTGATCATGACATTGTCAACTATATTATGGACATTATTATAGTTTTGATTTAGTATGATGTTAGATATTTGATCATGGATTATTATTGACTTTGATTCTTATATGATGCATGATGATTATTAGAGACACTTTATATGTTGATGATGTTATACTGTTGGACATGGTTATATGATGGCTATTTTTCATACTTTTGATATTTGGATATTGTGAGCAGCCCTAGAAATGGAAAATTATTGGATGATGATATAGTTGTTGATAAAACTATAATGATATTGTTAGATTACTTTGATGTTGTTGTGATTCATATATCTAGATGATTTTGGAAATTTAATTATATTTATATTAAATTTTAGATGTTCGATATGGCCACGAGGCCAAAGGAGGTATTTTGTGTTTTACAGGTTAAAATATCACAACAAACATGGGCGAGATTAGAGATGAACCGCATTGGAATTCTAGATGAATTCGACAAGGTCAGCATGGCAACTAGTTTTTTTGTGTGTGTGTTTGTTAGTGTTAGGGATTCCCATGGGGGTCTCCTTTAAATGTGATTAAGGGATTTTATGTTTCTCTTTTATTTGGTCCCTTTTGTTTAACTTTTGCATGTGTTTTATGTGGTGCACTTACCCTTTCGTTATTTATTTAATGCGGTGTTAATATTGTGAGTAATCATATTCTTTAGTTAATTAATTAAAGGATGTCCTAAGAATGTAATTAGTAAATTTGTTGGCCATGTTTTAAAGTGTTGTAAAAATGTGTAAGTGACTTTGTAAGTGATGAGTAAGTTAACTTTTGAGTGTGAAACACTCCACCTTCTTGGAAATTAGAATATGTCCTTGGAGGCTGATTTTGGAGGCTTGTGGAACAAGTTAAACTTGTCCCATGCCTCAAGTAAATTTACATACCAACCTTTCCTAGGGTTAAAGGGTTAAATTTAGAGCTTATAATGCATTTTTACAAGTCAAGTTGAATGTTGTAATTGCACTTTTCTTACATAATTTAATTTTAGTCCTTATGGGGTGTGGGTTGGATTAGAGTGTGTAAGTAAACTGTCATATTATTCACCCACCTATTTATTATGCATTGGAGAATGAAGTTGACTTTGTGTTTGGGGTTGAGGATGTGTGATGTGGCATCCTACATGGATCCACCTCATCCTCTTCTCTTCCCTCTTCTATAAAATTCAAATTTATTACCTTGTTTTGGGTTGCTCCAGCTTTGGGAGACTTCATTTTGGGTGAATTTTTTTGTTCTTTTGGGATCTCTTGCTTGGAGAAGTTTTGGAAGATTGTTGGATGCTTGTATTGGGTTGATTTTTGGATTTTTCGCATTGGAAGGAGCTTGCTATTTTGAAATTGGAACAATCCTCCATGTATATTGACATGTTGAGAGAGGAGGAAGATCAAATTAAAAAATCTAACAAGTTATAATTTAACATCTCACACTATATAAGCCTACATGTCATTTTCTTAAAATTGACCCCTTAAAATTTATCAAAATTTTAAATTAATGATTTCTGTACAACGAGGAAGTCGAGATATTTCATTAAAGTCCTTATTTTCCCAAAACCAAGCTCTCTATCAAAAGTTATGGCCTTCTGAAGTTTTCTTCACTTGGCGTTAAAATTTATGGAAAAATTTCCTTGGTAGACCCTCGGCGTGAATTTTTTCTTGGGGCTAAGGAAAATTTTCAAAATTTTATCTCGCCATCCCGCAACCAATCAGGTGATGCCATGTGGTGTCACGAGGCATTTGCGGAGGAACGGGTTCCTTTTTGTCTTTTGCGTCTCAGAAAATTTTTGGAAAATTTTCCAATTTTTCCCCACTGTTCCGTCGGCCGGCAACCAATCAGGGGCTACCACATGGCATCACAAGGTGTCGGTGGAGGCACAGGTCTCTATACCCTCTTAGCCCTTCGGGGCATTAAGTCAATTTTCTCTCCGCTGCCCCGCCTTCCCCACTTTGGATTGGGAGACACCACGTGTCCTTTTTGGTCTCACGGGAGTGCGGATGCAAAGATAAATTTTTCACCCATAGCGGAGAATTTGAAAATGTCTCTCGCCACCCTTCCTTTTCCCACTCTTCCCCTCACTGCCTTAGGGATCGCCACATGTTCCTTGTGGACTTGGGGACTCTGCGGGAGTGCATGAAAAAATGTGATTTTTGCCATGCGCGATATAAATTTTCTAAATGTTTGCACTGTGGCCCGCCAAGCCACCCTTTGGAAACTTTTCACCCCGGGCCTACTGAGACCCACTCTTGGGGAAAATTTTCACCCCAACACCCACCGCCCATAACTTGAAAAATATAAAGAGTTAGGAGGAATTTTTATATCAATGGAAAGGTGAGGAAATTTCCTATCAAATGGGAGTGAATTAGGGAAATTTTAATGTCTTAAGTGTGAGAAAAATTAAGTGGAAAATTTAATCTGTTAGAGAGTGGGTATGGTGAGGAATTTTCCTCCGAACCTAACTAAAACTTCTAACCCTAAATTTTGGACCTTTTGACCTCTATTAATTATCAATAAAAGAAAATTATTTTCCTACTAGACTAGAATTTTTCCAGAACTTGTTAGTGATAACTGTTGTCTTGTAACTTGGTTGTAGATTCTTTTAATAAAAAAATTTATTCCATAATTTTCCCTAACTAACCCTAGGTTGTTTCTTGGGTCTCAAGTGGGTTGTTTTAGTGTGTGTTACACTTGGTATCGAGCATTGGTTCAAAATCTTGGACCTCTCAGGCACACTAGAAAACTTGAGACATGAAACTTAAACCTAGCACACTTTTAAATCTAGAAAACAACTTAGTTTAGAAATTACATATTTTAGTAAACATGGAAATTGATAAAACATTGAAAAATGAAATAAATCTCACCTGGTCTCATGCAAGATGCATAGAGAAGGGACAAGGGGACTTTTCCCATAGACCAGACTTACCATCACTAGATCATGTTGTAGCAGGTCATCCTACCCCAAATTTTGTAGACTCTTGAGGATGTTAATGTCACTCTCACGCGGAGGATCGGTAGGAGGACATGCAACTGGACATGACATGAGTCCCTTCTATTGAGGGTCAGGTGTCTCCTCGACCTAAGCGAGGAACATGGAGGAGAGAACTCCCATGTAGAGTCAACCAGTGGTAGAGTCATCCCATGGGGACAGGATGACCAAGTTTCGGACATAGAGAGAGGTCTCGAAGCCCTAGGCTTAACGATGAACATGTAGAGGGACCAGAGGGACGTCGGACCACGGTTCAAATCATATCAGGAGATCCTGAAGCTTTCAACATCACATTATTCTGGTGACATAGGTGGATTTCAGGAAGAGGCACGGTTGGTGAGCTTGAGCTCCTGCTTCAAGCTCTTTCCTTGTTCTAGTAACACAAAATCTCATGTTGCAATCCATCTACTAAGCGATGGAGCTAGGGTCTTTTAGCGAGATAGAGGAGCAGAAGCTCCATGTTGATTCAAAGACAGTTACCTGGGAGCTCTTTGAGGAGCATTTCCGTAGAATATATTTGTCATGAAGGTTCATACAGAGAAAATAGATGAGTTTCATGACCTCTAACGAGCATCTCTTATAGTGGTGAGTATGAGAGTAGATTTCTGGATCTACTGTAATATGTTGATTACATGCAGGATGAGTAGGTGCAGATCCACATAATGATCCAAGGCCCGAATCTAGATATTGGAGGTGTAGTGTGGATCCATTGTCCACGTAAATTAGTTGAGGTCACAAGAAGGCCTATATAGAAGAGGATACTCGAGGAAAGACCTAGTATGCTAGAGAACGAGTTCGAGCCGCATACAGAGAGGATGTAGTATATTAGATCGAGGGGATTAGTAACTCTTCCTCATGGTGGATAGGGTTTAGCATAGTCATCTTTTAGACCCCAATAGCAGCAGCAGTCTCACCCACCTTATAGACCTCCACAGAGATTTGATGCATAGAGAGGTTGGAGTATGTGGCCTCCTCCTAGGGGTCCCATAAGGCATAGGGTGCCCAGAGAGCTCACTCATCAGAGCTAATCGGTAGAGACCTTAATGTGACTATACGTGGATCATTAGGATCCACACCATAGATCTCCAAAGCTTGTTTGGACTCGCTACATAGGGGAGAGGATCGGGAGGATGTTTTGGTTTAGATGTTCTTGGACATTTTGGAGAGATGGCCCACATAACCCTAACAACAAAGGTAAGACAGAGAGCACGAGCCTACCGATGGTGATATGGGGTGCGGTTATAGGATGTATGTAGTGGTTGAGAACCATTAGGCGAGAGCATCGAGTATAGTTATTGAGACTATAGGTAGCATTGGTGGTATTCCTACCTCCATCTTTTTTATTCTAGTTCTTCAGATTTGTTCATTGCACCATCTTTAGTAGAGCGATGCAGGTGGTGGCAGTTAGGTAAGGTCATAGTTGGGATGTTGAGATGGCTTCGGAGCCAATATCTCTGTAGAATCCTTAGTTAAGGAGTGTGTGATGTATTTGGTACCATTAACCACTACCTCAGATCTTTGTATCCTTCCTTTGGGCTCTTATGGAGTAATCTTGGCTATGGATTGGTTAACTACACATAAGGCGAGAGTGGATTGTTACCACAAGATTATATCTTGTGTAGATGACTTGGGAGTTAAGTCGGTGATTTCAGGAGTCGGGAGACCCATTTCTATTCACTCCATCTCCGCTATATAGCTTAAGTGGTGTGTGTGAAAGGTTTACCGGATGTATGTTGTTACGATCGTGTGATAGATCGGAGGATGGGTCTAGTGGACCATTGCTAGATGATCACCCCATTTTGAGAGAGTTTGTAGATATATTTCCGAGGGACCTACCTAAGTTACCACCCCCACATATGATTGATTTCCATATAGATCTAGTTCTAGGAGTAGAGCCTATCTCATGAGCACCTTATCATATAACCACCCCTGAGCTCGTGAGCTCAAGTTGCAGCTTGAGGGCCTGTTATCACAGAATCACAGCACCCCTGGATGTTGATCAGATTTCTAGTTTGATCACTCTAAGCATCCAGTGTGATTTGGATAACATGGGTACTATCTCCAAGTTGTGGGACTTTTACTTGAGACAGACCTCCAGAGAAAGCTGGTTCTTGCTCCTAAACTACCTGCCACAATCTACTCTAATGCAGGGTAAGCTAACCGTTCTAATCTAAATTTCCAAGGGACCAGGAGAGAGAATGCATAAATGGAAAACCTACACTAAAGCGGTGATACACTAGAAAAGGAGGGTGTGAGAGTAATCTCCAAATGTGTGAAATACAGAGGCAAAGTGCACACTAGAAGAGGTGATGACAGTTCACCATAATCTAGCAAAATGCATTCACAACAATATTCCAAGCATACACAATGTTAATGAATCCTGCAAGAACATAATAAATAGACACAATATTCTTATAGAAAGATCAAAGGGGCAAGAAGAATGCAAGAAAACACAGTAGGGGAAGATACATCCACAAACTTGATATTTTATTGCTTCATGATATGCATAGTTCAATCTATTACAAGATAAGGGCCTGGATCACCATGCAAGGAGTCCACTACAAGGGCTGCAACACACTTGGCTTCACAAAGCAATTTTCGCAGAGCTTTGTTACCCAAAACTCTCTCTCTTTACAATGAGCCCAACACTCCAATTTATAGAAAATGAGAAGGAAAGAGAAGGGAAAATGGAAATCCCGAAATCTGTCCTTCAACCACCTGTAAGAGGCATTAAATTGAGTGAAATGATTGTATATTACTTGCAAAAGGATCCCCATACTGTCCCATGTGCTGCAACAGAGAAAGAATGATGACCATGCCTCTTAATTGCACTCCCAGCTACCAAATAAAACACTGTTTCAATACAGACACGTTTTCTTAAAAAACTCAATCAATTTCTAATCAAATCCAGAATTTATTGATTTCTGTGCATCAGCCTCGGAGCCAAAATTCCAACGGTACCAATTTTGTGCGATTTCGTTGAGAAATGCAAAAGTTATGGCCTTCTGAGTGCGGGCAGCTATTTTGGGTCTGGCAGGCGTTTTCTGTCATTTGACGGGAATGAGCATTAACTGACTAGAGCCGAACACGTTTCCTTTATTTAAATATATCTACCCTCATTAAAAATAAGAAATCTAGTTTTTGTGGCATAGAGGACATTGTGCTCATTCCAGAAAGTCCAATTTTGTGAAAATCGGAGCTCGGAGTCAAAAGTTATGGCCGTTTGAAGTTCCACGGGCCAAACGTTGACTTTTCTTCTTTCTTCTACCTTCGGCCGCGTACCTTTGACTTTCCTGGATGAAAATCCCACGCGGCGTCCCTTTGTCCCAAATGTCCCAGTGCTGCGTGGGACAAATTCTTCGAACCGCCCGAAATGGGCTTCCATGTCCCTTTTCTGCCGGTGACACGTGGCGTGATTTGATTGGCTTTCGGCTCCTTCGGCTATTCGCGTCCCGCGCGTCCCTTGTCGATTTTCCCAAAGGTGCTGAAGTTCCATGTTTCGGCCCCTCGGCGTGGTTCGCGTCCTCCATGCACTTTTGTCCCGACTGTCCTGACTTATCAATTCGGGCTGCCTTGACTTTTTCAGCCGAAGCTTGGATGACGATTTCTTAGTCCCGATTGTCCCAAGGACCGCCCTACGACTAGGACTTAGCCATTTTTCGTGATTTTCCTAGCCCGAGCTTTTTTTTGTAATTTTTACATTTTTCAACTTGCTAGGATCTTCTTCGTTGGATGGGGGAGTTAGAAAATATGAGGGGACCCTAGAAACATGACTTTTTGTCCTGACTCAATATAATTGCTTAGACTAAAGAATTTGATGCATGTTATCAAAATTACCTTGAGGGGTGAATTTTGGATAACAGGCAAATTTCAGAAAGGACTTTCTCAATTGGTCTTAGTGTATTTTATGGGGTGTGAATGTGATCTTTGTGAAGAAAAGGGATGGATCCTTGCACTTATGTATTGATTACCGGAAAGAAAGTAACGATCAAGAATTGTTATCCCCTTCCACGAATGATGATTTGTTTGATCGGATGAAGGAGCCACGTTTATCTCAAAGATTGATCTTAAGTCAAAGTTACCATCATCCTGAGGATTTCTTAGGTGGACATTCATCAACACCTCCTTATTATGAGATATGGCCACTATGAGTTCACAAAGGTTCCTTTTGGTTTCGACTAATCACCATTTATAAGAAGGAAAGTCATTTATGAGTTTGATGAATGAGGTATTCATGACCTTCAGATCGCTTACTCGTGCTCATCTTCCTTGATGAAATTTTGATTTACTCACGTATGCATGAAGATCGTGAGGTGAACCTTCACTAGGTTCTTTAGTGTCTTTAGGAGCAACAACTTTACAAGAACTTGGAGAAGTGTGTATTCTTTTAGATGAGGTGCAGATTTGGGTCACATCATTTCTTGTAGAAGGTATTGCCATCGATCCTTCTAAGATTAGAGCTATTATGGATTGACCATCACCCACTTGTAATGTTGAGGTGCACAACTTCATGTGATTAGTAATATACCTTCTCACAAGATTTGGTTTGACTAATGGCCCTCAAGATAATTATGAGTTTGATGAATGAGGTATTCAGGACCTTCTTAGATCACTTCATGCTCATCTTCCTGATGACATTTTGATTTACTCACACACACATGAGGAGCACGAGGTGAACGTTACACGGGTTCTTTAGTGTCTTTGGGAGAAGAAACTTTACGAGAACTTGGAGAAGTGTGGATTCTTTCAAACAGAGGTGCATATATTTCATCATATCATTTCTAGAGAAGGTATTTCCATCGATCCTTCCAAGATTAGAGATATTATGGATATATATATATACTATTCTATTTTGAGGTGTACAAACTCAATCATGGGAAAATCATACTACCGAGATTTGTTTAGGACTTCTCTCGGATTGCACACCCCATCACTTCCCTTCGTAAGAAAGGGAAGAAGTCCTTCAAGATTCTTATTGAATGAATGCCTCACATGAAACACCTATTCTTGTAGTATTTGGATCCTCAAGGTGTGAAAATTTTTCATTTTCCACGGATGCTTCTATATTTAGTAGGGCTTGGAGGTGTGTTGATGTAGGAGTGCATAGTAGTAGCTTTTGAGTCTCACGAACTCAAGGATTGTGAGCTCAATTATCGACTAATGATCTTGAGCATGATGCTTTAATGCACACCTATGGATTTGATGGAGGCATTTTGAATTTTTGGTCGGAGATTCACACATTTAAGGATAGATCATATGAGTCTTCACTACCTCTTCACGCAACCCAATCTCAACGCTCATCGGTGGCATTGGATGGAGTTTCTATGTGAGTATGATAATGGAGATAGTGAATGTGAAAGGGAAGGAGAATGTGAGTGGCGAGACACCTCCTCAGATGAGGAGACATGTGGCTATGGCCACCTCGGTGAGAACAGACCGGAGCAAGATTCTTTAGCAAATTCTTCTCGACAACTTCTACATTAAGTGGTTCGAGTAGAGATCAACTCTCGAGACCCTGAGGAAGTTTGATGGTTTTTCCTAGAGGCATATGGCCACTCTCGTTAAGAGGCTACAAGATTTATGTTCCCAGAGGGAGGATTGAGGTAGGAAATCTTCGTAGAGACACATCGTGTACCCTATTTACCCATCCGAGTGAAGAAGATGCACACCACCTCGAGACACTTATATCATTAGAGAGGACTTCAGGTGAGATATGGCCTAGTTTGTGTCACGATGTACCACAGAGTGCCAAAAGTGAAGGTTGAGCATGGACATCCAGCATTATGGAGGCCTTCTTTTCCCTCATGATATGCAGTTTGGAAATGGGACACTATTTCCATGGACTTCCTATGGGCTATGGATGTAAGATATTGGTTTACACCATCATGGTCACGGTTGATAAATTGACAAAAGTGGCTCACTTTCTTTTTGATGAAGACCACTTATACATCTATCAGAGTGGCACGAGTGTATTTGGATGAGATTATCGTTTTTCCATGGGATCCTATTGACTTATCATTAATGAACACGATTTTAAATTTAGAATTTACATTCCCATTTTTTTTGACTACCATGCAGATGCCCTTGGGATAAAAAGATCAATTTCAGGATAGCATATCAATACCGAGACAGATGGAAAACTAAGCGGGTGAATACAATTTTAGAGGACATCTCGGATGTATGTGATGGATCAACATTATAAATGGGAGGAGTTGTGGATTTGGTAGTGGTATTTGCCTACAATAATAGATGAGTTCTATATGCATGGCTCCTTTTAGGCTTTATATGGTAGAGAGTGCAAGACACCTCTTAGCTAGAGATGCTAGAGGAGGATGGTTTCTCTGGACCAAATTTCTTGCAGGACATGGAGTAGCGGTGGTTTTAAGAGAGAGAGGCTACAACAATGGATAGACAAAATAAGTATGAGATCAACATAGGATCGACCGTAGTTTTGATGTGGGCATGATGATGTTCCTTAGTGTCGGGCCACATAAGAGCCCTATCCGTTATGGAAAAGGTTCTAAGTTAGATCCTAGATTTGTGGGTCCTTTTGAGATCTTGGAGCATATCGGCCCTTAGGCCTACCATCTAGCATTTTCACTAGTTTGTCTCGCATACATGATCTTTTTCATGTTTGTTAGTTCTTAGGAGATATTTGCAGATCCTTCTCATGTGTTAGATTAGACATCATTGTAGGTGCAAGATTAATAGTTCCAAATGATGTTGTAGCCCATTTCCCATCCTATATCATAGGACCCTCGGCCTTTGAGGCACCCATATACATCATAAGCTCTAATAATTCTAAGTCAAGTTCTCCGTTATCCATATATGGCTTAGCTACTTGATATGCAAAGTTATCGTTGCCTAATTTCTTTGGTCTACTTGCTACTTGATATCTTGGAGTATATGTCTTGAATTTTGTGCATAAATCAAAGTATTTGCCACCTAGTCTTGGATTCTCACATCCGATGTTTTTATGTTAGGGCTTAGGAGATATGTTACAAATCCTTCTCATGTGTTAGATTGGACATCAATGAATGAGCAAGATCATGGAATAAGGTGATGGTGGAGAAAAATAAACATCCTATATCGTAGGCCCACGGGCCTTTGAGGAAGAGAGGTTGATCAAGTTCAGTGCTATATTATGGGACAATATTATGAGATTGATTTATTATGCATGGGAGGATGCTATTTGATCATATGATTTCGGTTTCCACATTTGTTCTTATATGACTTCCATTATTAGAGAAATCGAGTCTAGGGGAGGGAGATGTAGTGCTACTACCCTTTGACATGGATATATGATCATGACACTTTTTTATATTATGGACATTATTATAGTTTTGATTTAGTATGATGTTAGATATTTGATCATGGAAATTTAATTATAATGATATTGTTAGAATTGCTTTTGTTGTGATTCATATATCTAGATGATTTTGAAATTTAATTATATATATATTATTTTAGATGTTTTGATATGGCCATGAGGTGAAGGAGATATTTGTGGAGGTTAAAATATCACAACAAACATGGGGATTGGAGATGACCACATTGGAATTCTAGATGAATTCAACAGGTAACCATGGCAACTAGTTTTGTTTGGGTGTGTGTTTGTTAGTTTTAGGGATTCCCATGGGGGGATCACCTTTAAATGTGACCAAGGGATTTTATGTCTCTTTAATTTGGTCCCTTTTGTTTAAATTTTGCATGTGTTTTTTTGTGGTGCACTTATCCCTTTCATTATTTATTTAATGTGTTGTTAATATTGTGAGTAATCATATTGTTTAGTTAATTAATTAAAGATGTCATAAGAATGTAGTTAATAGAGTTCTTGGCCATGTTTTAAAGTGTTGTAAGAATGTGTAAGTTAACTTTTGAGTGTGAAACACTCCACCTTCTTGGAAATTCGAATTTGTCCTTGGAGGATGATTTTCCGAGGCTTGTGGGACAAGTTAAAATTGTCCCATGCCTATTAAATTTACATACCAACCTTGCCAATGGTTGGAGGGTTAAATTTAGACCTTTTTATGCATCTTTACAAGTCAAGTTTAATGTATTAATTTCACTTTTCTTACATAATTTAATTTCATTACTTATGGGGTGTGGGTTGGATTAGAGTGTGTAAGTAAATTTGTCATATTATTCACCCACCTATTTATTATGCATTGGAGAATGAAGTTGACTTTGTGTTTGGGGTTGAGGATGTGTGATGTGGCATCCTACATGGATCCACCTCATCCTCTTCTCTTCCCTCTTCTATAAAATTCAAATTTCTTGCCTTGTTTTGGGTTGCTTCACTTTTGGGAGACTTCATTTTGGGTGATTTTATTGTTTTTTTGGGATCTCTTACTTGGAGAAGTTTTTTGGAAGATTGTTGCATGTCTTGTATTGGGTTGATTTTTTAATTACTTGCATTGGAAAGAGCTTTCTGCTTTTAACTGGAACAATCCTCCATGTCTATTTGACATGTTGAGAGAGGAGGAAGATCAAATTGAACAGATCTAACAAGTTAAAATTTACCATCTCGCACTATATAAGCCTGCAGGCTGTTTTCTTAAAATTGACCCCTTAAAATTTATCAAAATCTAAAATTAATGATCTTAGTATAAAGAGGACGTTGAGATATTTCCAGAAAGTCCTCGTTTTCCCAAACCTGAGCTCTCTATCAAAAGTTATGGCCTTCTGAAGTTTTCTTCACTTGGCGTTAAAATTTTGGGAAAATTTTCTTTGGCGGGCCTGCGGCTCAAATTTTCCCTTGGGGCTTAGGAAAATTTTTTGGAAAATTTTCAAAATTTTCTCCCGCCGCCCAAGCGGTCCGTAACCAATCAGGTAATGCTACATAGCATCACGAGGCATTAGCAGAGGAATGGATCTCTTTTTGTCTTTTTACGTCTCGTAATTTTTTTCAAATTTTTTCCAAGTTTTCCCGCTATTCTCACAACCCATAGCCAATCGGGGGGCTTCCATGTGGCATCGCGAGGTGCCAACAGAGGCTCGGGTCTCGTGACCGCCTTAACTCTTCGTGGCATTAAGTCAAATTTCTCCCCGCCACCCCGCTTTCCTTGCGTTGGGTTCGAAGATACCACATGTCATTTGTAGTCTCACGGGAGCGTGGGCACAAAGCTAACTTTTCACTCCTCGCCGGAGAATTTGAAAATGTCTCCGCCACCTCGCCTTTTCCCACTCTTCCTGTCTTGCCTTAGGAGCGCCACGTGTCCTGTGGAATTATGGACCCTCTGGGAGCATGGCGCAAATATAATTTTTTTTCGCACAATAAAATTTTTCCAAAGGTCTCCGTGGTGGCTGTCAACCCTCCATTTGGGAAAATTTTCACCCCGGTCCCGCTCTTGGGGAAAAGTTTCAACCCAAGGCCCGCTGGCCCATAACTTGAAAAATATGAGGAGTTAGGAGGACTTCTTTATATCAATGGAAAGATGAGGAAATTTCCTATCTAATGGGAGAGATTAATGGAAATTTTGAATGTGTTAAGTGTGATAAAATCAAGTGGAAACTTTAAGCTTGTTAAGAGTGGGTATGGTTAGGATTTTTTCCTCTAAACCTAATTGAAACTTCTAACTCTAAATTTTGGACCTTTTGACCTCTATTAATTATTAATAAAAAAATATGTGTTATCACCGAATCACAGCAACCTTATGTTTACACAAGTGCTTATACTTGAAATCATGGTGTGATTGGATAACATGGGTACTATGTCCAAGTTGTGGGACTTGCTACTTGAGATAGACCCTAGAGAAAGCTGGTTCTTGAATCCTAAACCACTTGCCACGATCTACACTAATGCATGGTAAACTAACTGTTCTAATCTAACTTTCCAAGGGACCAAGGAAAGAGAATGCATAAAATGAAATCCTACACTAAAGTAGTGATACACCAGAAAAAGAGGGGTGTGATAGTAGTCTTCCAACGCTTGAGATACAAAAACAAAGTGCACACTAGAAGGGGTGATGACAATTCTCCACAATCTAGAAAAATACATTCACAACAACCTCTCAATCATACACAATGATAATAGATCCTTGCAAGAGCATGAAGATAGACTCAATTTACTTGTAATCAAGGTTGAAGGGCAAGAAGAATGCAAGAAACTATAGTAGGAAGATGCATCCACAAACTTGTATTTTATTACTTCATGATATGCTTAGTTCAATATCTTACAAGATAAGGGCATCGATCACCGTGTAAGGAGTCCACTACAAGGGCATGTAGCATATTGGCTTCACAAAACAATTTTGAAAGAGCTTTGCTACCATAAAACTCCCTCCATTCTTAAGAGGTAGTTTTGACAGAGCTTTGAGTCCACTACTATTTATTTGGTAGTTGGGAGTGTAATTAAGAGGCATGGTCATCATCCTTTCTCTACTACAACACCGGGATAGTATGCGGAGCCTTTTGCAAGTAACATACAATCATTTCACTCCATTTAGTGCCTCTTACAAGTGGTCAAGGAAATATTTCAGGATTTCCATTTTCCCCTTCTCTCTATGTTCTCATTTTCCTATAAATTGGAGTGTTGGGCCTCATCAGAAGGAAGGAGTTTTCTAGTAGTAAAGCTGTGTCAAAATTTCTTTGTGAATCCAATGTGCTATAGGCCCTTGTAGTGGAATCCTTCCATGGTGATCTAGGCCCTTATCTTGTAAGAGATTGAACTATTCATATCATAAAACAATAAAATACAAGTTTGTGGATGCATCTTCCCTGTTGGGTTTTCTTGCATTCTTCTTGCCCTCCAACCTTGATTACAAGTATATTGTGTCTATATTAATGCTCTTGCAAGGATATATTATCATTGTGTATGATTGAGGTTGTTGTGAATGTCAGCTTCATGAGTGCTTTGATAATCCTCTTGATCAAATCAAGAATTTGTATTGATTGGACTTGGCGTATGGGGTTCTATGTGAAAATATGAAATAGGCTCAGATCTAATTGTAGCCTTAGTTTCATACCTTGTTCTAAATAACATGTGTGACCAATTAGCCGAAGATAGCCTCTAATTTTAGCAGTGAAGTCTCTTGACAAGCACAATGCAAAGAGTGGTGGCAAGCCCATGACCGACACATCTTGTAACACCGTTACATGGGACACATGTGCAATGTGAGGATCAAATATTATATTACTCCAACCATTTTCACCGTTGTCCCGTCCAATTACACTACACCCTTAGAGATGACTTCATATTGAAGTCGAATCGATCACCTATTTGTTTTGGCATGATTGAGCTACTTGCTCCCGATTCAATCATGCAATTTTGTACCAACTTATGTTCTATGATCTATGAGAAATAGAATGGAGGGAGTTTTCTGTTATCAAAGCTCACAAAATTATGTGTGAATCCAATCTCTGCAGCCATTATAGTGGACTCCTTGCATGGTGATCCGTGCCCTTATCTTGTAAGAGATTGAACTGTGCATATCATGAAACAATAAAATACATGTTTTTGGATGTATCTTCCCCTGCTGTGCTTTCTTGCATTCTTCTTCCCCTCCAACCTTGATTACAAGTATATTGTGTTTATTTTCATGCTCTTACAAGGATCTATTATCATTTTTGTATGATTGAGAGGTTGTTTTGAATGTATTTTACTAGATTTTGGAGAACTGTCATCACCCATTCTAGTGTGCACTTTACTTCGTATCTCACATGTTGGAAGACTAGTCTCACACCATTTCTTTTCTCGTGTATCACCGCGTTAGTGTAGGATTTCATTTTATGCAATCTCTCTCCTGGTCCTGGAAATTTAGATTAGAACAGTTAGTTTACCCTTCATTAGAGTAGATCGTGGCAGGTGGTTTAGAGCAAGAACTAGCTTTCTCTCGGAGGTCTATCTCAAATAGGAAGTCCCACAACTTGGAGATAGTACCCATGTTATCCAATCACACCGTGAGTTCAAGCATATGCACTTGTGTAAACATAAGGGTGTTGTGATTCTCGTGATAACAAGATGTTCTAGTAGACTAGAATTGTTTGAACCCGAAAGTGAAAACAATTATCTTATAACCTAGTTTGATATTCTTTTAATCAAAAAAACTTCCATAATTTTCCCTAACCAACCCTAGGTTGTTTCTTGGGTCTCAAGTGGGTTGTTTTAGCAAGAGCGTTCCATAATTCATTTTCGTGTGTTTTTGGATTCAATCGATCAAGGTGGTTGCAAGTGTACAAACCATTGACAAGCTCGAGATTGTTGAGGAAACTTTCTCCGGCGATGAATCTAATGGACCTTGAATGACTTTGTGTTAATCATGAGCATTATTGTGTCCTGTCTCATTTTAGAATGTTTTGAAATAGTTTTTCTTGTTTTTGTTGCAATGTTATGTTGACATCCCTCTGAATCACATAAGATCTCATCTATGTGTTAGTATTTTGGCATTAGCAATTTCATTATGAGAAGAGCTTTCATCTGGTAATGAAATAAACAATTTAAAATCACTTTACTTTCATTATGTTGATAAATATTGTTTGTAATCCTATGAGTGTATCTTAAGCGTGACGAATCAGGGACTTTCAACGTTTAATTGAGTCTTTAGCATGGGAACTTTGTGTTAAATTCTTGAAGAATTTTTGAAACCATGCATCTCTTGGCCTCCATCGATACACACCTTTTGGTCAAGGAATATTTTCACTATTTCAAGCATTTTTCTATGAGTTTTCCAATATTTGTAAAGGCTCTTAAAGATTTGGTATAATCAACATTATCTTTCTTAACTTCCCACCAAAAAATTCTCAAATGATGAATCCTACATGAGCTACCCATGTTTGTACTATGTATCCACAAATGAATAAATTCCATTGTAAAACTATACGAGGAGACAATCAGATTCAATTATTGTCTTTAGTAACATGAACCTTGTCCAAGAAACATCTCCACTCTCTAGTTCGACAACTCGTGAGAGTTATATTTTGTTTTATTGACCATATTTTCTCAAGGTTCTCATGAAAATTATGCAAAGAAGGATCGCTTAATGTCCTTCACCAATACAGTTACACAATTGGTCCTCTCACCCTAGTCAAGGTGCGACCTAAAGTAGTGAGGGTAGATCAAACTCTCAATAAGGTGCTATCCATTTCTCCAATGCCCGAGTGACAAAGAGTCGGGCTGAATCTCTCCCGGCTACAAAACAATTTGATTCGCTCTGTCTCTAAGCATCTCGCCGCCGTGATGCTTTGCCATCCCTCGTAGGAGAATCAATAAATGGATACCAACAGTAACCCAACTCCACTTTAACTTTAATACTAAAATTAATAATTTATTCATTAATTAAAACAAAGGATAAGGAAGATGTAATTTACCTTTACATTTCACTACCTAAAATTTATTCAATTTTCCACCACGGCAAGGAGAGGGATAAAAGTTATTATGAATTAATAAATCTATTTTTCCTCATCTAAAAGGAAAATCAACATCAAATAAAGGGAGGGTCCAAGTTGATTCATATGATTTTCTTTATCAAAGCCTCCTCATTTTTGCTCTTGCCTCTCATTTGTATTTTCTAATATTGCAGGTTAAGAGCCCTCACGAAAGTCTTGGAGAATAATCTATTTATTTATTATTAGTATTTTTAAATTTATTTTCTTATTACTATCTCATTCATTCTGGTATTCTCTTGTTAGCCATTGTCGATTTCTTGTTTTGTTGCACATTAACTAAGGTTTTATTTTTTATTTTTTTATTTTTTTCTTTTTTATTTTTCTCTTGTTTTTCCGTTCACTGGGATTCCTGGTTTTTGCATATATATATATATATATATATATATATATACCATCGTAAACTCTGAGTAGGTTTTAGCTAAAAAATAGACAATATTTTTTTAATGGCAGCGTGGGAAGGGTGACTGACACTGGCGACTGCTATGTATAGACTATGTGCGTGAAGAGCAACAGAGTATTGATGTGGGCGAGTGGTGTGCAGGGAATAGGGGGCAGGCGGCTCCCCCAATCCAATAGTTGTTTTAAAATTTATTTATTTCCTTAAAAACATAAATAATACGATTTAGGTTATATCATTATCATCATTTATTTATTTATTTTGTATTTTATCGCAAAAGAAGATCAACCGATTTCTCTTTGCATATATATATTCTCATGTCTCTGAAGTTTGATAAAACAAAAGAAACAACTATAATAAATATGGTTTATTACAGAAATAATAAAATGGATCTCACAATATAACCTACATTTACTTTAAAAATAATCCTTGTTAAACTCTTTAGCTCTGAAAATACATATGAGTAAATTAGATTTCTCCTAATAAGATAATCGTATACTTAATATCTTGCAAAACTAGCATAATAATTTTCATATTCAATCACGTGCAATTATGTTATGATCAACCCCAAAACGAATACAACCAATGTCACTGACCTTAATAATCTCAACCAAAGAACAAATTTTTTGTTTATTTAATTACTGCAACTATTCACTAAAAGGGGAAAAATTACGAATCCATAACAATTATAAGTCTAAACTTAAATCTATAATTTCCTTGTGGTTAAATAAGACAGTAGGTGGAACAAAGTAGCTAATAAGAGCTCTTTTTCTTTTCTCATAAAAATGTTTAAAAATCATACTTGAAAGTTGCAACTCACAACAACACTCTTTTTTAAATCATTGTGTTACTTTAGCTATTAGATCATTCTCTTACTTCCCATAATCAATTAATGCTACTTCCAACCTTGACTAGTTTATCCCCTTAGTTACAATATATCAATACAAAGGAAAAAGTACCCCATTTGCACAATTTAAACCAATATTTTTTTTTTTTTAATATTTCAGAACTACAACTTATTCAATGTTGGCTTGAATCCACATACAACAGCCAAAGAAAACAAGTAAGAAAGAAATATTTTTTATTTCTATCAAGTATGCATAACCATTAGAGCAAAGCTGACCATTATAATGTACTCTATTTACATTCATTTCATCAAATCTTCCCTTCAATGCAAGATGAAATGCAAACGACCCATTCATAACCAAAGCCTTTCAATATGCTTTTTTAAAAGGCTACAAGAATACCCAATCCTTTCATTATGTAAAGTTTACAAAACATGCACAAAGGCAAGAATAAAAGTTTCTTTCAACATGGAAAAATCAAGATACAATATAACTATGTTTCTTCTCAAGAAGAGGACCAACATTTCAACCTTCAAATACATCCATTAAAACTCTTTTTCAAGGAATGAGAAACTTAACAATTGATACAACATTTTTAGGTCTAAAATACAAGTTTCATCCCAAAATAAGAGACCTCAAAACAAGATTTACAACCCCTTAACAAGAACCAAATAAAATCTAGGTTGAAAAGCCTCCCAAAAATTTGGGAGCAACATGTCAAAATCTTCAATTTTCTTCCTCAAGCTTCAACTAAATTTGCATTTTCTTTACGCCTAATGATTTTCATAAAAGCAAAGAGAAATGGCCTACTTACCTCCCAACCTATCGGGCATCATTAAATACCATCTCCAAAACATGGAGGAAATTTTAACCTCCCTCCAATCCATGGGAGAGAGAGGATGCATGTCTTAGTTTGAACAAGTGAATAAGGAAAGGAAAACACACATACAAGCACACATTTTCACATACATAACACCAAAAAAAACATCACATGAGGTATAAGCTCCATGCTTTTCCCCAAAATGAGGAAGAGTGCTAAAAATCCCATATGAAGCCAAGTGGAGAATCAAACCATAAGTAACACATTGTAAATCTCCAAGCACCCTCCTTATCTCTCCATATCACAATTTACCTCCTTATTTCTCTAACCCATGTACCAAGCCTCCTCCTTGGAAGGATTTTCAAACCATGATGATTTCCTTACCAAGGATGAGGAAAGAATTTCAAAGCACATGAAAATATTTTCCCACATCAAACCATATGAGTGGAGGATTAAGGAATACCATTATGGCTTTCCCATCAATCCATGTCATGAGAAGGGTATTCCTCCAACTTCCCGAAACTCCAAAAATCCATCAAGCATGATGGATGGAGATAAAAACCAATGACAAAATTTCACAAACACACCCATACACCAACACACAACAAAACACAAAATGACACAATTTTCATTCGATAAATGCATGATATTTCGGAAGCAAAAACATAGTATAAGAATAAGGAGGCCTACCTCAATCAAGCTCTCCAAAATCTCTATGCAATCAAAAAATCCAAAACTCCAAGCTCCATAGGTACAACCAAAATCTCCAACACTCAAAACTAAGAACAACCAAAAAGTCCCAACCCCTCTCCATGAGGGAATATTAAAAGAAAAAAATTACAATTCTCCCAAATGAGAGGGTGACATGTGTCATCATTCTCATCTCCCCACACAAATATTCCAAAAAAATCACGAATAAAACAACTCTCATTTTAGAGGTAAACTCCAAATTTCTCAAAATGTGAATAAATCCAAAACCTCTACAACTTTTAATTAACACAAAAACAAAATATCTTACAATAAAGCTGTGAGGGGTCATATGAGAGGAAGTCCCATTTGAACTTGAAAATAGACCCCCCTACCTATAGGTAGGGTCCTAGGGGTTCTTTTCCATGAAAAGGAAGCTACCAAAATGAAAATAGGTCACCAAAATCACGACATTTGGCCCAAATTCGAGATTGGGCCAAATGACACAAGGGTTGAGGTCGTGGGGCCCACCCAAGCTATATTTAGGTGGTGCCATGACTCACAAAACATACTTAATTAACATTAAACTCAATTAGCACAAGTAGGGACCTCTAAGTCCTTAACCTAGCTCATACAAGGTTAAATAAGTTACAAATAATAGAATTACAATTAGGATCACCCATGGTGCCCGAATACAACATGAAAAAACATATAAGGCTTAAAAATATCAAACATGCCTAAGACTCACCCAATTAGCGCTTGTGTAAACCTAAGGTGCAACTCAAATCCACATTCTCCTATGTCCGTAATCGGCACACTCAATGCAAACATTAAATATACATGCCCAATGAAATATATCAATTAAACAAACTCAATGAATCACACATGGTGAATCATGCTAACTATATCAAAATAATGTCAGTATGAAATGGCTAACGCTAATCATATACATCCATACTAACTCAAAATATACTAACCATCTAAGAAATACATGACGACATCCAATTAGCCATTACAATTCAAATGATAATCAAGTATATGAAAAAACCATAAGTAAATCCATCACATATGAAATGGAACCAACTATACCATAAGATGTTGATATCCAAAACCATACCATGCAAGAGCTAAGATAATGATCCATAATACTAGCTTGGCGCTATGCGCCCAAATCACCACAAGTGTTGTCAAAATAACCATAATAAGAACATATAAAGCACAATATGTTAAAGTACATGTAAATCATCATATAGAAATAATAGTCAGAAAAGAACCATGGTAGGAAAGTGTGGGCATTATAGAAAGGAATCATGAAGGGAGATGGGAAGATCATGGTAGTGGAAATGTTTCTCGCGAGCCACCGACCTAGAATGTTTGGATTTAAATATGCTTCTTAAGAAGGGTTTATTATTGAAATAAAATCTCATATTAATAGATTATTTTTTTGTTTACATTACGGTTTTTAGGCTATTTTTTCCGTAATGCAATTTATAGATAATTTTCTCGTATTTTGGAAAAATATAATATTTTTGGTCTTTATGGTTAAATCGAGCATTTTAACTACTTTTTGGGGATTTTTTCCTCTATTTGGTTCAAACAAACTTTTTTTGGATTTTCAATTACTTGAAAAATTAAAACTATTTTTCGTAATATTGGCTACAATTCAATGTTATAGTGAATTACTAATATCTAGATACTTTTGTCAGCAAGCTAGGTTTTGTTTCACAAACCAAATTAATTTTGTTTTATGTTATGCTAAATTGGGTGCAATTTTCCCATTGCAGAAGATGAGAGTCAAAATTATAGATTTCCTTCCAAGAAGGAGGGTCTTGGTTCAAGAAAACAGAGAAAATGCTAGAGTTCCAATGGCGAATATCATGTTGGTCATAGTGAAGAGAGGAATGAGAGCTTTGAAAATTATTTTGAAATGGATCCTTTTGAAGAGGATGACAATCTTCAACCCCTACAGTTCAACAACACACATAAAAATTGAAGATTCACTTGAAGGTGTGAATTTTCAAGATATGAGATTACTTTTAGCATCCTTTAGACTAAATTGGCATGTAGAACTTATAATTGTTTTTTTTAAAGAGATTGTTTCTATACGTGACCAATTTTAAAATTTTCTCTGGAATATTTATTTGATTGTCTTTGTTTTAAATTAAATGTATCAGGTTATGATAAGGACAACTTTTATTGTCACTGTTAGTATTTATTTTGGAATCATAAAATTGTATTTTTTATTTTCTAATTTCCTCATAATACTCACGAGGATTTGAATCCCTTCGATATGACTGTAGTCCCTTGTAGAGTGCATATAGGTTTGATAATAAAAAATACCTCTTTTATGTAACTCGTCTCTTTTCATTTTATCTTCCTTTTCCCTTTGTTTGGATTCATATGGTGGGACTTTTAATTCTATTTTTTTCGTGTCAGTGGCAACGTTGAAACTTTACAATGAGTTAATGTTCTCTACATCATAATGAGAGTAATTTTTTGTGTCAGTGGAAACGTTGAAACTTTACAATGAGTTAATGTTCTCTGCATCATAATGAAAGTAGAAGGAATTCAAACACAAAATTTGTTGTTGCAACAGAAGATCTGACTTTTTCTAGTGTAACTCTGAAACATGTTCGAAGGATGATCGGTATAGAGAAAAGAGCTTAAACCATATTGAATCACGTTTTCTGTTAAATTTTTTACTATAAATTGTTTCTTATTAGTTGGTGTTGTAATTAAGCCATGCAAAATCCCAACAATCATATGATTCGATCTAACAGATATGCAAAGGTATGTGTTTCAGATTGACTTCTGACATTATGCTAAAAGGGTGTACTTTAACAATGATGGATTGAGTAGGTGCTTTGTGTATGTGTTGTAGGTATCTGCATCAACAATATCAGAATAAGAAGATGAAGTTATAAAAACTTTGTTTGTTATGGAAAGACTCTTCTCAAGCCAAGAAAAAAATCTCAAACGAAATCAAAACCCAATTCGGAGATGAAAATGGGATAAAATCCTAAAGTGTCTCCATTTTGATATGTAAAACACTTTTGATCATCAATATCTACTATGGCAGGTTCCCCATCCTCTAATCAGAATTGATATTTGACACCCATCCCAGATGTTTTTAAGGGCTTTAAACGTATTTTACTTTTTGGGATAATGTTTACCCATCATATAATGACAGATTCATATACGTGTAAGCCATCAATTTTCTTCATGTTAGTTGTTCTCACAATTAAAAAAATTGTTATATATAATGTAAATTCTCACGTGTCTTTAATAATCCTCTTTATAAAGAATTGGTTGATATTTATTATACTAACAACAATAATTTATGATATTCGTAAATGGTATGTACGACAATAAGATAAAGAAATAAAAATTTAAATTTCAAAATATAGTAGTGAGAGCTGATTGTAAAATCAAGTCATCTTTAAAAATATTTGTGATGGGTGCTCATGGCTATCAAATATCATACCCGATACTAACCATACCCGATAGAGATAAACACGTACACAACTATCAAATGCCAGTAGCTATATTACTTATAACATGAGAACTTTGGAAAATGTCAGTTATGACATTCTTTAGATTGTAAGATATCAATTGTCACTTCAGTAAATATGGTAAGTTTGTATTTTCTTAAATGCAATAATGCCCTTGTGTATTTGTAAGACTTCTTAAATTCTAATTAGAATTTTATTGATGTAAAAATATGATATGAAACAAGAGTTAAATAATGATAAGGGAGGAACAGAAATCCATGGTATCTAAAACATTTTATATACATATCTACCCAAGCACATACAAATACATTTTTCAAAATTTACATCCAGTCTCTATTATTCATTTGCCTCTTAAATATTTTACAAATATAATATTTGTCCGTGCTGCGTGCATACCAATTAACATTATCTTCAAGAGGATTTGCAATATCATGATGTTGTTTGTATATACGTGAATTAAACTAAATTACAATTTGATATGGTTAGTTTAAATATGAGTGAATAAACTACTTTCCATATCTCCACCACTTAAGACCCATTGACAAAGAAATATTAAGTGGAGTTTGATTATAAGTGATTATGAACGTTGTTCGTTTTTGTTAGTGACACTTGCCCGAATGTTTCCTCTAAATATATTACACCTCAATTGTTTTTGTGAATAAAATTTGTAAAGAAAACACCGGAATTTTGGTATCTTTGCTGTACTAGAAACAATAAATTAGAATTGAACAACATTGTTAAGGGAGGTTTACTCTCATTTTTCTTGCTCATATTAAAAGATCGAATTTTCCTGAATAATTTGCCGACATCGAAGTGAAAAGTTAAATTCGCTTTCCGCGTCTGTGTAGCCTTGAAATGTCAAGGAAGCGCATGTAATTTGAAATTGGATGGAAAAGTAGAGGAAAGAGACTGGGGAAGAAAACAAAAGTCCCACCAAAATGGAAATGGATCGGTAAGTTTGCGTTTAATATTTGAACCTGAACACAAATACGAGCCAATTTGGTGTATGGTCTCCACATTACTGTTTACCGTCTCGCCTTGCTCTCTGCTTTCTTTTCCCCAATATTATCTCTGCTTTTAAGATTGCATCTTACTATAGGATTTCTAGTTTTTTGTTTTCGTAAATGGAAACGTTGTCTAGCATATCTTTTGCCATATCACCCTCTCTTCACAGTGTTAATATCATGGCTCTCCCATTTCTCCCATGCATGTCCAAAGTTTACTTGTGGCCATGAATATGCTCTCTCGTATCGTTTTGGACACGGCTGCGGGGACGATGCGCTTCAGCTCGATTGTGGTAATGAACACGGGATACCTATACTCGATATCAGTATTAACCAATACTACAAATTGGTATCCGAAAAACAATCCGAAGGATTATCCAACCATAACATGCAAATAATTGATAACATTCGATTAAAATGCGATGTCTGGTCGAGGATCTCCACGTTGCCATTTTGGTCTAGTAATCAATTTCATTTATCTAATAATGGTGGTTACAAAAATACAACTCTATAGGAACAGTGCGAAGAGATGAAACGTCAATACAAATGGGTTCAAAGTAGAAACGTCAATGATTATGTAGAAATTGGACAAATAAAAGAGTGAACCCGAGAAATAAAATCAAGTGTAGTGCCCACTCCTCTTCGACACTATTTCATCTTGATATTGATACTATTGGACTGATATTCAGACATTTTGATTATGATACATTGATCAGTAGATGATAGATTTCACTGATATTTGGACTATTGACATTATGATGTTTACATTTTATTATGATGCACTAGATAGTGATGTTAGACAGTTCGATATATGTTGATTTTCATGATATGGATTTTATACTGACACGTTATGTTTTGGGATGTTTTGAGTAGAATTGTAATCTCATGGATGTTAGGGTTAGATTTTGATATATTGATGGATAATAGAATTGCTAATGTCGAATGATGAATATTGATTTTATATGTATATTTCGATGTTATTAATACGGCTGAAAGGCCAGAGAGGTATTTTGTTTTGTGCAGGACTTTATCACAAACATCGAACTGGGTAGCAGATTAGGGATCATTTTTGATATCAAAAGTTCCCTAAACATCTCTAAATGGTGTCAATGTAGAATATATTTTTGTGAGATTTCCATCGACTATGAGAACGCGACAAACGAACATTGGGAGATATAGTTATATCCTGGCCAAAGTTCATTCAATGGGAAAGTCAACTCGGTCAATAGGTCAATAGAGACCAATAACACGTGACACATTGCAAAAGGGCGTTGGCAAAATCAAAGAGGTTTTCACCATCGGTATTTCACGGTCAGAAATGATATAGCTCGTGGGAGCAAGAGGCTCAACTTTTGTTACGGAGGGGAGCCCAACCGCCGTGAGGACTATGGTATTATCAACAACGTGGTGGGTCCTAAAACCACCATGTGGCTTGCACACGACTTAGCCATATTTCAATGTTGAATATCATAGTATTATATGGTCGAATTTTATATTACATTGGTAATTATTCACCATGTTACTATGTTATTTCAATTTTCAATGTTTTGAGAATTCACTGAGTTTATTATCCTTTCTCGATATTCCTTCCGCTAGCCAAAGAGATCTTATCACTGCTTTGAAGGACTCACATATAGTTCGGCACATGGCTCGATAAACAAACTACACATTAAAACCAATAGATCGGCACTCCAAACATACGGCCAACATATAAATCCACCAACCCTTATATGCAAAGCATCCACGTGGAAAGGAGAAGGAGGTTGGGAAAAGGGCCATGCATGGAAAGTTCTACGTGAATGGTGGGAGGATAAGGTTTATTAAAACCTTGTCAAAACTTAAATGTTGCCGCGTGTGGGATATAACCCACTCAATTATGCAAGGATGTAAACCCACCAATATGGGATGTAAACCATAGAAGGCATTCTTTTAGGGCCCCATTTGGGTATAAATAGGGGATCCCTTGCATTGTAAAAACACACCAAGACCGAGATGCTTATTATTTTTCAAGCTTAATTTGGGGATTTGGCGAAATAGTAAGAGGTTAATTTTAATATAGTTTAGAACTATATAAAATCCTAAAATTACTATATAAAAATATTGTTTATTTGCCTAATATTTTTAGGCAATAGTAGATGAAATATTTGTGATTGGGAGTATTTATAAGCTACCCAATAGGCCCATTGAGCCATATTATTTTTCACTTATGACGCCTGGAGTATTGACTGGAGTATCGTGAGGACGATTGTAGCATTGGGAAGGTCCATTGAGTTCAAGGAGGTTGTGCATCGGAAGGTGGAGAATGATTTAACCGATCATCGAAAGTTCTTTGAAGGACTGGCGTACTACTAGGAAATTGGAAATTTAATTAGTTTTTATTGTAAGAAATACCATTTTACTTACAATTATTACTAGTGGAATAGTTCGCTAAGAACCAGAGATGTAGGCTATCGCCGAATTATGTAATCATTCATGTACAATTTTCATTACATTCTTGGATTTATTTTAAATTTATTACTTAAAAGGAGCAACTTTTTGGAAAATAAAATAAATTTATAGGGTCGAGATAAGGTAGATAAAAATTGATCATTTTTGGATCAAGTTGGTATTAGAGTTGGTTTAGCTCCATAATTGATTTTACTAAATATAATTAACATAGTGATTGCTTAAAGTTAGTGCAGTTTGTTCAGTTTGTGTGAATAGGGTACATGTGCACTATGGGAAAGATGTCTAAATAGGCAAACCTCGATGAGGTTGAAGCTTATAATCACCAGATCTAGGAAGAGAACTCTTCCTATGATCAATGTATTACTCTTGTGAACAAGATAATGCTCTCTTGAAATTAGAACTAATAACTAAGGATGAGCTCTTGTAAGGTTGCAAGTGTGGTGATCAAAATAAGGAAATTTATTCAACTTTAGATGTAGAGACCATGGAAGATAAGTGTATTGTAATTTGTTCACCATGGGAATATTGTTATTCCTCCCATTCGGTTTCAGATTTGGGTATGAAGTCTTTGGATTTTTTTGAAAACATACTAGATGCATCGGGATCCAAATTTCTAGATAAAATGGGATTTGATGGAAGAGGCCTTGGTAAAACGGCCAAGGCATTGCTAACCCAATACAAGTCGAGGATCATCCTTGCTTTTTAGGTTTGGATTATCCTAGTCCCGGGAATGAAAATTTGATATCGCTACTCCAAGAACCCCGACGGGAGACGAGATTCTAAAAGAAAAGATAATACCCCACTATTCCTGCAAAAATATTTTGAGTAGGAAAATTGTGCTTCGTCATCACAAGAAGGATGTGGTAAGATAAATCAGCGAAGAGTTAATAAGATTTCACCTGTAGTTTCTTACATTAATACTAAGCATAGTAAAACTTCGATCCACTTTTTCAGCTTAAGAAGTATGGTCATGATTTTCAAAAGATGTGGAATTCCTTTCCATGTACTTTTTTTGAGATTACGTAATCATTCTATGGCCAAATGCTAGAAGAGAAAGACATTGGTGAAGAAGTTGATGTCATTTGTTAGGAACAAGGAAAATCAGAAAGACCAATCTCATCATGTAGAGTCAAGAAATGGCAGAAAGAGTTCCTCATCCCAGAAGAAGAATATTAAGAGGAATTTTTGTGCTCATTTTAAGAATGGACACCAGTGTGGACAATTGCTAGAAATCTGCATCCATCTCACCATCATAGTTATGGCAAGCCAAAGATGGAATGAAGGCCTATTGCAAAGGAAAAAGAGGTTTCTAATCCACCACTAGTTGAAAATTCAACCTAGGACCAGGTAATACCTGAAATTGAAAGTCCTCTAAAATGGGTAAGTCAACAATTTTTCAATTATATATTACATAATTCAAATTGATGAATAATATGCAGTATTTGTTTGGAAATCAGATTTTGTGAAAAATGTTGAGAGAAAGGTTTACCATACTCAGTGGATTTTCTTAGCTAATTCGATTTATGCTCCAAACATATCTCCTAATCAGCTTGTGAGTACTTGTTATAGCTTGGATATAGGATTTAACTCATATTAAGCTTGGAGATCTATCAAACAATTGTGTGAGATAGTTGAGCTCACTAGTGTCAACTCGTAACTTCATTCATCGTTTATAGAGCATTATGATCGTGCAAATGAATGGTAATGAACACTATTGGCATCCGACAATAGGTCTGGAACTTCATTATGTAAAGGCATTGGGACTGTGCAAAAAGTGGTAGTTGATAAGTCAACGTATCTCAATAGGAGGATTTATACCATGTAGAGGTAGAATTCATACATGCAAGGGGATGGAGTCACCATTTCCAACCTCGTGGGAAATCATCTCGGATCTTCATTTTGTGTAGATGCATTATGACCGTGTAGTAGAATGGTAGCTGATCATCGACTAGCATCATGAATGGAGGCTTGAGGTCTTGAAAGTGGCTTGATATCATGCATTGGAGGCATTGAAGTTTGGAAAGGATCTATCAAAATATTTTATCTAACTTCATTAGAGGTGTTAAGACATTGGACCACACATTTGAATGATCCCCGATCATTAGACTTAGCATCATGCATTGGAGGCTCAACATCTTTAAAGAGGCTTAGTATCGTGCACTGGAGGCAATGAAGTCTAGAAATGGATGTGACATCAAGTCGAACTTCATTCATCAGAGTCTCTTATGACCCGTAGTGAGGATCATACCTAACAAGTCATTGTCCATAACCTACATCGGATCAATCATAGCTCTAAGTAACATCGAAGTTGCTTTTCAAACCAATTTGGATTTTGTGAATCAAAGTCACAACTAGAAGCTTTGTTATAGAGTCAAAGAAGATACTTGTAGTCGATATCTAGAAACCAAGCACCACACGATAGAGACATGGAGGTCTTATTCGGATATTGGAGTAGCGCAATAGAAGCATTGTGAGCCCATAGCCCCACAAGTCAGGATCGAACAAATTTGTCAAAGTGAGAAGGTTACAGAGGAAAATACCTAAGGGTCTTCTACCGTAATACTTCCGAGGTGGAAATAGAGTTTCTATATTGAGGATATGATGGCAAAATGTTCCAATATAAGCTTTTGGGATAAAAATCCTTTTCTCATTAGGCGGAGTGTGATCGGGATCATTTTTATATCAAAATTTCCCTAAACATCTCTAAATTGTTTTAATGCATAATATATTTTCGATATATTTCCATCGACTATGAGAATGCAACAAATGGACATTGGGAGCTCTAGTTATGTCCAGTCAAAGTTCAGTCAACGGGAAAGTCAACTCTTACCAACAGTCAAAAGTGGACCAATAAGACTGTGACACATGGAAAAAGGGTGTTCACCAAATCGAAGAGGTTTTCACTACTTGTCTTTGAGGTTCGTAAATTATATAGCTCGTGGCAAAAAAAGGCTCAACTTTTATTGGAGGGGAGCCCAACCGCCGTGAGTACTATGGTATTATCACCAATGTGTGGGTCTTCAACCCACCACATGGCTTGCCACCACTTAGCCATATCTCAATTTTTAATATCATAGTATTATATGCTCAAATTTTATATTACATTATTAATTATTCACCATGTTACTATCTTATTTTAATTTGCATGAATGTTTTAATAATTGACCGAGTTTATTATCCTTACCAGTATTATTTCCACTATCTCAGAGAGCTTATCACATCAAGGACTTGACATATAGTTAGGCACATGCCTCGATCAACAACCGGTGCATTAAAACCAACCGACCACCACTCCAAACATAGCATCCAACATATAAATCCGCCAACCCTTGTATGGAATCATCCACATGGAATGGAGAAGGATGGGGAAAATGCCCATGCATGGAAAGTTCCACGTGAATGGTGGGAGGCTAAGGTTTATTAAAACCTTATCAAAACTTAAATGTCTCCCCGATGTGGGATATAACCCACTCAATTATGCAAGCTACCCAATATGGGATGTAAACCCATCCACAATGCTACTGCCTTAGATATTAATAGCGTTTAGATATATTTTAAGGAATTATTTTAGGGCCCCATTTGGGTATAAATAGGGGACCCCTTGCATTGTAAAAAACACACCAAGATAGAGGTACTTATTATTTTTTAAGCTTGATTGAGGATTTGGGAGAAATAGTAATAGGGTAATTTTAATATAGTTTGGAACTATATTAAAATCCTAAAATGACTATATGCAAATATTGTTTATTGACATAAGATTTTTAGGAAATAGTAGATGAAATATTTGTGATTATGAGTATTTATAAACTATGCAATAGGCCCATTGAGCCATAGTATTTTTCACTTACGATGCTTGGAGTATCGATCAAGGACGTATTGTAGCATTGCGAAGGTCCATCAAGTTTTAAAGGAGGTTATGCATGAGGAAGGTGGAGAATGATTTAACTGATCCTTGAAAGTTCTTCGAAGGACTGGTGTACTACTAGGGAATTTGAAATTCCATTAGGTTTTATTATAAGAAATGACATTTTACTTACAATTATTACTAGTGGAATGGTTTGATAAGAACCCAGAGACATAGGATATTCCCGAACTCTGTAATCAATCATGTGCAATTTTCATTACATTCTTTCAGTTATTCTAAATTGATTACTTAAACGGAGAAACTTTTCATAAAATAATATAAGCCTATAGGGGTCCGAGATCATGTAGATAAAAACTTGATCATTTTCGAATCATTAGGGGATCAACCACGGAAGGATGTGGTGTTGAGCAACGAGGAGAAATTTTACAACTTGTGTAATGTTTTTAGTGTGGTGTTATGCATGTTTTCTAGGGAGGTCTCCCATGCGGGGTGAATTCACATATGTGGCCATGGGGTGAATTGGGTTCCATTTATTCAATTTTTATGTGCTTTATTTATGTTTTATGTATTTAAAAATTTAAAATTCTTGTCACTTTATTAGCATGTGTAAATATGTCCTTATTAATGTAAACTTCTTCTTACTCGCTTAAATAAATTAGGGATGTGACAAATTGTTATGATGAGATTTGGTGGTCCTTGTTGTAAGTAAAATTTATGTTGATTTGTGACTATTTTACTACACCCCGAATTCAAAATTCGGATATTTACTTGGCAAGAGGCATTTTTGGAGGCTTGTAGGAAAAGCAAGGATTGTCCCATGCCTTTTAAATTTACCTAAAAACACTACCTATGGGTTGGGAAGCATATTTTTGACCTTTTTGTCTATTTTTGTGTGTTAAAGAACGGAACTTATTGCACTTTCTTTCTATCCCAATTTATTATGTCCCTTGAAAGCATTGTGTGAATGTTTTGAGCCATGTGGGTTGTCATAGTTCTTTCATGTGCATTTATTTTCTTTTCTTTGTGTGTTGACTTGAGTGTGGGGATGGAGGAATGATGAAGTGGCATCCTACATGGAGCCACCTCATCCGCTCACATTACATTTATATTTATTTGTGATTTTTGGTTTGAATGCGGGTTACTTGTTCTTTTATCTTCTTGTGCACTTTTGGAATTATAGATTGTTGGATTTCTTGCAAATTTATTGACTTGAAATTAAAGAGACTTATGGAAATTTCTTGGAACTTGATGGAGAGGTAGGCTCTCTATTTTTTCATTATGTTATTTTGCTTATATGTATGCAATGTTGTTCTTGTAAATTATTAGTAGGCCTTAGTTGGGTGTGGGGAAGGGCTTATGGGACCATTGGGGAGGGAAAAAAGAGTTTTGTGAGGCATGAAATTGGTGGGAGTGTGAACGGGAGTCTTACCTATGGGGAGTGAAACATAAATCATTGTTTTGTTGCATGCTTGTAAGGGAGAGATAAGGATTTTGTCTGATTATTTTTTGTACTTGGAGGCTTAGGGTAAGACTTCCATTTCACTGGGAGGCATAAAGAGGTGGTCTCTCATAGCCTTTACTCCATTTGGTTTGATCCTCAAACCTTTGTATTGTTGTGAATGTGTAAACTTGCTGGATATATATCTTGGTTGAGTTTAATGTATTGTATGTATGTTTGTTGTGAAGCAACTTTGTTGAAAGTTGTCATTAATGTTCAATACCCATCATGGTTCCTTGGTTGGGGCTTGGGGCCATTAATGGGATGGCTTCTCCTCTTAATGGAGTTAATTTTGGGAGGAGAGTTTTTCCTACTCCCCTTCGTTGTTTTGTGATCTCATTTTGAATTTTGAAGAAAGTAAGTTTTTGGAGCTACCATTGTGAAGAGGACATGCATATTGAAGACTTGAAATTTGGGTTGTTGATAGCCTTGTGGTAATTCACTCATTTTTTATTCATCCCCACTTTGAGTGAATGATTTGTTAAATTGTAATCTTGTGATAAAATTTTTGTTATACTCGGAAATCCAATGAACTTGTAAACTTCCTTTAAAAGTGCTTGTTTTAGAGACTTATAATTTCAAATGTGTTATTTTTTTGAAAATAAATTATCAAGTTTTACATTGTCTTGGTTAAAGGAATATTTGGTTATATTTGACATGGATATGCATTGTTTTTAATTTAAGTAGCTTCATTGTTTTCCAAATGTGACGTACATTCATTTCAAAGAATATTGTAAAGTTTGATAGGATTCATTTTGAAATAAATATGTATCTTGTTGGTTTTCACTTGCTTTGATAAATGGAATGGTTACTTTTGTTTTCCTTAAAGTCAAGTAAATTGCAGCACCTAAACTAGAAATGTATTACTAAGCTAGTTAAAGGAAAGTAGTTATTAAAATTGCTAGAATGAGCAACACTCTTCCTTTGCTAAAATGTATAGAGTTGTATAATTAAACAAATTCATCCTCCCAAGCGTATCCTTAGTTGAAACAAACACAAAATAAAGTTATCGATAAAATTGTATAAGTAACTAGAATTAATTATACTTTCCTCTTTAATGTATACATAACTATGTTTGAACAAATTACATATAAAATTTTCTTATTACTTTCCCTAATAAATAATGAGTTAAATGTTGTTTTTTTTAATCAAAAAAAGGAAAGTTTAAATAAATTTGGTCACCTTAGAATGCTTAATATACTATATCACTAACTTATTAACCTAGTTGCACTTTAATAATAATGAGTAAATTCAAATATGAATAATATTATATATGTTTAGATATATATAGTATTACCAAAACGAAACCTTATAAAAAAAAATGCATCGGCCCATGTTGGGTGCTAAAGAGCATCTAGCCGTATTAGCTTTGTTGGTGTTGGGAAAGTGGGTTGACAGAGGGGGTGCTGCCCAACCCCAACCCATATTAATATGGGTTGGAGTGGGTGAGGTTCCTCCTCACCCAACCCACCTATCTATTAAATAAAACCTACGGTGGGGCTGAGCCCCACCAAACTTCATTTGTATTTGTTATGTGTCTCTGGGTGTAGTTACTTTGTTTCTAATCCTGCAAGTATTTCGAACCGAGACCTCTATGTTTTTTGATTTATTCACATACCCTTGTACACACACACACACATATGTATGTATGTATGTATGTATATATATATATATATAGTCTTGGAAGTATATATATATATATATATATTCCAAATGAGAGCTTTCACAAAAGATAAGAAATAGAAATATTACAAAAATGCAGAACCGCTGGGAAAACGGAAAATACCCAAATGGGAATTCTATTTAATTAATCTTTCAACAACAAAATGAATTTTCTTTATTTCTAACCTGTGAATAGGGTAGTATAGAAATGGAAAAATAAAATAAAATGTAGTAGAATTTATGAGAATCGATCCCAAAAATCTTCCTTCTCATCAATGACTTCTCGTCTTCCATCTTATCTTAACTTTCAAAACCAAAAATGAATGAAATGAGTAAACTAGATGAATAAAAGTTTCCTTAGATATTTTATGGTGTATTTTAATTTCCTCATCCAATGGCCTAGATTGGATTCATCCAATATGGCCAAATTTGTCTCCTACAAATGTTAGGTGGGGGTTGGTGAAGTGATCATTTGATCACATGGGTCTTCTTTTTAATGGGGCCACTTGTGTGGTTTGAAATTTAATTAAATTATTTATTTTTATTCTAATTTAATTTAAATGAATTCCTTTCCTTATTAGTTTAGGCTAATTTTATATTAGAGAATTAAATAATTAGCCTTGTGTAACTGGAAGGGTTGTTTTAGACTTCGAATTTAATTTTAAATATTACATAACCTTAGGAACCACCGTATTAAATTAATTTTAAGATTAATTCAATGAAATGTTTTAAATTTAACCGTAGGGTAAATATATTATTTTATTTAAATATTATTATTTAAGTAATTTTTGTGATGATCGCTTGAAAATAAAGGTTAACTTTATCGTCATTTTAATTTCCTATAACAAATAAATAATAATTATTATTATTCCATAATTTTTCTAGTATAACCTTTGTTTTGTTTTGGGTTTCCTATGCATTTTTGTGGGCGTTACACTTAGTATCAGATCCATGGATTTAACACTTGAACCCCATGCACACTTGGAAAACAAGAAACAAAAACAAATAAACCTTGTGTAATTTTAAACCTAGTTGACACAACTATGCATGATGTTTTAAAACGTAGATTTTTTTAGAAAACTAAAACAACTTAGACTATTATTAACTAACTCTTGCCTTGGTATGTGTAGGAGGTGTGGACTAGATGAGGGGTTCCTACATGTGGACCTAGACCTACCACCCCCGATTAGATAGTAATAGATATTCTTCCTCTCGATATCGAGCACACTATAGGATGTTAATGTCATTATAGGTGGAGGATCTTTAGGAGGGAAACCTAGTAGATGTGAAAAAATCCATCAGTAGATGCTCGTGCACATTTGCATCATAGTGCAAAGGATAAGGTAGATAACTCCCATGTGGATTCAGTTAGGATTGAGTTACCTCAGGAGTACAAAGATAGAGCTACAAGGCACAAAGATAGGTCTAGGAGCCCTAGGACGAGAGTTGATCATACAGAGAGACCTAGAGGTCGAAAGTCGACATAAGTGGATCACATTAGAGAGATAATAAAGTTACACCCACCTCATTTTTCTGGAGACACAGGAAGATTTCAGGCTGAGGCATGGTTAGTTAGCTTGAGCGGATGCTTCAAGCTATGCCCTTGTTCTAGAAACATGAAATCTCATGTTTCCATCCACCTTCTTAGAGATGAAGCAAGAGTATGGTGGAGGAATAAGGAGAAGAAGCTCCATGTAGATTCTGAGACAGTCACTTAGGAGATCTTTGAGGAGAATTTCAGGAGAAAATATATTTCTAGGAGGTTCATTTAGTAGTGGATTGATGAGTTCCACAATCTGTGACAAGCCTCCATGATGGTAGTAGAGTATGAGGGACGGTTTCTAGATCTACTTCAGTATGTAGACTACATGTAGGATGAGTAGGTTCGAGTTCATAGGTGTATCGGGGCCCGAACTTTTACTGGGTGGGGCAAGACACATTCACCGGGTCCACAAAACTTATCGAGAGGTTGTGGAGAAGGCCTATATTAAAGAGAAAACCAGGGGGAAAATTGAGTAGGAACGTGAAAGAGTGAGGAGTCACATACAAAAACCGTAGGACATTTGATCGAGGGGATCAACTCCTCCTCCTCGTGGTGGAAAAAATTCATCATAGTCTTCCTTTCGGACTCCTCCACATTCTCAATAAAGAAAGCAGAGCTCGATCACTATTTCGACCTCCATAGTTCCATGATACTCCTAGAGGGCATAGTATCATACCTCCGGATAGGGGCCCAATAGGAAACAAGATCCAGCTCGGCAGTGCGGGACAGAGTACATCTACCGCAACACCCATAGTGGTCTATGGTAGGTCATCGTGTCCTTCAAGACTTACCACCTTTGGGCCACTTGGAGGACTATTTACACAGTGGAGAGGACAAGGCACTTGTTATGGATGTGGCATACATGGACATCATTAGAGAGAGTGCCCTCGAATCCTATTAATAAGGCTAAGGCACCTGGTTCTAATCCTATTGTTTCATGCATACATAGGTAGGAACCACAAGATACATGAAGTGGTCAAGAAACTCCGGGCCAAGCACCGGGAACGATGATAGAGACCACAGGTAGCATTGGTGGTATTTCTATCCTTATTTTATTTGACTCAGGATCATCATATTCTTTCATTTTTCCATCTTTAGTAGAGCATTGCAGGTTTGTGCGATTAGGCGTGGTCTTAGTTAGGATGTCGATATGGCTTCTAGAGCCAAGATCTCAATGACTAATTAGTTAAGGAGTGTGTAGTAGACCTAGGACCCTTTCCAACTACCTTGGATCTTCGCATCCTTCCTTTGGGTTCTTATGGAGTGATTTTAGGAATGGATTAGTTGTATATAAACAAAGCCATATTTAATTGCTACATTAAGATTATATCTTGTGCAGATGATTTGGGTGTGGAGTCAGTGATAGTAGGATTCAAGAGACCCATCTCTATTCACACTATTTCCACTATGGAGCTGAAGTGTTGTGCGGGGACGGGGTTGTTGGTTGTATGCTACAACAATTAGTGATAGGTCGAGGATGGGTATAGTGGACCTTCCTTTGATGATCATCTCATTTTGCAGGATTTTTGATGTGTTTCTTAGTGAGCTTCCAGGGATTCCTCCCCTTGTGAGAAATATTTTCACATTGATTTGGTTCCAGGAGTGGATCCTATCTCATGTGCTCCTTATAGGATGACCACACCTGAGCTATGTGAGCTCAAGTTTCAGCTTGAGGGTCTTCTCGAGAAATGTCTAACCCATCCTATCGTATTCCTTCGGGTGCACCGGTGATTTTCCGAAGAAGGATGAATCCTTGTGGTTATGTGTGGACTATCATCAGTTGAACAAAGTAACAATCAAGAATTGTTACCCCCTTCCTTGCATTGATGATTTATTTGATCAGATGAAGGGGGCACAATGTTTTCTAAGATAAATCTTAAGTCGAGAATACCATCGGTGAGGATCATAGAGGTAGATGTCCACAACTCATCTTTATGCATGAGGTATGGCCACTATGAGTTCACATTGGTGTCATTCGATTTGAAGAATTCCCCGCATTGTTCATGAGTTTGATGAACGGGGTTTTATGACCTTTGTAGACATTTTTTCGTCATGTTCCTTGATTAAATATTGATCTACTCACATAAAATGAGGAGCACAAGGATCACCTTCATCGAGTTCTTTAGTGCCTTCATGAGCAGAAAATTTATGGAAACCCGGAGAATTGTGCATTCTTTAAGTCAGAGGTGTAGTATTTGGGTCACATCATTTATGGCAAAGGTATCATAGTCAATCTTTCCAAGATTAGAGCCATTATGGATTGGCCAAAGACTGCTAGTGTGAACAAGGTGGGTAGTTTCATGGGTCCTGGTAGGATACTATAGGAGATTTTTTTAGGAATTCTCTTGGGTTTCTCACCCCATCACTTCCCTTCAGGAAAAAGGGAAGAAGTTCATCTAGTCAGATAGATGTGAGCAGGCCTTTAGGACACTAAAGTAATTCCTTACGAAAACACCTATTCTTGAAGTTCCAAACCCTCAGGGTGAGTTCTTTGTTCACATAGATGCTTCTTTGGCGGGGTTAGGTGGTGTAATAATGCAGAGGGTCGTGTAGTAGCACTTGAGTCTCGCAAACTAAAGGATTATGAGCTCAATTATCTGAATCATGACGGTGAGCTTGAGGTAGTTGTGCGTGCTTTGGTTCGATGGAGACACTTCCTTCTTAGCTCGAGATTTGTACTCAATACTAATCACTTGAGTCTTCACCACTTCTTCATAGAGTCCAATCTCAATTCTTGTTAGCAGCATTAGATGGAGTTTCTTTGTGAGTATGATATGGAGATAGAGCATGTGAAAGGGAAGGAGAATGTGGTTTCAGATGCCTAGAGTAGATAGAGACATGTTGTTATAGCTACCTCGGTGAATACAGATTTGTGAAGCAAGATCATGCAAAGTAAATTCCTCACAAAGAACTTCTACCTTATAGCTAGATCGTAGAGATTGAGTCTCGATAACCCTTAAGGGGAAGTTTGAAGGTTTTTCATTGGAGGAAGATGGTCATTTAAGACACGAGAGGTCAGATATATGTTCCTAGAGATGGAGGCTTGAGACAAGATATTTTGGTAGAGGCTCATCGTGCACCTTATTTAGCCCATCTAGGGGTGAAGAAGATGTAGCTTAGTTGGTGTCACATTGTTTAGAGTGTCAGAGGGTGAAGGCCAACCATCATCATCTAGGCTGGCCTTCTCTACCTTTTCTTACCCAAATTTATTCTCCCTCATAAGTTGAAAGATCATGTTGTGTGTCATTTTGTATCTAGGAAAGAAATGTAGCTTGCTCTTTGTCACGTAGATGTGGAGAAATGGATAGCACCCTCAAGAGGATTTGATCTATCCTCACTACTTTATGGTTGTGCCTTTCAACCAGGGTGAGAGGACCCTTTTATAGCATGTTGTTTGTCGAGGAGATGGAGATTCCTTCTTTACAAAGTTATTAAGAAGACCTTGAAGAAAAAAACATGATCAAACAACAAAAATCTAACTCTCACGAGTTGTCACCCTAGATAATGGAGATATTTTCTAAGCAAGGTTCAGGCTACTAAAGACAATGAAAACTGATTGCTTCTACATGTTTTGGTAATAGAAATTATGCATTTGTACACACACAGGACAAACAAGGGTAGTATGGGTAGGATTGGTTGTTTTTAAATGAATTTTGGTGGGAGGTGAGGTAGAATGAACTTTGATTCACCATATATTTGAGAGATTTTACAAAAAATGAAGGATTGATCAATAGAATGCTTTAATAGCTAAAATGTTCCTTTAACCAGAAGGTGTGCTTCAATGGAGGCCCAGATCAACACGTTTTCACACAAACTTTAAGAATCCAAAATGAAGGCTCAAATTGAAAAAACTTAATTGAACATTATCAACCTTTGTTTTATCATGCCTAAGATACCCTCAAAGGCTAACAAACAATCTTATCATCATGCTAGGAGTAAAGTGATTTTAAATTTGTTTATTTCACTATCAAATGAAATCTCTTCTAATAAATGAAATTGCAAATGCCACCAAACTATCACAAGGATAAGATCTTGTGTGATTCACAAATATTTCAATGTAAGATTGCAATGGGAACAAGAAAAACTATTTGCAGACATTAGAAATGAAGAAGACACAATTTTTCTCAAAATCAAACATAGATTAACTCAAATTTGATTAAATTCATCAACAAGGGAAAGTTTCTAGAACAATCTCAGATCTTATCAATGGTTATACACTTGCAACCACCTTGACATGATCAAATTTAACACAAAAGAAATAAACAAGTTCCTCAGATGATTTCTCATAAAGATGGGCTTTGTCAAAATTTTCTCTTAGGAATTAACTCCCGACCTCTAACACTCCAACCATTTGCATGAAAAATTCATGCAATTTATAACATTTAATCTACAACAGATTTTTCCCCCAAAACAAAAAACATTCAAAGAACCATTGCTTGTTATGATTTTGATCGTGATTCCCAGAATTAGATTTGCAAAAAGTTTTCAAGTGCTCAGAGGGAAAATATCTTCAAATATTTCCAGCATTCAATTCTTTCATCTGGTAAATCACTCTTCATTTCATGCACCAACTACTTCCTCCTCTAATCTATCAAATCTAGTTTCTTACATGCCAAGGAAGGAAAGATTGGAAAATCAAATCAATCCAATATTTAGATCACACATTAATGGTAAAAGAAGTTTTCATATCTTCCCCACCAAATCAAGATATCAAATTAATTCTCCTCTTCATGTTTGGTGTGTAGGAGACATCAAGAAATGATAAAAAACCATAAAAATTCACATCCCTAGGAGGTTTTAGAGAAAAATGGTGAAAAATCATATACAGATGCACATTTCATTGTCGATTTCCTTTTGAATTTGGATTGTCCACGTGGGAGATCCAATTCAAAATGGCTTGGGGTTCCTTTTTACCTTTTACAAATTTTTGGGGAAAAATGCAAAATTTCTCATTTTTCTCCCCCTCCACCTTTGAAAAATAGATTGACACGTGTCCCAATGTGGGCCCAGAGGAACCTTGGACTTGATTATGCTATTTTACCTTTTTTTTGGAAAAAGGAAAAATTTTCAAATTTTCCCTTGGAGCCCGCGCCCTTCCTCCTTTAGCTTTCGATGTGGTCCCAAGTGGAACCACGCTTGCTTTTTCCATTTTAACCCCTTTTTTTTCACAAAAGGAAATTTTTCCAAATTTCCCCAAAGTCCGCACCTCCACCATTGACTCAAAAAATTTTAACTATTCTCTATGTTCAAGGCTTGTGGGTCATTTTGATTACTTTAATCTTTTTGAAAATAAGATTAAAAAAATTCAAGTTGCCTCCAATGGCCCCTGTCCCTGTCTTATGACTTTTCAAAATGCCGTGTCTCAATGGCACATTTTGAGATGGTCCTAAAAAGTAGAGACCCCAAACAAGCATGGGCTCAACACGTGTCTTGGCCCTGTCAAAGTTTTAAAAAGTTGAAGGTTCAGTGGAAGTTGCCATGTGTCTAAGGTCCGAGACAGTCTCCTTTGGCCATTGAAAATTCCAAACAAAAAGGAAAAGTGAGCGGAAGCCTCCAAGTGTCCTCCTGGTGCTTCTTCAAAATAAAACTCAAGGGCTGGCCCCAAACATGTGCGGTCCCTCCATGTGTCCCAAGCCCTTTAGGAAGTTGCTTGAAAATTCTAAGTAAGGAAGGCCCGGTGGAACCTTCCACGTGTCTTTATGGCGCAACTTCAAGATGGTCCCCAAGAGCAAAGACCCTGAATGAAGCATGGGGCTCACCACTTGTCCTAGGCCTTAGAAAATTTCTTTTAAAAGTTTAAGTACAGAGCGGAGCTAGTGGAAGCCTCCACATGTCCCTCTATCGTAATTGTTAAGGTGGGACCCTGAGGTAGATCCTCAAATGAGCGCTAGCCCACCACGTGTCCATGGCCTGCCAAAAATGTACCAGACTGCATAAAAATTTGTCTAAGTCTAGGTAAAGCAATGGAATCCTCCACATGTCCTCTCGGCACAACTCCAAGGCCAAACCAAAAGGTGAATTTTCAAATGAGCGTCATTCCTCCATGTGGAAAAGTTTTGGGTTGAAGCGAACCATAGAGTTTTTAGAGTGCCCCACCGAGCCACATCAAACAAAAAGGGCCATGTTTCCACTAATGCAGAGATATAAAATTTGAAGGGAAAAACAAAACATCAAACCGTAAAAATGTAGGGAAACCACTATTTGAGTCGAGATGAAATTTTCTTCAAGGACAAAGAATTTGGAAATGTTATAAGGTTCAAACATGATCCTTCGAGCTACATCCATTCATGTTTCTTCAGGTATTTGGGAAAAAATGATAGGGACAACAACACATGATTGTGGAAAATGGAAGGAAAGGAATAGCCCGAGTTTTATGCCCAATTTATCAGACACCTTCAGATGGATAGAGAAATGAAAAACAAATTTTGGATCTTTAAGTGATCTTCGACCAAGGAAGGACTGATCATGGTAACCAAATGGAGGACAGAGTCTTCAAGCACCAACATGGGGAGATAAAAACATGAAGAGGCCATAAACCTAGGGATTTTAATTACAAAGTGGGTGAGACTAATTTGAGCACCAACATCATCTCCGAATCGGGAATGGGAACTCCCCTGTGAGTGCCACAAGAAGCAAAAAAAGACCAAGTGCCAAAAATATCCATTGGGAAAAGGAGTTAGCTTTAGAGTAGAAAAATAGAACCATCTCCTAAAAGTGAACCAAGAAACCAATAAAACTCAGGTCACCAAGTACCGGAATGAATGAGAAATGAAGAAAAATCCAAAAGATAACTAATAAAATGATGTTATCCAAAATTCACGGAGAATCAATCGAAATGTTTCAAATTCATTATAAAATACATTCTCATCAAGTCTTTCGAAGAAATTAGATTGATTCGAATGTTAATGGAAAGGGCACATCATGTGCATTTTGATTTGCCTTTCTTAGCTAACTCCCCCATCTAAGGAAAAATGCTCAAAGAGTAAAAAAATGACAAATCTTGCAAAAACGAATATCACTTGATTTTTAATTTTGCTTTACGGGTCTAGAATGATCATTTACCAAGGTTCATCAACTCAATTAGAATGGGGCCAAAATAGAAGAGAATTAGAAAATTTGGAAGTTTTTTTTGTTGTGCAACTGGGATCAGGTCATCCTCCAGGACAAAAGTAGCGTAACGTGATCGACCGATTTAAGTCTCAAGTACTTCTATTGTTGGGTGGACTTTTTAACTTGAGAGATTTTTGAGATGCTATGGTTTTGGGACATCCGGGACATGTGGGATGTAAATGCAGGGGTAAAAATGGATGTAGGTAGTGAAAAGAGAGAATGCAAAGTGGAAGCTTTTGGATTAGTGTAGATCCTGGGACAAAAGGGACAAGGACGAGGGATTTCTAAATGATTGAAAACTAGGAGTATATGCATATGCTGAAGATTGATAATAGTTCTCCACGGGAATCTGATACATTGGGAAACACCTTTGGATACGATGCAAAGCTGAAATGGCCACACGAAATGAAAATCATAAAAATGGATAGACCACAATACACTTTGTTTGAGATAGCCGGGACAATTTGAATGGGGAAATAACAAATGCAAGAAATTCATGTAAAGTGGTGAGCCGTGATTGTGGGTGGTGCGAGACAAACTGGGATGTTTAGACTCATGTTTCAAAATGATTTAAAAAAAAGGCTATTACAAAGGGGGACAAGAAAGCCTGAATCGCCGATGACAAGAATGTACGGAGAAGTCACAACAAGGAGCCAACAAGGACATTGGACCCGATTTTCACTTTAAACTAACAATTTAAAGGAAAAGTCAATGAAACACTTTCTCACTACAAACTTCTAACGGCCATAAATTTTGACTCGAAGCTTTGATTTTAATGAGGTAGATATATTTAAATAAAAGAAACATATTTGGCTTGAATAGCGTTAATGTTCATTCCCCCAAATGACGAAAACTACTTTTGACCCAAAATAGCTGCTCTCATGGAAGGCCAAAACTTTTGCATTTCTCAATGAAATCACAGAAAATTGGTACCATTGGAATTTTGGATTCAAGACCAACATGCAAAAATCAAGAAATTTCAGATTTGATGAGAAATTGATGGGGATGTTAAAAAACGTGGATGGGTTCATGATAGTGTTTTATTTGGTAGTTGGGAGTGTAATTCAAGAGGCATGGTCATCATTATTTTTCTTAAGCATTTTGGGACAATATGGGGATGATTTTGCAAGTAATATACAATAATTTTACAACATTTAGTGCCTCTTACAAGTGGTTGAAGGATAGATTTTGGGATTTCCATTTCCCATTCTAAATCTCTCTTATCATTTTAAATAAATTGGAGTGTTAGAGGTTCATTAAAGGTAAAAAATATTTTTTTGTAGGCAGAGCTCATCAAAATTTATTTGTGAAGCCAATGTGATAAGGCCCTTATAGTGGACTCCTTACATGGTGATCTAGGCCCTTATCTTGTAAAATATTGAATGTGCATATTATGAAGCAATGGTAAAATTTATGGATGCATTTCCTCTTTGTGTTTTCTTGCATTCTTTTGCCCCTTCAACATTGATTTGCAAGTGTATTGTGTTTATCATTATCTCAATGCAAGGATCCATTTTTCATGTGTGCATAATGTATGAAATATTCCTTGTGAATGCATTTTCTAGATTGTGGAGAATTGTTATCACCCCTTCTAGTATGCATTTTACTCCTAGTTTTCACACACATTGGAAGACTACCTCACACCCTCCTTTCTCAATGTATCACCGCTTTAGTGATAACGATTTAATTTTATGCATTCTCTCTCCTGGTTCTAACTTTGGAAATAGAATAATTAGGAAAGATAGTTTTTACTGCATTAGGGTCGATTGTGGTAGGTAGTTTAGGAACAAGAACCATCTTTTCTGGAGGTCTATCTCAAGAAAAGCAAGTCCCACAACTTGGATAGATTACAAAATGTTATCTCAATCACACCGTGAGCTCACATATCATGCACTTGTGAAAAATCCCCAAAAGGGGTTGAAAAACTCGGTGATAACACTTTATACACTATAACAATGATGTTGCACATTTATTCGGGAATCAATCAAGGAAATGTTTCAAATGCCTTCCATTAATAGGAAATTTGAGTAATTCCCCATCCAAGTCTTTCAAGAGAAGTTATCTTCTTGACAAATTCAATGTCAATGGAGTAAGGGTCCATCCATAATGGATAAAATTTACCATGTTTACCCTTATCTTCATGCCTTCTATCCCATAAAAAGCACAAGATCCCCAAAATTTGAAAGCTCTTAGGTGTGACCTTTTTGTCAATAATAGCTTCTTCAATTTTCTCTGAACTTTACATATATTTAGTGGGATGCCCTCCTTTCTTCATCAAGTTCAACAATATAGTTAATGCGAGCATCATATGGACCTTTTCTTGATCTTCCAATTGTTGAATGAACTGATATGAGGATAATTGCATATGCAGGGGCAGCAGAGCTTGAGTTCCATACACCAATTCAAATGGACTTTTTCCAGTAGCTCTTTTAACAGTAATTCTGATCATCCCAAACAACAAACTTCAACTACTCACCCCATTTCCTTTTGTTTAGCTCCAAGGTTCTCCTAATGATCTTTAATAGATTTTTATTGCTGGACTCTACTTGTCCATTGCCTTGGGGGTTATAGTTAGAGGCATATGTCAAATTGATCCCATATTCTTTACACATTTCCACCAAAGGTTTAGCTTTGAAGCTCATGGCATTGTCAGCAACAATTTTAACTGGCACTCCAAACCTACAGATGATATGGTTCAACATGAAGTCCATGACAATTTTGTGTGTTTTTCTCTTGGTGGGGATTTCCTCCACCCACTTAGTGAAGTAATCAATGGCTACAAGAATCCACTTATGGCCAACACTTGAAGGGTCTTAAATCTCACCAATGAAATCCATTCCCATTGCTTGAATGGGGATGTAATTGATACATGATGTAAAAAGAATGGAGCCCGAAGCTTTAAGTCTTCCAGAAAAATGTTGTCAACTCTCACATCTTCTAACCAACAAATTTGTATCTTTGAAAAGAGTTGGCCACCAATAACCAGCCCTCAAGAATCTTATGTGTTTTGAATCTTCCAAAAAATTCCTCCTACAAACTCCTCCATGGAGATCAACAATTATCTTGGGGCTTCATCTTCAATAATGAACCTTAAGAGAACTCCCTAAGGGTTCTTCCAAGATAACCCAAAATCAGTAATGACATATTTATGGAAGAAGCCAACTTAAGAGCTCTTTTCTCGATTTTTACTCAAATACTCAGGGGAAGTATAGATGTCCGAGATAAAAATTATATCTTTGTACCATTTAGAACTCATAAAATTTTCAAGGACATCCACCCTTCTTCTTCTACTTCATTCACCTCAATAGTTTGCAAGTTGCTCTTATCCATAAGCTTAGCTAAGCCCAAACCTCTTACCAACTTCGTGGTTTGGATATCCATGTCATATTCCTACAACTTGTTCACCCATCTGCATCTTTTTGCTTGAGACCTCCATCTCGATAAACATCTTTCACCATGGTGTGGGGAACATAAGCAACAAATTTAGAGCTCAAAATGTAAGGTCTGAAAACCTTTGTTGCTTTTACCAAGGAAAATGCTTGCTTCTCCATAATGGTGTACTTCAACTCAGCCCCTTGCAATGCCTTACTGAAAAAGGCAATTGGCCTCTCAGCCCCTTCATCATCCTTTACAAGCAACAGATAGATGCAATAGTGTTCTCTAAAGCAAAATAAAACATTTGAAAAGGCTTTTTATAATCTAGAGCTGCTAAAATAGGGGCATGCTTTAATGCTTCTTTGATCCCATTGAAATCTTGAATGGCAGCCTCTTCCCATTTGATAACTTGGTCCTTCTTTAGCATGCAAGTAATTGGAATGGTCAACTCAACAAAGTTTGATATGAATCTTCTGATAAAGTTTATTTTCCCAAAGAAGGACTGAATTCCCTTCTTGGTTCTTGGAATTGGGACCTTGTTGATGGCCTCTACCCTCTTAGGATCAATCATGACACCATCCTTTGATACAATGTGACCAAGCAACTTGGCCTTTTGCACTCAAAATGGCACTTCTTTGGATTGAGTGAAATGCCATACTCTCTGCATCTTATCAACATTTTTTCCAAGTGTTGCAAGTGATCACTTCTCTTCTAGAAAACACAGTCACATCATCTTGGTAAACAACAATAAAATCATTAATGTAACCTAGCAAAAACAACATCCATTGCTCTTTGAAAGGTTTCTCCAACATTCATCAAACCAAAGGGCATTCTAACATAGACATAAGTTCCCCAAGGAGTGGTAAAGGTTGTCTTAATTCTTTTGATTCCTTCACAACAACTTGATTATAGCTAGAGAAACCATCCAAGGTAGAAAGCAACTTAGAACTAGTCACTAATTATAGCATGTTTTCCATGTTTGGTAAAGGATAATTATCCTTCATTGATGCTCTGTTCAGATTTCTAAAATCCATGCACAACCTGATATCACCATTCTTTTTTCTAACTAGCACTAAGTTTACAACCCAAGAAGAATACCTTGTTGGCTGAATGATCCCTCCATCTCTTAGTTTTTAATTCATCTTGCATCTTCATAGAGAGGAGTGGATTAATCGGCCTATATTTTTTTGAATGGTTTTGCATTAGATTCCAAAGGAATTTCATGTTGAAACAAATCCTCTTGTATGCCTTCAATTTCAGAATAAGACCAAGCTAGGAAATCTTGATATTTTTTCAACAATTGGACATAGGACTATTTTTCCTCCTTGTTCAGATTGCTTCCCAACCAGATCTTCCTTGGTTTCTCCTTTATACCAAGGTCATGCTCTCAACATCCCTTGAGGCTATTATATGTCTATTAATAATGCAATCAACATTATCAAAGTTTGATTCAAGAGAAACCAACCCTCTAGGAATGGTATTAGTTTTCAATTGGATGATGTCTTTGCCAAACAAAGTTTCTTTACCCTTTGCTACACACACCATTGGCTCCCAATCAATACATTGATCAATCAAAAACTCCCTTTTTTTATAGAAATATTTTGACCTAAGCATCATCATCAAAAAATTTCCAATGTTTAATGTTGTCAGGGACAGATGGCCTTGTTAACACTTCAACATCATATTCACAATATGGGGACATTGCACAATTATCAAACCGAGATCCCAATATTGCAAGATTTTCTACCATAACATTGAACTTCCTATCATGATGCACAATATTAAATGAATCAAACATCTCAATCAAGTCCCAGACTACATGCTTGTATTGTTTCATTCTCTGATTTTTAGTAGCATACAGTTTTCTGATTTGTTTGACAATTAGTTTTGAATCTCCTTAACAATGATGTCTTTAACATAGTATTTCCAAGAAATTCTCAAACCTAACAACAATGCTTCATACTCAGCAATGTTTTAGTACACTCAAAGTTAAGTTTGAAAGAAAAACAAACTCTTCCAAGCTTGGAGAAATCAGAACTACACCAAGCACCATTTCCAAATTTGGAGCAAGCTCCATCAAACAACAAAGTCCATGGAGAGCCTACTTGTTCAAGACTCTTACATTGATCCATTTTTTCTCTTTCCCATCAGCAAATCCAACAAAGTTATCAACATCAACACTTGTGTACAACACTTCATAAGATGCATTGTTGGGATCTTCAATGAGGTGCAACATCTTCTTTTCTCCATACAACTTGACAAGGATTCCCTCAATTGGGATGGTGGCATAGGACATATCCATTTGAACACTCCCACCAACACTTGTAACCCATTTTCTAGACAACAACATACCCCACTTGGCTGGGCAATCAACAATAACAACATCAAGTTTCAAGTTCTACCTGGATAAGCTGCAAGTTGTACCACCAAACCTTTCACACATCCCACCATTGGAACCTCTCTGGAATCCATGGTAGTGCACTTCCCATATGTTGTTGTTACTTTGATATCTAGTTCATTCATGACTTCCAGAGGCATAACATTGCATGATGCTCCCGAATCAAACATATAGTTGTGTAGCAATCTTTCCTTAATGATCAAAGTAGTGAAGAATGGATCTACATTTAGCTGAGACTCTACCAAGGATGTTCCCAAATAAACCTTAGGTGGTTCACCTAGTTCTTCCAATGCTGGTGGTGTTTCTAGCTCTTCAATGATTGGAGGAGTCTCCACAATGTTTACATTTCTTCATGGGTACTCTTCTCTTCTTTCAATCCCAAATACTCAAATGCCCTCTTCTTGTGCTCAGAATCCTAAGAAACTCAACAATTGGAACACTAACTTTGATTTGACTCAAAACTTGGGAAATGTCATATGGAACACACTTTGGCAAGGCAATCATTGAAGGGAGATTGACAAACTCATCAGATGGCATGGGATTTTTGATAGTTTGGGCATGAGGAGAAGTATGAATCTTTTTTGGGACAACAAGGCCTTTGGAAGGTGCATCTTTCTTAGGAGGAACCTCTTTAGGAATATTTGAAAGCAATGGAGTTTTAGGTTTGGCTTGAGGCCCTACTCCTTTGACAACTCTACTCCTAGTATTATAATCCTTTTCTTGAGCAACAACAACATTCATCAATAACTACCTATCCTCCTCAGATGGGATTCCTCCATCATACTTCTTTATCATTAAAGCTCTTAAATATTCAAAGTCATTATTGGGAAATTCAAAAGCTTGTACAATATCTATTTCTAAAGTATGAGAGGGAGGAAGAAGAGGTACCCGGTGAATGCAATCCCAAAATCAGCAGTAGTTCTAGCACTTATTACCTCAGTTGAAGTTTCTCCTTGTTGTGAGCTTGTAGAGAACTCCATCATGCATGCATCATCATCAGTGTTATCATCATCAGCTTCCTTCTTCTACTTGCTGATCTACTTCACATGGAGCATGGGGCATGAAACATCTATCACACCAATCAATTACATATGTTTCTTCAATAACAACAACTCTGGTAGCCAAAGGATCAAAGCACCATTCTATTTTCCTAGCTTGGGGATGTTTATTTGCAAATCCAATGGGTCCCTTGCCTCTGTCATCAGATCTCTGCTCATTTCTAGGATGATTTACAAATCTATCTTGGCCTTGTTGCTTATGCTTGACCTTGTGAACTCTGCCGTAATTCTTTCTCCGGGCTAATTTGTATGAGATTTCTTTGATAGCCCCTGCCAAAGTTTTCACAACTTCCTCCAAATCAACAACCTTACTTGCTTGATTTTTCTAGGTTAACTAGTTTCACACCCTTCCTCTTAGGAGGTTTTCCAATTGCTTTAATGTTTTCTCAATTTGCAGAGAGCTATGGTAAAGGCCTAACTCAAATTGGTAGGGTTTTTGTCCCTCAAATAGTAAGCAACTTTCTTATCAAATGCATATGAATACTTTATAAGACAAGATTCATCACATGGCCTTAAAATTATATGAAATCTCCTCAATGTCTTATTAAATCTAGTGTTGAAATCATGCACTGATTCATTAGGATTCTTTTTAATATTTTCAAATTCTGACAAAAGAAACCTAGGGTCCGTTTTATCACCATATTGCAATCTAAATGCATTATTCATTTCCATCCAAGAATCAATGGAATTATCTAGCAAATATTTATACTAGTCCCTTGCATCTTCTTCCAAAGTATGGATAAACAATTTGATATATACATCTTCAAATTCAATCTCAAAGTCTTCCATCATGTTGATAAAAATATTTAAGTGTTGATCACTAGTTATAGCATTATTTCCTTGGAACTTTGGTAATCTATTTCTTACATCTTGGGGAACTACATTTGGATAACCATCCATCCCTCTAAAATTTATAGGACCAAAGGTATTTACAACAAATGGAGGTCTGGGTGGGGATGGGCCATGTTGTTTTGAGGAGGTGACCTTGGAGGAGAATCAAACTGATAAGGGACAAGGGGTCTTTGAAACACAGAGTATAACTTTCAAAATGGATATCCCCTAAAGGCTTTGTTTCTTGGAAAACCCTATCAAATTTGGAAAACACAGGGGTAGAATGAGAAGCAAAATTTTCAAATTCAAATGAAGGCCCTCTCCAGATGGAGAATTCAATTCCACAAAAAGACTACCTAATTCAAAATCACTTGAATGGAAATCTTCAATGATAGGATGATCACTTTCATCAATGGAGATCTCTTTTCTTGACTGCTGATCTCCAACAACTCTAGGCTCTTCTTCCTTCTGAATTTGTTTTTCCTAGCTTTGGAAATAATGTCCTAGTAGGATCCTTAGTGAAGAAAGATCTTCTTCCTTCCAACTTTGCAAAGATTAGTAAAAATCTCACTTGACAAAGGTTAAGACACTGGTATTTATCAAAAAATCATATCAACATGGATTCACCACTAAGGATTTCCACCTTAGTTGTGCAAATGCACTAAAAATATGATCTGTCAAATGTCTTTCAACACTAGAAACTAGAAATGGAATGATCTGACCTTCCTTTACCCATTTATCAATGAAACTTAGTGCAATAACTATAGAAACTAGAAATATTGCACACACAACACTTGTAACTTTGAACACTTCTTATAGGCCTGAACACAATGATGATGTTAAAACAATGTACTAGCACTTAGAGCATATAAGAAATGTTTACTAGAGGTCCTGAATATGAACTGCAATCACAATGTCCCTAGAAACGGTGCCATTCGAAATGGTGTTGGTACCCAAATTGATTCTCCCTTAGAAGCTGAGAAGCATCACATATTTGATAGGAAGCTTAGAGACAAGTAGATCATGTTGTGTGTCATTTTGTAGTTGGGGAAGAAATGCAACTTGCTCTTTTTCACTCAGATGTGGAGAAATGGGTAGCACCCTCAAGAGGATTTGATCTATCCTCACTACTTTATGGTTGTGTCCTTTCAACCAGGGTGAGAGGACCCTTTTTGTAGCTTGTTGTTTGTGGAGGAGATGGAGATGTCCTTCTTTGTAAAGTTATTAAGAAGACCTTGAAGAAAACATGATCAATACAACAAAAATCTAACTCTCATGAGTTGTCACCCTAGATAATGGAGATATTTTCTAAGCAAGGTTCAAGGCTACTAAAGAAAATGAAAACTTGATTGCTTTTGCATGTTTTAGTAATAGAAATTATGCATTTGTACACACACACATGACAAATAGGGGTAGTATGGGTAGGATTGGTTGTTTTTAAATGAATTTTGGTGGGAGGTGAGGCAGAATGAACTTGATTCACCAAATATTTGAGATATTTTACAAAAATGGAAGGATTGATCAAAATAATGCTTCAGAACAGCTAAAATGTTCCTTTAACTAGAAGGTTTGCTTCAATGGAGGCCCAAGATCAACACGTTTTCACACAAACTTTAAGAATCCAAAATGAAGGCTCAAATTGAAAAACTTAATTGAACATTATCAACCTTTGTTTTATCACACCTAAGATACCCTCAAAGGCTAACAAACAATCTTATCATCATACTAGGAGTAAAGTGATTTTAAATTTTTTTATTTCACTATCAAATGAAAGCTCTTCTGATAAATGAAATTGCAAATGCCACCAAACTATCACAAGGATAAGATCTTGTGTGATTCACAAAGATTTCAATGTAAGATTGCAATGGGAATAAGAAAAACTATTTGCAAACATTCAAAAATGAAGCAAAAAAATTTTGCTCAAAAGAAAACACACATTAACTCAAATTTGATTAAATGCATCGAAAGGAAAAGTTTTCTAGAACAATCTCAAAGCTTGTCAATGGATGTACACTTGCAACCACCTTGACATGATCAAATTTAACACAAAAGAAATAAATAGGTTCCTCAGATGATTTCTCAAAAAGATGGGCTCTGTCAAACTTTTCTCTTAGGAATTAACTCCCGACCTCTAATACTCCAACCATTTGCATGAAAAATTCATGCAATTTATAACATTTAATCTACAACAGAGTTTTCCACCCCAAAAAAAAAAACATTCAAAGAACCATTACTTGTTATGATTTTGATCGTGATTCCTAGAATCAGATTTGAAAAAAGTTGTCAGGTGCTCGAGAGGAAAATCTCTTCAAATATTTCCATCATTCAATTATTTCATCGGTAAATCACTCTTCATTTCACATGCCAACTACTTCCTCCTCTAATATGTCAAATCTGGTTTTTTGCATGCCAAGGAAGGAAATATTGGAAAATTAGATCGAATCTGATAGTCAGATCACATCTTAATGGTAAAAGATGTTTTCAGATCTTCCCCACCAAATCAAGATATCAAATTAATTCTCCTCTTCATTTGGCATGTAGGAGACATCAAGAAATGATTAAAAAACCATAAAAATTCACATCTCCAGGAGCTTTGGAGCAAAAATGGCAGAAAATCAGATACAAATGCATAGTTTTCATCAATTTCCCTTTTGAATTTGGACCGTCCACGTGGGAGATCCGAGTTAAAATGGGCTTGGGGTTCCTTTTTACTTTTACACCTTTTGGGAAAAATGCAAAATTTCTCATTTTGCTCCGCCCCTACTGCTTTCAAAACTCAAGGTTAACATGTGTCCAATGTGGGTTTTGTGGCTCGATTCTTCTATTTCACCTTATTTTTGGAAAAAAGGAAAATTTTCCAAATTTTCCCACAGCCCACCCTTCCTTTAGCTTCTGATGTGGGTCCTAGTGGAACCGCGCTTCCTTTTTACACTTTAACCCCTTTTTTCACAAAAGGAAAATTTTCCAAATTTCCCCAAAATTTCACACCTCCATCGTTGATTTAAAGAAAATTTTGACTATTCTCTGCTGATTGTGGGTCATTTTGATGACTTTAATATTTTTGACAATAAGAGGAAAAAATCCAAGTTGCCTTCGATGGTCCGCCTCCCCACCTTTTGACTTTTCAAACTACCACGTGTCTCAATGGCACATTTTGAGATGGTCCCCAAAAGTAGAGACCCCAAACAAGTGTGGGCTCAACACGTGTCCATGGCCCACAAAATGTTTTTAAAATTTTGAAGGTTCAGTGGAAGGTGCCATGTGTCTAAGGTCCGAGATAGTCTCCTTCGGCCATTGAAAATTCCAAGAAAAAAGGAAAAGTGAGCAGGAAGCCTCCAAGTGTCCTCTTGGCACTTCTTCAAAATAAAACTAAGGAGTCCCTACAAACATGCGTGGTCCCTCCATGTGTCCCATGCCTTTAGGAAGTTTCTTTAAAATTAAGTAGGGAAGGCCAGCAGTAACCCTCCACAAGTATTTATGGCACAACTTCAAGATGGTCCCTACGAGCGAAGACCTGAAAAATCGCGGGCCCACCACGAGTCCTAGGCACGATAAAATTACTTTAAAAAGTTTAAGTACATAGAGAATCCAGTAGAATCTTCCACATGTCTCCCTCGTTGTAATCCTTAAGGTGGGACCCCGAGGTAGATCTCAAATGAGCGTCATCCCACCACGTGTCCATGGCCCATGAAAATGTACCCGATGCATGGAAATTTTTTTCTAAATCCGAGAAAAGTAGCGGAATCCTCCACGTGTCCCCATGTCACAACTCCAAGGCCAAACCAAAAGGTGAATCTTCAAGGATGATCGTTGTTCCTCCATGTGGACAAGTTTTTGGTTGAACTGAGCCATAGAGTTTTTAGAGTGCCCTATTGAGGTACATCCAACCAAAAAGGGCCACATTTCCACTGATGTAGCGATGTAAATTTGATGGAAAAACACACCTGTCAAACCGTTAAAATGTAGGGAAACCACCGTTTGAGCCTGGGGATGAAATTTTCTTCAAGGACAAAGAATTTTCAAATGTTATAATGTTTAAACATGATCCTTCAAGCTACATCCATTCACATTTCTTCAGGTATTTGGAAAAAAGTGACAAGGACAACAACACATGACTACGTGGAAAATGGAAGGAAAGGAACAACCCGAGTTTTACACCCAATTTATAGACACCTTCAGATGGACAGAGAAATGAAAAACAAATTTTGGATCTTTAAGTGATCTTTGACCAAGGAAGGGACTGATCATGGAAACCAAATGGAGGACAGAGTCTTCAAGCACCAACACAGGGAGATAAAAACGTGACAGAGGCCGCAAACTGAGGGATTTTAATGACAAATGGGGTGAGACTAATTTGAGCACCAACACTTCCCACATGCCATACCCGAGTGTAAATGGAACACCATTTCCATGGATTTCATCATAGGCTACCAACGTTGGGATACCACCATGACACAATCATGGTCATGGAAGATAAATTGACAAAAGTGGATCATTTTTCTATGGTGAAGACCACCTATGCAATAGTACAAAGAGTGCGGGTATACCTTAAAGAGATTGTCGATCGCATGAGATTATGTGGAGGATCATTTGTGACTTTAACCTTATACACTTCTCACTTCTAGACTACAATGCAGAGGTTCTCGTACAAGTATCAACTTCAAGAGAACTTATCATCCACAAAGATATGAAGCAGATGAGTGAGTGAATCAGATCTTGGAGGATATGTTGCAGATGTATGTCATGGACCATCAGTCTAGGTGGGAGGAGTACTTATATTTGGTGGAGTTTTCCTACAACAATAGTTTTCAGAGTTCGATTGGCATGGATCCTATTCATTTGTTGTTGTGGATGGCGCTGGAGAGTTTAGGACACTATTGATTTGGCATAGATTGGAGGACAAGGTTCCTCTTGGACTAGGGTTAGTACAGATATGGAGCAACATGTTGTCGTGATTCGTTAGAGGCTTCAGGAGGCTCAAGATAGGTAGAAGAAGTATGCAGATCTCAGGAGAATAGATCATATTTTGAGGTGGGAACGAAGGTGTTTCTTCATGTCAGGCCTCATAAGAGTCCTATCTCATTATGGAAAAGGCTCTAAGTTAGATCCTATATTTGTGGGTCCCTTCGAGATCTTGGAGTGTATCAGTCCTTTGCCTATTGTCTAGCACTACCACTCATCTTGTCTCGTTTGCATGATTTATTTCATGCATATGTACTTAGAATATGTATTCTATATCCCTCTCATGTTTTTATTGGACCACATTTTAGGTGCAGAGAAGGGAAAGTATAAGTGGAGCCCGTGCACATCATAGAGCGCAAGACCCTAGTCCTTCGAGGCCATGAGATTAACCAGGTGTGGGTCCAGTGGGATAGGTATGACGAGACTGCAACCACTTGGGAGGATGCCACTATTTTGTGAGCTCAGTTTCCTCATCTATTCTAGTGACTTCTAGGAGGAAGTCGAGTCTAAGGGAAGGGAATGTAGTACCCATTCCTCTTTGACACTATTTCATCTTGATATTGATATTTTTGGACTGATATTAAATTTTTTTGATTATGATACATTGATCAGTAGATGATAGATTTCACTGATATTTGGACTATTGACATTATGATGTTTACATTTTATTATGATGCACTAGATAGTGATGTTAGACAGTTCGATATATGTTGATTTTTATGATGTGGATTTTATACTAACATGTTATGTTTTGAGTAGAATTTTAATCTCATGGATGTTAGGGTTAGATTTTGATATATTGATGGATAATAGAATTGCTAATGTTGAATGATGATTATTGATTTTATATGTATATTGTCTTGATGTTGTTAATACGGCTGAAAGGCCAGAGAGGTATTTTGTTGTGTGCAAGACTTTATCACATACATCGAGAAGGGGTAGGGACCCACCATCAAAGGATGTCGGGTGTTGAGCAATGAGGCCAAATTTTACAACTTGTCTAATGTTTTTAGTGTGGTGTTTTTGCATATTTTGTTCGAGGCCTCCCATGGGGGGTGACTTCACATATGTGGCCATGTGGTGAATTGTGTTCCCTTTCTTTAGTTTTGTATGTGTTTTATTTTGTCTTGCATATTTAAATTTTTAAATTCTTGTCACTTTATTAGCATGTGTAAATATGTCTTAATTAAGATAAACTTATTCTAATTCAAGTTACTTAAATTACGGATGTGACAAATAGTTAGGATGAGATTTGGTGGTCCTTATTTTAAGTAAATTTTATGTTGATTTTTATTTTTTTACTCTAAACCAACTTCAAAACTTAGATTTTGACATGGGGGTGTTCTTGGAGGCTTGTGGCATAAGCAAGGCTTGTCCCATGCCTCTTAAATTTACCCAACAACCCTACCTATGTGTTGGGAAGAATATTTTGAATTTTTTTCCATTTTTGAGTGTTGAAGAAAGAAAATTATTACACTTTCTTTCTAGCCCAATTTATTATGTCCTTGAGAGCATGGTGTGCAATTTTTTGAGCCATGTGGGTTGTCATGGAGTGCCTACATGTGCATCGATTTTATTGGTCTTTGTGTGTTGACTCGAGTGTGGGGATGGAGGAATGATGAAGTGGCATCCTACATAGAGCCACCTCATCCTCCTCACATTCCATTTCTATTTATTGGTGATTTTTGTTGGAATGGGGGTTACTTGTTCTTTTCTCTTCTTGTGCACTTTTGGAATTGGAGCTTGTTCGAGTGCTTAAGAATTTCTTAGCTTGATATTGAAGAGGCTTTTGGAAATTTCTTGGAACTTGATGGAGAGATAGGCTTTCCACTTTTATCCTTACATTATTTTTCTTATATGTATGCAATGTTGTCCTTGTAAAAAAATTTTTGTCTAGTGAAGATGTTTGTGTCTTGGTTTGGTAGTAGGCCTTAGTTAGGTGTGGGAGAAAGGATTATGGGACCATTGGGGAGGTGCAATGGAGTTTTTGACACATGAAATTGGTGGGAGTGTGAATGGAGTATTACCTATGGGGAGCGAAAAGGAAATAATGATTTTGTTGGATGCTTCCAAGGAGAGATAAGACTTTTGTGTGATTATTTTGTGCACTTGGAGGCTTAGGGTAAGACTCCCACTCACTTGGGATGCATAAGGAGGTGGTCTCCCATAGCCCTTTCTCTATTTGGTTTGATCCTAAAAATTTGTATTATTTTAAATGTGTAAACTTGTTGGATATGTATGTTGGTTGAATTAAATGTATTGTATGTATGTTTGTTGTGAAGCCACTTTGATGAAAGTTATCATTGATGCTCAAAGTACCCCCATGGTTCCATGGTTGGGGTTCGGTGGACATTAAGTGGATGGATTATCATCTTCATTGATTAAAGGCTAGGCGAAAGCATTGCCTACTCCCTCTTCCTTGTTTTGTGATCCTATTGTGAAGTTTGCAGAGAGAGAGTTTTTTTGAGCTACCATTGTGAAGAGGACATGCATATTGAAAACTTAATATTTGGCTTGTTGATAGCCTTTAGGTAATTTACTCATTTTTTTATTTAGCCCCACTTTGAGTGGATGATTTGTAAAATTGTAATCTTGAGAGAAAGTTGTTGTTATACTTGGAAATCAAATGACCTTGTAAACTCCCTTTAAGAGTGCTTGTTTAAGAGACTTATATTTTCAAATGTGTTATTTTTATGAAAATAAATTATCAAGTTTTACCTTGTCTTGGTGAAAGGAAGATTTGGTTATAGTTGAAATGGATATGCATTCTTTTTAATTTAAGTAGCTTCATTGTTTTTCAAATGTGATATACTTTCATTTCTAAGAATATTGTAAAGTTTGATAGGCTTCATTTTGAAAGAAATAAGTATCTTGTTGGTTTGCACTTGCTTTGTGAAATGGAATGGTTAATTTTGTTTTCCTTAAAAGAAATTATGTTGGAGGACCTAAATTAAAAATGTATTACTAAGCTAGTTGAAGAAATGTAGTTATTAAAATTGTTAGAATGATCAACACTCTTCCTTTGCTAAAATTTATAGAGTTGTATAATTAAACAAATTCATCCTCCCAAGATTATCCTTAGTTGAAACAAACACGAAAGAAAATGATCCATAAAATTCTATAAGTAACTAGAATAAATAATACTTTCCTCTTTAATATATACATAACTATGTTTGAACAAATTACATATAAATGTTTCTTCTTGCTTTCCTTATAAATAATGAGTTAAATGTAATTTTTTTTTTTTAAACAGAAAGTTTAAATAAATTTGGTTACCTCTAAGTATGCTTAATATACTATATTACTAACATATTAACTTATTTGCACTTTAATAATAATAACCAAATTCAAATATGAATAACAATATATATGTTCACACACACACACACAATTATATATATATAATATATATATATATATATAATATTAGTAAATACTATTAGTAATAATAATATATATTGTTATTAATAAAACTTTTACCAAATGAAACCTAATAAACAAAAAAAAGTGAATCGGCCTATATTGGGCTCCTAGTGTTTAGCCGTATTGGCTTTGTTGGTGTTGGGAGAGTGGGTTGGGGGATGGGGCGCCACCCCTAACCCACGTATCTATTAAATAAAACCTACTGTGGGGACCGAGCCCCACCTGACTTTATTTATATTTACTATGTCTTTGCAGCTGCACTTTACTTTGTACGCAATCCGCGAGTATTTTCGAATCGAAACCTCCATGTTTTTGGATATGTTCACATACTCTTGTATATATATATATATACACATTCCTTTTAACATATATAAAATTTTGATTTTCAGATTTTATTTTTAATTAGAATATTGTATTTAAATATATTTAAACACACACACAGATATATATATATATATATATATATATATATATATCCTTAGTATTGGAAGTATATACATATATGTATATATATATTCGAATGAGAACTTTCACAAAAGAAAAGAAATGGAAATATTACAAAAATGTAGATCTATTGGGAAAATGGAAAATACCCAAATGGGTATTCTATTTAATTAATCTTACAACAATAAAATGAATTTTCTTTATCTCTAACCCTTGAATACGGTAGTATGGAAATGAAATAAATAAATAAAATGTAGTAGAATTTTTTTAGCATCCATCCCCACACTTCTTCCTTCTCATCCATGGCTTCCTCCTCTTCCATCTTCTCTTAACCTCCGCACAACGAAAAAATAAATGAAATGAGTAAAAGAGATGAATAAAGTCTCCTTAGAGATTATAGGGTTGATTTGAATTTCCATCATCCAATGGCCTAGTTTGGATTCATCAATGGTCCAATTTGTCTCCGACAAATGTTAGGTGGGGTTTTATGAAATGATCATTTGGTAACATGGGTACTCTTTTGAATGGGGCCACTTGTGTGGTTTGAAATTTAATTAAATTATTTATTTTTATTTTATTTAATTTAAATAAAATCTTTTACTTATTAGTTTAGACTACTTTTGTATTAGATAATTAAATAATGAGCCTTGTGTAAAGGGATGGGTTGTTTTAGACTCGGACTTTAATTTTAAATATTGCATGACCTTAGGAACCACCGTATTAAATTAGTTTTACGATTAATTGAATGAAATATTTTGAGCTTACCTCGGGGTAAATCAATTCTTTTATTTAAATATTATTATTTAAGTAATTTTTGTGATGATCATGTGAAACTAAAGGTTAACCATTATGTCGCCTTCATTTCTTTAAAAAAATTATTCCATAATTTTTCTAGTATAATTTTTTGGGTTTTGGGTTTCGTGTGCATTTTTTTGTGGGCCTTACATCAAGAATATCTTGTAAATAAAATATTTTTTTCCAAAATCAAATCAACCCTTCTATGCATATATATCTTCTTCCCTTAGAAAATTTCATCTCAATAAAATTTGTGTGTCTATAATGATTAGAATAGCCTCTAATATATAGAGGGATTTCATCTAGAAATAGAACAGAAATCTTAAAATAGAGCAATCTTAATAATAGAACTGCCATGTATAAGTAGTGTATGTTTTTTTCATCTAAACAAAGTTATTTGTTCAAATTTTTTTATCTTAAAATTGGGACATCTAATTAAAACTTGACCATGCATGGAAAAGCAATTTGCCTTTTGCTTTTACTAATAATATCAAAAACATGTGGGGATAAATTACCTATTTCCAACACCCCGCTTAATTTTGACCTTTAAACTTTTAATATTCTGGAGCCGAGTGTATATTTTTAGATCTAACATATTTCGATAACAAACTCCCAAACAACTTCTCAAAAACTTCCTTTCGCAAATATTTCATAAATATATAAACAAATTGATCTTCCGATCTACAAAATTCAAGACAAATTTCATTTTTGTTAACCAACTCTCACGATGAAGTGATACCTTATGTCTATATGTTTTCTCCTCTTGTAAAAACATGATTATTGGACAATGCATTTCTTGAGTTGTTTTCAAAAATATTTGTGCGCTTTCTTCTTGATTCTCGCCTCAAATCTTTGAACACTCTTCCCATCAAAACAACTCCGACATGATTCTCTGGTTGTTGCTTACATACTCTACTTCTAGTGAAGATAGTGTGACTATGGGTTGTTTCTTTGATGCCCATGAAACCACTCCTTTTCCAAATTGGAAAGCATAGCTGAATGTAATTTTTTCATACATACTTCTAGCACTATCGGTACCTATATAAACTTTGATTTTGAACTCATCCGATGTTGAATACAAAATTATAGGATTTTTTTAGTTTCCCATACATGCCTCAAAATCCTTTTTCTAGCGTACAATGTGAATCTTGTAGAGATTATATGAACCTATAGATGATGCTCACACCATACATAATACCGAGGTCTTATGTTCCTCAAATACATGAAAATTCCAACTAGGATTTTAAAAATCTTGGATCGACAAATGATCTCGATGCAATCCTTCATAAACTAAAAACCTACCGTAATTTGGTGTTGGCGTCGACTTTCAATTCAAAATATTAGATCTCTTTGAAACATAATTAATTAACATATTTTATTTGTGAAATAAAAAACTAAAGCTTCTAATTGTTTAACTTCAAATCCCAAAAATAGTGCATGAGACCTACATCTATCATCTAAAATTGTTTATTCATGGATGATTTGAATGAATATGCTTTGATAGATTTCAAGTAATCATTAAATCATCTTCATATAAAAAAACAATCATAACCTTAACTCTTTCTTTTTATCTTGATGTATAAGATACTCTCACCGCTGCTCCTACTAAACCCATTATAAATCATATAAGAATCAATCCTAATGTACAGTTTTAGGTGCTTTCTTGAGACCAAGAGAACTTTTCTCAACCAATATACCATTCCTTAATGAACTCAAATATCATAACCTTTTGGTTTATTCACATAAACTTATTCTTCAGTAGAAACCATTCCATAATGTTTATTTTACATCCATCTAATGAATACACCAATTGTTTTGAGATTCAATACCGGAAACCATTCTTATCGTGTCCAAACCCGCTACATGTGCAAACATTTCAATGTAATCAACTCCATATTGTTGTGAAAATACTCTTGCAGCTAGCCTTAGTTTATATTTTTTTCTTTACCATCGAATTTGATTTGTTCTTCTAGACCCATTTAACTCATATCATGTCATTTCCTTCTAGAAGATCTATAAATTATTGTGTCTTATTCTTCTTTATGGTGTATATCTCGTCATCCATGGCTTGAGCCCAAAATTCATTGTTTATAGCCTCTTCAAAATATATGGAGCTAGAGCTTGATAAAATAATGAAAAAAATAAAAAGAGTTAGTTGAATTAGCATCATAAATCTCGGAAAAGACTCCTTGCTTTCGGTTGTAAAGGGATATCAAATGATGGACTGCTATGTAAGTTGAAGGAGTTTCCTCTAGTGTTTTTTCTAGTGTCTCTTATATGATTGAAGATGATTAAAATATTTAATACCTCCTAGTTGTAGATGGAGGTGTAATTTTTTGTTGCAACTTATAGTGCATGTGTAAGATTTGAAGAAGATACAACACATTGCTGATCTATAGTGTCATCTACCATATTATCCGAGGAATATTTTTTCTCATTGCAATGATTTCTCTTTTAATAATTCAATCCTATGCCTCATTTTCAATAAACTATATATCTCTACTGATTATGAATTTTCTTATGACTGGATTAAATAGCTTGTAATTTTTTTTATTCTCTTGATATCTAAAAAATATGCACTATTCTCTTCGTTGTCTAACTTCTTCCTTAGCTTGTTAGGAACATGTGCATATGCAACAAAACTAGAGATTTTAAAATGAAAACATTGTGTGTCCTCTTAATCCAAGATTTTTAAGGAACTATATTTCAAACAATTATTGTTGGACACATTTAAAATGTAAACGTAAACCTATTTCTACTTAATTTTCCCAATATGTTGGGAATATAGAATGCAAAATGGAATCAATTCCCCAAAATCTACAATAGTGAAAGTGTAAAAAAGATAAATCCAAATCAAAACAATTTATACACACATAACACAACATGTACAAAGTGGCTCACCCAATATGGGCTATGTCCACCAAAGATAGAGATCTGATATATATAATAATGAGCAAGAATACAAACCAACTCTTCCCACAAAAGTACAATGCCTCTCTCAAAGAGTATCTCCTCCTCCGGATCTCTAAATGGATATCCATGAGTGCAAGACAACCATGCCTCCAAATTACCATTAGATCTCACATAACTAGGAACTATTGCATCTCTGAAATGCAACCAAACTCTCTCTGTGGATCTGCAACAAGACCTCTCACATGGGTCTACCATATGTACAACAATAATCAGTGCACTAAGAAGTATGAATGTATCTCCATCACAACATCAACATGTCTAAAAATGAAGACAACCTCTCTATAATATCCAGATCTACATGAATCATCAATACAACATGATCTCATGGATCTATGAATACAAGATCTCATAACAACCTATTGATCTAACAAGATAAGACTAGATATACATGGATCAATAATACATTAGGATCTCATGGATCTAAAATACAGATATCACCAACATGTGGATCTACAACAATAAACTTTATGTGCTTTGCATACTATGTAAGCCATTACAATGAGACAATAAATACATAAATTAAATACAATAGAAGATGTTACCCTCTTCTCACCATTGATATGTACTTACCATAGTTGTACCTATTATCCCCTTCTATCCAAAGCTTTCTCTGTATGGAAGCTTTGTCTTCATGTAACATGTTCTTTCTTTCTCTTCTTCTTCATCCTCTCAATCTAGGAGAATCAAGGATATAACTCAATCCTTCTCTTAATTCACCTTATAACCCTAGATTTCATGCTTATATAGGCATATACAAACTTAGGGCACCATAGCTATACATTACAACCATTAGATCAAATTTATAACAAAATTTAGATCTAATTCCCATGAGTTAAATATAAAATTTCAAGCATTGTGTAACTGATTTGGTTCCCTGACCAATGGCGGTTCATTTGTTGAATGATGGAAATTATTCTTCGATCGATGGAGATTAGCCAACCAACGTTGGTTACTATGTAAACAATCCACTTGTAATGCATGATCATTATGAATAAATCTATCTCCACAACCCAATAATCTCCCGATTGACATAAATTGTTGAACCTTTGTACTTCTACTTGTACATCACCATCCACTATATACCGTGAAGACCAACTATTATTTCCTTCAAATACTCTCTCTCAAGTAATCGGAAGATTAAACCATCTTAAAAATATCAAGAAGATAACAAAACATGACTAACCATATACCCGCATGAATCTACTACCGATTCGTGAGATCCAAGCTATTAATACATCAAGCTCCCATTGAATCATAACACCAAGCTTCTCATACAATCAAGCCATCATGACTAAACACACCTGCAATATCTCCCACTCAAATTGAATTACTAAGATTCTATTGCAACTATAGCCATCCCACCATGTTCTCGAAACATATATCCATGTCTCCATGTTACCACCAATGTAATTGATCAAATATAAGTCAAACTAGAATATGTGAAAGAAAAACTAGATCCTTAGTGTAGACATCCCAAATGAGCACTACATGTAAACAATGGATGCATCCACAACACTCGCATAACAAAAATAATCCAAACACTTTCAATATGCATATCCAACCCTACATAAACAACTTGTATGTCCAAGACAATAATCCGTAGAAATCATATCTATCATGGAGTAACATAGAAACAAGAGGAAATGTAAACATCCCCGACTCATGCTCAATGTATATAAACCCCGCTCATATGCATCTCAATTATGCTCATAGGCATCCATGTGGGAATAAAATATCCGTATCATCATCATAGAAGTAAAAAACCGAATCTATCCACGTGTAAACTCATTGTTGGTATCTAAATTTTTTATCCTTTCCAAACCGAAAGCAACAACACATATATCGACAAGGATCTTAGAGGTAAATAGATCATAGTGTGTGTCATTTTGTATCTCGGGATGAGATCTAAGTTGCCCTTTGTTACTCATATTTTTGGAGAGATGGATAGCACCTTTAAGAGGATTTGACCTTTCCTCTCTACTTTAGGTCATGCTTCTTAGACCAGGTGAGAGGACCCTTAGTGTAACCTTTGTTTGATGAAGTAGATGGATATAACCTTCTTTTCACAAATTCTATGAAGAGGACCTCGTAAAATAAGGGTCAATGCTCCATGATTTAACTCTTAAGAGTTGTCATTCTAAACGATGGAGATATTTTCAACACAAGGCTAAGGTTATCAAGACATTAAGAAATCTTGATTTTTAAGATATTTTTGCAAATAGATTTTGTTCCTTTGTTGAAACACAAGTAAAACGGGGTAGTTCATGGTGGATCAATTATTTTTAAATGATTTTTGTGGGAGATGAAGTAGGATAAAGTTGATTATACCAGATCTTCAAGTGACTTCACAACAATGAACAAATTCAACAACCGAAAGATTAAGAATAGTCAATACATTCTTTCAACATGAAGGTGTGCTTCAATGGAGGCCCAAATCAGCACGTTTTCACATAATATTTGAGAATCTAACATGAAGGCTCGAATTGAAAGACTCAACTAAACACCAAAGTCTCGATTAATCATGCCTAAGATAAACCCGAAGACTTACGGATAATATTTATCAACAAATGACAATGAATTGATTTTAAATTTATTTATCTCATCCAAGATGAAGGATCTTCTTGAAATGAAATGGAAAATAGCATTAAACTGTCATAGGGATGAGATCCTGTGTGATTTCACAAAGATTTAAATATAATATTGCAATGGGAATGAAAGAAACTATTTACAGACATTATGAAACAAAGCAAACAAAAATTGGTAGAGATTGGACAAATTAATTCTAAAATTGCTTAGATTCATCAAAGCACGTGAAAACCTCCAAAGAAATATCGTGCTTGTCAATGGCTATACATCTGCAACCAACTTGACACAACAAAAAATCTAACACAAAAGAAAATAATAGGTTATCTCGGCTTTGGTCTCTCACGAAGACAGCTTTCTAAAATTTTTTCTTAAGAATTCAAACTCGACCATTTGCAAGAGTATTCTCATTGCATTTATACATTTTTCTCACTCAATTTCCCCCAAAAGATAAGAATATTTGAGGGACCTTTGCTTGTTACCAATTTGTTTCAGACAACAATGTTTAACAAATTCAAATCTGAAATCTTCTAGGTGGACCAATTGTGAACTGATCACATTTCTTGGGCCCTCAACTAATGACTAGGATGCCATGCCACAACTTTTTAGGAATCCTTCTAATCATTCTGATTCTGTCATGCGATAAATCCCCGTTTTAATCATTTTTGCAGCAAATTTCTCTGCGATAGCTGGAATTCGACAAGTCATCCGTGCTTTTTGCTCTCGAGGCAACGCCTTTTTCACCTTTTGCACCTGTACTTTCATCATTTTATCCCTTTTCCCTCTCTTTCATCTACAATTCTTCCCCGCATCCATCTCCTCTAGTAATTCCCATTTTTGCAAGTGCCTGAGCAACTCCAACTTCAAAATATCAACCTTAACAATCCTTGGACTCATAATTTAAGTTTCAAATCCATTCAAAGGCACCTTACAAATAGAGATGACAAAGAATTTTATCAAAGAACGATGAAAAATAGTGCGTATTCACGTCTCCAGGAGTCTTGGAGCAAAAATGGTGGAAAAATAGGTGAAATGCACAGCAACCATTGATCTTGCCCCTTTTCCACTTTATATCATATTCGTCCACATGTTTCCTTAGTGAAAATGCAAAGGAGAAGCATAGAGGAAAGTCCCAAACAAGCATGAGCCTTCCACATACTGGGCCCAAGAAAAATGCCTTTTGGCCTTTGAAAAGTCTCGGTGAAAAAGGAGCCAACGGAAGCCTCCACGTGTCTCAATGACACATTTTGAGATGGTCCCCAAAATCAGAGACCCCAAACAAGCATGGGCTCAACACGTGTCTCACTCGACATAATTTGTTAAAAATTTGAAAGTTCACTAAGGCGCTATGTGTCTAGGGTTTGAGACAGTCTCCTTTGGTCATTGAAAATTTCAAGCAAAGGGCAAAGTGAGCGGAAGCCGCCAAGTGTCCTCCTGCATTTTTTCAAAATAAAACTTAAGGGCCACCCTCCACATGTCCCTGACCTTTAAAAATTGTTTGAAAAATCTAAGTATAGGAAGACCCAGTGAAAGTGTCCACGTGTCTTCATGGCACAACCTGAGATGGTGCCCAAGAGTAGAGACCTTGAACAAGTGCGGGCTCACCATGTGTCCTAGGCCTTAGAAAATTTCTTTGGAAATTTTAAGTACAAAGTGGAATCGGCGGAAGCCTCCACATGTCTCCTTGTTACAATTGTTAAGGTGGGACCCTGAGGTAGATTCTCAAATGAGTGTCAACCCACCACATGTCCATCATCTTCCAAATCTATACGAAGTGCATGAAAAACTTGTCTAATTCAAGAAAAGTAGCAGAAACCTCCACGTGTCCCCCCAAGGCAAGTTCAAGGCCAAACCAAAAATGTGATTTTTAAATGAGCGCTATTTCTCCACGTGGACAAGTTTTTGGTTGAGGTGAGCCTTAGGGTTTTTAGAGTGCCCCGCCAAGACTCATCCAACCAAAAATGTCCACTTTTCCACCGGTGTAGAGATGTAAATTTGACAGGAAAATCACTCGTCAAACCGTAAAAATGCAGGAAAACCACAATTTGAGCAAGGAAATGAATCTTTCTTCTAGGATAGAGAATTTGGAAATGTTATAAGGCTCAAATATGATCCTCTCGAGCTATATCAAATCTTGTTTCCTTAGGTACTTGTGACAAAAAGACATGGAAAACAACACGTGGATCGCAGAAAATGAAAGGAAAGGAACAACTCGAGTTTTACGCCCAATTCTGACTCCTTCAGATGGATAAAAAAATGAAAAAAAAATTATGGACCTTTAAGTGATCCTCAACCAAGGAAGGTACTGATCATGGCAACCAAATGGAGGAAAAAGCCTTCTAGCATGAACACGGGAGATAGAAAACATGATAGAGGTCAAATCGAGGAATTTCAATGACAAACTAGGGTGAGACTAATTTGAGCACCAACACTCACCATGTACATTTATCCATATCACCAAGCTCTACAGTAACCTCCAAGTCTACCACAAATTAAATCCAAATGAAAATATGAATCCTATTCTCATCAATGTCAACAATAAACAACCATGTTAAACCATGATACTAACAATAAGTGAAAATACCAGCAAACATGTCATCAACATACTCTGCACACCAACCAAGATGAAATAAAACAAAGGGTACCATCCATAAATGGAAAATATACACTATTGTCAAACCTATAACAAACAAATTTTCCTTCTTAACCCTTCAAAATGGAAACTTTATTTATCTTCTTGACCCAGCTAAGTCAACCATCAACTGCCATCCTAAAGGATATATGGGAACTACAAAATTAAACCCAAAGTGAAATCATCATATAATGAAATCAAAAATACCTAAAAATTCATGATGTCCTCCAAATCCACTTGTGCCTCCTCCTACTCCTCGAATAGTAACATTCTCCTCTCACTTTGCACTTGCATATGTGTCCAACCCGAATGCCAACAACCATGGCTTTCTCCCACTCAACATGAAATCCCCGCACTACTTCGATAACAAGCTCAAAAGCACCAATACATACATACATACATACATACATACATACATACATATATATATATATATATCAGTGAGAAATAAAAATAGATGAAATAAATATAAACTTTATTCCCTTCTTAACAAAGAATACTTCTCTTTCATAAAAGCTTGGACTTATTGGGAAGTAATTGAATCACCTTGTTTTCATCCTGTGTACTCAACCTATTTCGTTACCTACATTTGTGTGTCTAAGAATGAATTTCCATTAAGGATCTCATCCTTATAATACATACCCTTGTCCTCAAGATTCCAACACATCCCGGAAATAAAATTCAAACACATCAAATATCCATGGTACATATTGTTGGTATCCAAATTGATTCTCTTGCGAGGGTGAGCAACATCACGAAACTGACAGGATGCTTAGAGATAGACAAATCATGATATAAGTCATTTTGTAGCCGGGGAGGGGATTTAGCTGACTCTTTATCACTCAGGTATTGGAGAAATGGATAACACCTTATTGAGGGTTTTATCTACCCTCACTACTTTAGGTCATGCCTTCAACAAGGGTGAGAGGACCCGTTCTATAACCCGTGTTGGTGAAGGACATCAAGAGATCCTTCTTTGCACAATTTTCATGAGAACCTTGAGAAAATATGATCAATAAAACACAATCTAACTCTCACGAGTTGTCATACTAGAGAGTGGAAATGTTTCTAGACAAGTTTTGGGTTACTAAAGACAATAATTGAAACCTGATTGTCTCTACATACTTTGGAAATGGAATTTGTTCATTTTGGATACATAATACAAATAGGGGTAGTTCATGTAGGATTCATCGTTTGAGAAGTTTTTGGTGGGAATTTAAGAAAGATAAAGTTGATTATACCAAATATTTGAGAACCTTTACAAATATTGGAAAACTCACAGACAGAATGCTTCAAAATAGCCAAAATATTCCTTCAACTAGAAGATGTGAATCAATGGAAGCCCAGAGATGCATGGTTTCACACATTCTTCAAGAATTCAACATAAAGGCTCATGTTAAAGACTCAATTAAACTTTATAAACCTTGTGTTTCATCACGCCTAAGATACACTCATAGACTTACAAATAATATTTATCAACATAATGAGATTAAAGTGATGTTAAATTGTTTATTTACATCACAAGATGAAAGCTCTTCTCATGATGAAATTGCAAATGCCACAATACTAACACATGGACGAGATCTTGTATGACTCAGAGATATTTTAACATAATATTGCAACAGGAACAAGAAAAAATATTTGAAAATATTCTGAAATAAGAGAAGACATAATTATGCTCATGATCAACACAAATTCATTTCAAGGTTCATTAGATTCATCAATAGGGGAGAGTTTCTTTAACAATCTCAAATCTTGTCAATGGTTGTACACTTGCAACCATCTTGACGTGATTAAATCTAAAACATAGGGAAATAAATAGGTTTCTCAGAAGGTCCCTCGGGGAAAATGGTTTTTCTCAAACTTTCTCAGAAAAATTAACCCCCTATACAAGAGTATTCTCATTGCATTTATACAATTTCACTCGCTCACTCATCCCAAAATTTCCCCAAAAGTCTAAATATTCAAGAGAATATTCCTCTTTACAACATACCATTTAATCATGTTTATTCCCTTGAAAATATCTTACTTTTTGTTGCTAGGTGGATAAATCATGAACTGATCATGTTTCTTAGTTCCTCAACTATGACTGGGATGCCATGTCATAACTTTTGATAGTCTTTTTAATCATTCTTTTATTCTCTTGGGATATAAATACCCTTTTCAATAATTCTCAGGTGGTTCCATATGGCTTGATCTGACAAGCAATCCTTTTCACCTTTGAGAATACACCTTAAGGAATAGATACATGCATTCGTGCCTCTTAGAAATGAGTATCCTCACATGGATTATACCACATATCTACGCTGCGAGTCCAAGTCATCCAAGTGTAAAGAGGAGCCAGCGGAAGCCTCCATGTGTCTCCTTGGTACAACTACAAAGGTGAAGTCTAGAGGTAGGTTCCTCAAATGAGCGCGGGCCCTCCACGTGCCCAGAACCCGAGAGAGTTGCACCGGTCACTAAAAATTCTGAGCATGGGAAAGTCCAAATAAGCCTCGACATTTCTATTTGGCGTAATTTAAAAGATGAAGTCTAGAGGCGGGACCTCAAATGAGTGCAGACTCTTCACATTCCCGGGCTTAAGAAATTTAGCTCACTCATTGAGAAGTATCAAGTATAGAGAGGAGCCAAAGAAAATCCTCCACATGTCTCCTCGGGCAAAAACTCTAAAGGTAAGACCCGGAGGTGGGACCTCAACAATGAGCGTGGGAAATCCACGTGGAAAGATTTTATTTGAAAGTGTGCTTGGGGGTGCTTTTCACATTTTGTATCACTTAAAGAAATTGTGCATTTTTGGACAATTTGGCCTACCTATTCGCTTTTGATATAGGCTTTACACTTGGCTTTCATGGGATTTGATGGGGCTATGGCTTACTTTACGACTTTACTCCTTTTGACAAAGAAACTAAAATTCTGAAATTGCTATGGCAACCCGCCTCCCTAGTTTGAATTTTCAATGCTGACTCAAACATGTGACATTATTTTGTCCCCAGCAGAATCACGACTCATTTTATAACTTTTCTTCTTTTGCAAACAAAGCTAAAATATTCAAAGTGCTCTCGACGATCCACATCTCTACCTTTGACTTTTCAAACCGCCATGTGTCCTTTTGCGGGCCTTAGGCATTCCTTTTACATTTTCATTCCTTTCTCCATAATGCCTCAAAACACAAAAGGGCCCGCCTTCTGTAACTTCTTGTCTTATGACATGTGTACATCTTCGGTGCCCAAGTAATAAATTACTCTACCACTTCACATCGTTGAGTAGCCAATTAGAATTCATCGGAGCCACGGAACCAATTGGGCATTTTTAAAAACATTAAAAAAAGTGACAAGTTCACCAAATAGACCCGCCATGCCACATCCAATCAGAAAATACCAAGTATCCGCAGCGTTGGGATAAAATTTGATAGGGAAAACATGACCGTGGAAAAATAAAAGGAAGGGGAAACCCCAACATTCACTCCCAAATTACAAATTTTTCCCCACAGAAAGAAGACTGTAAATAAAACCAAGACTCAATGCGATCAATGACCCAAGGAAAGGACTCGACAATGGAAACCAAATGAAGGAGAAAGCTTTCACGCATCCATACATGGAGAAAGTATACTTCTAAGCTGTGTGGATCGAGAAATTTTGAACAAACAGGGTGAGATTAAATTGAGCACCAACACATATTTTACTTGTGCATAAAATCTAAACATAATACTGCTTTCTTCAAACAAAGGAAATAAAACATGAACCATATAGAGACACCTGACCCAAAGACTCACTAGACTAATTGAGCCAACTCCTTCATCTTTTTGCTTCAAACATCAAGTGATCTCGCACTTTTTCTACCTATACACATTGTGCAAGAAACCTGATCCTCCAAAACATGACACTAAACCATTCATGCCCTCTTCTATTGTAATAAACTCTATGCAAATGTTTTGTTATAGAGACCAACCATGGTTCGTTGATCGGCACCGGTTACCCTCTCTGATCGATGTCGGTTCCCTAACCAACGCCCGATCTATTGAAACAAACACAATGCCAAAATTGGCATAGGTTGCCAAACCAGTGCCTAATCGACCAAATCCAACAGTTATCTTGAGCGAGTACCATTTCAAGAGTCACCCAACCTTGCACTAAAAACTTAATAGTAATTATACATTTAATAAAACTGCACAAATATGAAACACTTGTCTACTTACAACACCAAGATACTCAACCACATCTTCAACTAAAATACTTGCCTCTCTAATGGAAGCCTCTCTTCATTTTTTGATATTATATTCTACTTCTCTAATGAAGCCCATGCATCTAATTGTACAAAGGATGCATAAAGTATCCTCTATATCATACTTCGATCTAGATCTACAATCCCAAAACATACATGTGCAATATAAAAGCACCAAAATACCAAGGTAACCAAACCATAACTCTATAATCTAGATCTTTAACCTGATCGACATGTCGTGTCTCTGAGAATGAGGGACACCTCAGCAATCAAGATACAAACACTCCATCTTCTCATATTCTCGAGATATGTGATTTTTTGTTTAAAACGAGGTTGTCAATCTGGTTTCTCTCGAGGGACCGCAAAAGCCACGCCGATATTTATTAAAGAACTTTGTCAAAGCATCCATAAGCCTATTTCGATGCTAGTCATTTTATTTTCCATACAACCTTACTCTTCCAACTCCAACTTGAGATTGAGTCTCTTCTTGCAATATTCTCATTAGGAAAACAAACCCTACTCTCATACACATTTTGGTTAAACACTTACAAAACCATGAAGAAAACCTTTGCTTTGAAAACTAAAACCATCACTATATCAAACAATGCTTTGATACCAACTATGCGAATATGAATGCGAAATCGAATCAATTCCTCAAAATCTACAGAGTGGAAGTCTAAACAAGATAAATCCACATGAAAATAATGTATGACACATAACATAACTTATACCGTGGTTCACCCAATATAGGCTTCATCCAAAAATATAGAAATCTCATATATATAATAATGAACAAGAGTAAAAACAACTCTTCCCATAAGATTAAAATTTTTCTCTCTAAGAGTATCTCCTCATCCATATATCTAAACAAATATCCCGAGTGCACTACAACTATGCCTCCAAACCACAAAAGATCTCACATAACCAAGAACTACCGCATCGTTGAACAAAAAACCAAATGCTCTGTGGATCTATATCAAGACCTCTCACATGGGTCTAACATATTTCCAGCTATAACTATGCACCAAGAAGTAAGTTTGTCTCTCCATCGTTGCATTAACTTGTACAAATATGAAGACAACTTCCTTTATAATATCCATATCTAAATGGATCATCAATACAACATGAACTCAAGGATCTATGAATACAATATCTCACGATAACCTATTGATATTACAATATACTTGACTAGATCTAAATGGATCAACAATACATCATGATGTCATGGATCTAGAAATACAAGATCTCACCAACATGTCGATCTAAAAGAAGAAACTATATGTGCTTTGCATACTATGAAAGCCATTACAATGAGACAATAACTATACAAATAAAATACAATAGAATATGTTACCCTCTTATCACCATTGAAATGTACATTCCATAGTTATAACTACTATTTCCTTTTGTCCAGCTTCACTCATGGATCTATAATACAAGATCTCACCAACATGTGGATCTACAAGAAGAAACTATATGTTCTTTTCATACTATGCAAGCCATTACAATAATACAATAACTATACAAAGAGAATACAATAGAAGATGTTACTCTCTTCTCACCTTTGAGATGTACCTACCATATTTGTAATTGCTATTTCCTTTTGTCCATCTTATTTCCATGGAATTTTTGTCTTCATGTAACATGTTCTTTCTTTCACTTCTTCTACATCATCTCAATCTAGGAAAATCAAGGATATAACTTAATCCTTCTCTTTGTTCACCTTCTAACCCTATATTTGATGCTTATATAGGCATATACAAACTTAGGGGAAAATAGTTATGCATTACAACAATTAGATCAACTTTATAAAAAAATTTAGATCTAATTCCCCTTAGGTAAATGTAAAATTTCACGCACAAGTAACCAATATGGGTTCCTTTACCGATGGTGGTTCGTTTGGTAACCAATCACCGTTCATATTCTAACTGATGGAAGTTCATCTTCGACCTATGGTGATTAGCCAATCGACCTTGTTTATCTGTGTAAACCAAACACTTATAATGCATGCTCATTTAGAAGCAATCTATCTCCATAGACCAACAATCTTCCACATGGAGATAAATTGTTGGACCTCTATACCTGCACTGCACATCACCATCCTCTACATACTATGAAGACCAACTATTCTATCCTTCAATAATTCTCTCAAGTAATCATGAAGATTAAACCATCTTCAAAAAGTAAATAAGATAACAAACCATGAATTACCATATACCTACATGAATATACTATTGATTCATGATACCCGAGGTATCAATACATAAAGCTCACACTAAATCATAACACCAAGCCTTTCATGTAATCAAGCCATCATGACCAACACACCCTGTAATAACTCCCACTCTAACTAAAGTACTGAGCTTCTATCATAACCATATCTATCCAACCATGTTATCTAAGCATTTATCCATGTCTCCATGATAAAACCAATGCAATTGACCAAAGACAAGTCAAGAAAGAATATGTGAAAGAAAAACTAGATCCCGGGTCTAGAAAGCCCAAATGAGTACTACATACAACCAAAGTGGATGCATCCACAACACCTACATCACTCAAAGAATCCAAAACATGAAATCTGAAAATATAACCCTACATAAACAACTTAGATGTCGAAGAAAAAAACCATAGAAATCATATATATCATGGAGTAACTTAGTAACAAGACGAAATAAAAACATCCCCTACGCATGCTCAAGGCATATAAACCATGCTCATACGCATCGTAACCATGCTCATAGGAATCAATATATAAAATAGAATCTATCCATAGGTACAAACTCACCATGTACATTCATCCATATCACCAAGCTCTCCACAAGCTTCAAGTCTTCCACAATCTAACTCCAAAGCCGATATGAATCATGTGCTCATCAATGTCAACAAAAACAACCATACTAAACCATTACTAAAAATAGTGCAAATACCAACAAAAATTTCATCAGCATACTTTGCACACCAACTAAGATGAAAGAAAATAAAGGGTACCATCCATAAATGGTAAATATACACTATTGTCAAACCCAGAACAAACTTTTTTTTTTTTTCTTCTTAATCCTTCAAACACTAAAACTTGCTTTCTCTTCTTCACCCAGCTGAATCAACCATCAACTACCATCCTATAAGATATATAGGCACCAAAAAATAAAACTAGAAGTGACATCACCATGTAATGAAATCAAAAATACCTTAAAATCTGTGGACGTCCTACAAATCAACTTCAGGCTCATGCTACTATGAATAGTAACATCCTCCTCTAACTTGACATGCGCATCTCGTGTCCAACTTGCAATGCCAACAACCATGGATTTCTCCCACTCAACATGAACTCCCTTGCACTGCTTCTGATAACAAGCTCAAAAGCTCCAATATATATATATAACAGGTGAGAAATAAAACTAGATGAAAGAAATATAAACCTGATTCCCTTCTTAACAAAGAATACTTCTACGTCACAGAAGTTTGGACTTCTTGTGAAGTAGGTGAATCACCTTATTTTCATTTGTGTGTACTCAATATCTTTCATTACCTACAACTATGTGTCTAAACATGAATTTCCATTGAGGATCTCATCCTTAGACTAGATACCCTTGTCCTCAAGATTCCAACACATCCTGAATTAAAATTCTAACACACCAAATATCCATGGTGAATATTTTACTTATGCACACAATCCAAATATAATACTAGTTTCTTCAAATGAAGGAAATTAAACACGAACCATATAGAGATACCAAACCCAAAGTCACATTATACTAACTGATCCAACTCTGCTGTCTTTTCCGATTTCAAACATTGAATTGATTTACAATGTTTCTTCTTATACACACTTGTGAAAGAAACCTGATCCTACAAAATAGTAAACCAAATCACTCATGCCTTCTTCTATCAGAAGGAACACTATGTAAAATAATTTTCACAGAGTGTACATGTTTTGTTGACCAAGTACAAATTACCATCCGTGACCAATGTTGGTTCCATGACCGACATCGGTGCTTCTCAATCAAACACAACGCCAAAAGTTGGCATAAGTCACCAAACCAAGTTCTACTGGACAAAGTAAATAAGCTGTGTTGAGTCATTCATTTAAAAACCACCCAACCTTGCATGAAACACATAAAAGTAATCATACATACATTAAAAACTTCACCAACATGAAACACATCACCTTACCGACACCAAGATACTCAACCGTATCTTTAGCCAAAGTACTTACCTCTCTCATGGAACCCCGTATTCATTTTTTTATATTATATTATTCTTCTGTAGTGAATCCATGCATATAATTGCACCAAAGAATGCATAAATGCTCCTCTATGACATACTTAGATCTAGATCTACAATGCCAAAACATATATGTGCAATATAATAGTAATGCAATACCAAGGTAAAAACCATACCTTTATAATCCGTATCTATAATCCTGATCAACATGTTTATGCCTCCAAGAACCATAGACACCTCAACAAACAAGATACAAACACCGCATCTTCTCAAATTCTCATATATATATGAGTTTTTTTCTAAAACCAGGATTCTAATGTCAATTCCTCTTTGACCGACCATGGTCTCCATGCTGATATCAGTTAAGGAACTATGTCAACATTGGTAAGCCTACACAAGCCGATCACTATATCTTTCATACAACCTTATTGTTCCAAATTCCACTTGAGATTGAATTTTTTTGCAATATTCTCATCGGGAAAACAAACTCTACTCTCATACACCTATTAGTAAACCACTAACGAAACCATGAAGCAAACTATTTCTATAAGAAGAAAACCCATCACTCTATCAAACAACGCTCTAATACCATTTTTGGGAATATGGAATGCAGAAATGGAATAAATTCTCTAAAATCCACTACGGTTGAATGTAAACAAGATAAATCTTAATAAAAAAATGTATGCCATTACATAAAAACATGTATTGTGGCTCACCCAATTTGGGTTACATCCACCAAAGATAGAAATCTCATATATATAATAATGAACAAGAGTTCAAACCAACTCTTCCCACAATAGTACAATGCATCTCTCCAAGAGTATCCACTGAGATCTCTAAGCATGATTTGCATGAGTGAACTACAACTACACCTCCAAACCACCAAAAAATCTCACATAACCAAGAAATACTACATCTACGAACTTCAACCAAACTATCTATGGATTTACAACAAGACCTCTCACATGGTTCCACCATATGTACAATTATAATTGTGCACTAGTAAGTAAGTATGTCTCTCCATCACTACATCAACCTATGCAAACATGAAGACAACCTCCTCTAAACTATCTATATCTACATAGATCATCAATACAACATAATCTCATGGATCTATGAATACAATATCTCACACCAACCCATGGATATAAAAATGTAAGACTAGATCTACATGGATCAACAATACATCATGATATCATGGATCTACAATAAAAGATCTCGCCAACATATGGATCTACTGAGAAGAACCTCTATGTTCTTTGAATACTATGCAAGACATTACAATGAGACAATAACTCTACAAATGCAATACATTAGAAGATGTTACCCTCTTCTCAACATTGAGATGTACTTGTCATAAATGTGCATGTTATTTCCTTCCATCCATCTTCTCTCCATGGAAGCTATGTCTTCATATAACTTTGTTCTTTCTTTCACTTCTTCTTCATCCTCTCTATTTAGAAGAATCAATTATCTAACTCAATCCTTCTCTTAATTCACCTTCTAACCCTAGCTTTCATGCTTATATAGGCATATACAAACTTAGGGCACCATAGCTATGCATTACAACCATTAGATCAAATTTATAACAAAATTTAGATCTAATTCCCGTGAGTTAAATATAAACTTTCACACACACGGATAATCTGATGTCGGTTTCCTAAGCGATGGCGTTCCTTTGCTCACCAATTTCGGTTGATCTTCGACTAATGGAGGTTCATCCGACGACCAATGGAGGTTATCAAAATGACGTTGGTTAATTTGTGTAAACTAGCCACTTGTAATGCATGCTCATTATGAAGTAATCTAGCTCCATAAACCAACACAATATTCATTTGAAATATTTTTCTTCTTCTTCATACTTATTGTAACACCCACATTTTCATAAAGACGAAACCCAAAATAAAACACAATAATTAGTAATGAAAATTACAATTTTTTAAAAAGGGTTGCAACAAGATAACCACCAACTAGGTTTAAATATTTCATGATTAATAAATTCCTCATATTTGTAAGGTTATCGTAATTAAATTAACAATTAATTATTATTACTTCATTCCATCATTTGAGGTTTAAATCCCCTTATAGGGTTATTGTTATCCAAAATTCCCCAAGGTAATTTTGATAACATGCATCAGATTATTCAGTCTCGAGAAAGTATATTGATTCAAGGCAAAAAATCATGTTTCTGGGGTCCCCTCGGGTTCTTTCTAACTCTCTGTCTAAGAAGAAAACCCAAAGCAAGTTTTTTAAATATGAAAAATTTGCAAAACCAAGCTTCAGTGCCGAAATATAGAAAATTGGCTAAGTCCTAGTCAGCGTCCTTGGGCAGTTGGGCGTCGGAGCACGAATCGGCCCGAAAAGCTGCCAAAGTTGTCCACGCGGCATTTGGGACGATTGGGACATCGGGACGTGTGGCGCAGGCGCAAAACGAACCGGCTGAAAAAATGAAGAAAATTGCCTAAGTCTTGTTGCTGAAGATTTGGGACATCCGGGCCAAAGGTACACGGGGATGCGGATCGGCCGAGTTTGGCGCAAGTTTAGATCCATTTCAAAGCGGTTGGAGATATTTCTCCTGAACGGGGGACATCGAGGCCAAAAGTACGCGGAGGACACGAAAATCCAAAAGAGCCTAGAGCGAATGGAATCTCGCCACGTGTCTTCACCCGCAAAGAGAAGCAAGAAGCCCGAATCGGGCGGTTCGGAGATATTTGTCCCAGAGCGGTTTAGGACATCCGGGTGAAAGGTACGCGAGGGACGCGTGGGATGCAGACAAGCCGAAAGATCCACCAACGAATCAAATCTCGCCATGTGTCTTCACCTCATCGATTCAAGGGGAAGATTTTAAAAAAAAAAAAATTCCAAAGGTAAAAAAGGAAATGGTAAAGAAGGGCTCAAGGCGTCAATGAAATTGTGCCATGTGGCACTTGAGTGGCGGAGCAGCGCTGGGGAGAAATGGGAAAATTTTCCCAAAGTGAGAAATACCAAATTTTGAAGCAAAAGTGCGCCCCTCGAGCCCGAGCCAATAAGATAGTGCCACGTGTCCAAGTTAAGAAATTAAGGAAGGGCCGAAAGAAATTTTCAAAGGATGAACCCGCGGATGAATAAGAGCCCGACACGTGTCATCAGTGGCGGAGTGGAAAAAAATTCAAATATTTTCCGCCGATCCGTTTTGGCTTTTTTTGCCCTAAATCTTCAGATCGCCATAACTTTCGATCCAGGCTCATATTTTCGAGTTCTTTATATCAATGGAAAGCTGGAGAAATTCTCTACATGATTCGGGGATCAATCTTGAATTTTTATTCAGTTTGAGAGAGAAATTTGAGAAACACCTTGGCACGTAATAATAGGCGAGAAGTGACATTTCAACAACCAGCTTTAATACAATGTTCGTTGTTTCGCTAGGCAGTCCACCATTTTGCTAGGATTCACCTTTTACGCCATAATGAGATGATTTAAAATACAATCTAGAAGTGTTGTGGTAGATTTAGATTTCCTCTCTCTTCCCTCTCTCATTTTCCTATAAATTGTAAGGAGGGGCTTCTTTCTAAAGGTTGAACATTCTTGTTTTGCCCCTCCCTTCTTCTCTTTAGCAGGTGAATTTGTGGAGTTCGAACCTCCCATTTAAAACTGTAATGCAACTTTTCCTCTTGGCATTTTTAGTGTATTGTATCAATCTTTGGATCAAGTAATGCATGTTTGTGGATGATTCTCAACCCTCTCTGTGTTCATTTGTATCCTCCTGATCTTTCACTACAAATTTTGTTATATGTGCATGATCTTGCATCACATTTTAATGGTTTGTGTTTATTGGCAAGATAGGTGTTCTTCATTCCTCGGTGCATCACCTCTGTTAGCTTAGGTTTATTTTCATGCATCTTCTTACCCTGTCTCCTTGGCAAGTTAGATTAGATTTTGAGTAAACCCTCTACATTTTTCGTGTGCATCTGAACAGAGGAATAGGAACCAGCCTTCTCTGGAGATTCCTTTCTCATTTTTACAAGTCCCACACTTGGAGAAAGGATTCCATGTTGTGTAATCACACTTGGATGCTATATGATCAAACTAGAAATCGATCAACATCCAGGGGTGCTGTGATTTTGCATCAATAGTTTTGCACACCCGGTGGGTCATTAGAGGTCTTCACCTTCATTACAACAAGATGATGTGCACTTGTTCTATGTTCCACTTTGAAGGAGCTTTAAAATCGCACATCGGTGACTCCAAAAGAGGCATAATCCACTTTGGTTTCAGTAGTCCAAGCTGGAAATTTATGAGAAGAATACTGAGACCGGATCAAGAACTAGGGAGGAAGGATTGTTTGTTTATCTACGCACCTATCTCCAGGCAGAGAAAGAAGGGGAAGAAGAGCTCAAAGATCACCATCTCCACCTAACAGAACTCTCTCTACACCTCCACCTGGTAGACCTTTCGTCCAATCAACAAGAGTTCTCAGGCCAATCAGAATGGCGCAACCACCGAATCCCTTTGTCAATTTCACATCGGCGGTAGCCACTTGCCCTCAATGCACAAAATCCGGTCCCAATGCAGCGTTGAAGAACATTCCATTTTTCATTGGAGAAAATCATACCACTCCTGGTGATCATGTCAAAGACATTGCTAACGTCTGTGCAATCCATGAGATAAATGAAATGGATGTGGCTGTCAAATTGTTGGCATCTTCGTTCAAAGGGAAGGCATTGTAATGGTTTAGGAGCCTTGGAGTTGGTTCTATCACAAATTGGAATCAGTTATGCATAGTTCTCCATGAGTAGTTTGGGGAAAAGGGAGACAATTTGTCTCTACTAGAACAATTGACAACTATCAAAAGAGCTCCCAACGAGCAGCTGACTGACTTTAACTTCAGATTTCAAAGGTCTTGGGAGAGGATTCCAGTGGCAATAAGGCCAGCAGCAGAAGGTGCTTTTCTATACTATCTTAAGGCTTTGAATTCTGATATTTCTATGTTAATTCAATCTATGGGAGGCACAACCTTACCTGCTGCTTATAGCATTTCCATTAGAGCCGAAAACTGTCTTATTCAAGCTAGTAAACTGGCTCCTAGGCCTCCCATGCCCCTGTATCCAAACTTAGAAAATCCAAGCACTAGTCAAACACCCACTTTGGCTCCTATTCCCATTCCTAGAAATCAAAGTTCAAATGAGACTTCTACTTCATCCTCTAGTGCTTCAAATGAACTCCAAGAGGTCATGAAACAATTACAAAATTTGGGAAATGAGCTGGTTACTATCAAAAGACAACAAGCTCAAAGTGCTAGACCATATCAGCCTCAAGCGCAATACCAGGCTAGGCCCCCATACCAACAAAATAGGCCACCAGCTCAGGCTGCAAATCAAAATCAAAGCCAAGTAAGGCCTCCCGCCAATAGACCATTCCAGCCCTATACCCCCAATGTTGCATCTTCTTCTAAAGCATTAGTGCCAGTCCAAAACAACATGGCTCAAGAGTATGATTGGTGTTTCCCATGCAATGAACCTCACAACCAATCTACGTGCTTTAATGGTGCTTTGAACCAAGCCTTGATGGTGACAACTACTGGCGTAGAGAGTGAAGTGAGTCAAGAAACAAATCAGCAACAAGGGACATCTCAGCAAAACACAGCTCCAAATGATACCGCACTTGTGAATTGGCAAGCTGAGGATTTTTGTGGCATGAATCAAACAACCCCTCAGAGTGTAGCAGCTAACACAAGATCAAAGAAGAGGAATATAGGTGAAGGGAAGTCATTGGCTCCAAGTGATCTACAACCTTCCATCACTCCACAAGGTGTTGGTAAGCAAAATACAGTCCCAAACACGCAAGGACAGCCCAAACCACCTTCCAAACCAACTCAAATGCCAGCTGTTGCTGCCCATGCACAAGAAAGGAACACACAGACTAAAGGACAACAAAGAGATCTTTCATCCCCATTTAGCATCATTGATCAAATGAAGAAGACAAACGTGAATATATCAATGTGGGAATCTTTATCCATCCCAGGACAAAGAGATCTTCTACAAGCTGCCATGAAGAATTGGTCAACTTCGAACCAGCAGGCCCATATGCAAGAGAAGGTCCTCACAAATGCTACTCAGCCTGAAGGGAATCATGGAGGACAACAAGGTAAAGTTTTGAAACCTCCTCCATTCTATGTTTCATTAATCATCGGGGATAAATTAGTACACAATTGCATGATTGATTCTGGGGCAAGTAGTTCTGTCATGCCCAAGAAAATAGCTGATCAGTTGGGTCTCCAATATGAAGTCATATCAAAGGGGGTAGTGCAATTGGATGGGACAGCAGTAGAAACCGTGGGAGTAATTAAAGGTTTGAATCTTACCTTGCATACGTGCCCCAACGTTACCATTTTACAAGATGTGTCGGTGATAGATTTGCCACCACTCTTTGCCCTATGCTTGTCAAGGGATTTCTAACCAAAATTAGAGGCTACTTGTCTGCTGATTGGTCACACATGTTGTTCAGAACAAGATATGGTACTAAGGTCACAATCAGATCCGAACCAATTGCAAACTTTCATATTGAGCCTCATACTCCAAGCCAAATCAATGCCAACTATTCAACGTTTGATCAAGAAGATTATCCAGCACGCACAAAGAAGTGACACCAAAGTTGAAGCATCCCAGATCTAACTCTTGATGAATGGGCAAGAAAGGTACATGCTTTTCATCCCTACCAAGAAGTAGAAGAATCGAGCTAGGAGTTCTATTGCATACATGAAGAGAATCAACCTCTCCCTAGCATCACCAAGCCAGATCATAAGGATGACAATGAGGTATGGAAATTATTTTTCGATGGATCAAGGAGTAAGCAAGGTGCAGGAGGAGGAGCTATGCTTGTTTCACCTCAAGGCATCAAATATTATTCAGCTTTCCGTTTCCAGTTTTCCTATTCAAACAACACAGCTGAATATGAGGCCTTGATTCACGGACTTCATTGGGCCAGGAAAAGGGGCATAAAGAGCTTACAAGTGTTTGGAGATAGCGAGCTAATCGTCAATCAAGTCAAGGGACAACATGCTACAAAGAATGACCTGCTGAAGAACTACAAGAACAGGGTATGGGACCTCGTTGAGGATTTCGAAGCTTTCAATATCATGTCCATACCCAGGAAGGAAAATGAAGCAGCGGATAGGCTCGCAGCAGTTGGAGCAACGTTTGATGTGGTTGACAACATCAAAAGGGAAAAAACGCAACCACATATCCATGTGATTGTGAGGCCAGTAGTTCCAGATAATAACATAAGTGGTGGGTGTTTGAGAATGATCAACAGATCGTCGATTTCTTACAAGAAGAGGCGAATTCTCGGCTAGGAATTAGGATAGATTAGAGCAGCGGTGAGTATGGGGATCAAGTAGTGCTAGTTGTAAAAAACAAGCTTCCCAAGGGTTTAGTAACATTGGATTCTATCTTCAACCCTAACGACCGATTCCGTAAGGAAAAGGCTAACATACGAGTCAAGAGAGAAGATTGAGCCAATTCTGGTGGGGAAGGCAAAACACTTCAAATTGGTAAAGTGGCCACTAAAGCGGAGAAATCAGATTTCATACAACTTTGCCGGGGAATTTCAAGGATGTCTTTGCTTGGAGCTATGAAGACTTGAAAGGTTTCGATCCGAAGTTGGCACAACATACCATAGAATTGGATCTAGATGCTAAGCCCATCAGGCAGAAGCAGAGACTAGTCAACCCTCACATTGAGCCTCTAATGAAGAAAGAGCTAAATAAGCTAATAGAGGAAAACATTATATTTCCGATCAAGCACTCAAGCTGGGTTGCAAACTTGGTTCGGTAAGAAAGAAGAGCGGAGAAATCAGATTGTGTGTGGACTTCTGAGACCTCAACAGGGCGTCTCTTAAAGACCATTACCCACTTCCTTCAATGGAACAAATATTGCAAGTAGTATCCGGTTCGGAGAGATTCTCCCTCCTAGATGGCTACTCAGGGTATAATCAGGTAATGGTGAAGGAAGATGACCGATTCAATATGGATTTCACCACCAAATGGGGCACATATGCCTACAAGAAGATGCCATTTGGCCTATCAAATGTTGGAGCCACTTTCCAAAGGGCAATGGATATGGCATTCAAGGGGTTGATCAATAAAATAGTTCTGATATATCTTGATGACATCACTGTATTCTCCAAAAATGTAGTGGATCACCTCTTTCATCTGAGGCAGGTATTTCAGAGGTGTAGAAGATTTGGGGTATCATTGAATCCCAAAAAATGCATATTCCTGGCTCATGAGGGAAACTTCTAGGCCATATTGTTTCAAAGGAGGGATTGACGATTGACCCAGAAAGAGTTGAAGCAATTCGAGCGTTGCCATTGCCAAGTCACAAGAAGGCTCTTCAAAGCTTCTTGGGAAGGATCAATTTTGTCCACAGGTTTGTTCCAAACTTTGCAGCTCTCGTAAAGCCAATAACTCTGATGTTAAAAAGAGCATGGCATTTAAGTGGACATCTGAAGGCAAGGCAAGTTTTGAGGCAATAAAAGAGGCTATATCTCAAGCTCCCACTCTTGTCAATCCAGACTTCTCCAAGGGTTTCATGCTATATGCCTTTGGTGGTGGAGACACAATTTCTGCAATCCTGACACAATAAAACAAAGAAGGATTAGAACAACAAGTTGCTTTCTTCAGTCAAGGCTTGGAGGAATATGAAACTAGGTACTCTTTCATTGAAAAGCATGTACTTGCAGTGATCAGGAGTTTAAAGAAATTCAAACACCTAGTCTCAAACAACAAGATCCAATTATTGGTCTCTCATGTGAGAGTCAAGGACTTCCTTCTAAACAAGGATCTGAATGAGAAATGTGCAGGATGGATAACCCATGTCATGGAATATGACATCGAGATTAAGGTCACCAAACTAGTACGTGGGAAGGGACTATGTGAACAACTAGCCTTGAGTAGCAAGTTGGAAGTAGGTAATGGAAAAGAGGCTATTTTGTCTTGGTATTACGGGATGGTCAAGAAGAGGAAAATGATGATGTGCCCACTCCTTGTTGGACTCGAGAATATGATACACTTCCTGAGCAGTGCCTATGCCCTCCGGAAATGAGCAAAGCAAAGAGGAGATACTTTAGATTACAAGCCATTCCATATGTGTTTGTTGATGGTGTTTTGTTTAAGAAAGACATCAATGGAGTTCTATTGAGGTGCATTGGGGACGAGTTCAAATTGAGAGGGTGTTACAAGATTTTCACGATGGAGATTCGGAGGACATTTCACCCCACGAGTACTTGACTCTCAAGATAATGAAGGGGGTATTATTGGCCCACGGTGTTCGTGGATTGTTATGCATGGATAAGAAAGTGCAAGAAATGTGCACTCTTCACGGAAAAGAAAGACTAGCAAAGCACTTCCATTGCACCCAATTTTGGTTGACCAACCATTTATGCAATGGGGATTGGACTTCGTCGGGGTCATCAACCCAAACTCAAGCCAAGGCCACAAGTGGATTCTCACGGCGACGGACTATTTCACCAAGTGGACCAAAGCAGTAGCACTCAAAGAGGCAAGTGAGTCTAACATACTAGACTTTTATGAAGAAATAGTGACCAGGTTCGGTGTGCCAGCCACTATCATATCAGATAATGCATTAGCATTCATAGGTTCCAAGATTACAGAATGGGCTATCAAGAATGGAATCTATTTGAGCACCTCTTCAAATTATTACCCACAGGGTAATGGACAGGTAGAGTCCACGAACAAAAAGTTGCTAAGGATCATCAGAAGAACTCTGGATGAAAACCAAAGGACATGGCATACCAAGCTAAAATCAGCATTATGGGCTGACAGGATAACACCAAAGAGGTCTACAGGTAGTTCTCCCTACAAATTGGTCTATGGGAAAGAGGTAGTATTGCCTATATCATTAGAATTTCCAGCATTGGAGCTCATGAAGTAGTTGGAGTTGTCTGAGTTCAAACCAATGGAGGCCAGGTACGTAGAGTTGATGGAATTGGAAGAAATAAGAGAACATGCAGTTCTGATGATTGAAAAGGATCAGACCTTAGTAAAAGATGGTTAAGAAGAAGCGCAGAGCAAGGACCTTCAGGAGGGGGACCTAGTTCTGAAATGGGATGCAGATCGGGTGAAACCTGGAAGGCATTCCAAGTTTGATGCCATTTGGAGTGGCCCCTACATGGTCACGAGATGTAAAAGTGGTAATGCCTTCAATTTTTTGCATTGGATGGAGAAGAACTCCCGATTCCAGTTAACGAAATCTATCTTAAACATTGCTACTAAAAGGAAAAGGTTTACCCTTGTAAATATTAGCCTAGATTTCAATTCCTCTAAGTGCGTATGCACATTGTCTTGTTGTAGTTAGGTTTCTTTTTCCCTAAGTGCTTTGGCACAGGTTTTTCGCTCTCAGGTTGAATTTCTACAGTTCAGAGTGCTCTCGAAGAATGAGTTGCGGTATCAGGATCGGGATCAGAGATCAAGTTGGCTTTCAGGTTATTACTCCATGCCCAATGGATTGTTAAAAGGCCACTGATCTTCTACCTAGCAGGCAGGTGACCCCGCTGAGTCGCCAAATTGTTATCCAAAATTCCCCCCAGGGTAATTTTGATAACATGCATCAGATTATTCAATCCCGAGAAAGTATATTGATTCAAGGCAAAAAATCATGTTTTTGGGGTCCCCTCGGGTTCTTTCTAACTCTCCTGTCCAAGAAGAAAACCCAACAAGTTTTAAAAATGTGAAAAATTTGCAAAAGCCAAGCTTGGTGCCGAAATACAGAGAAAATTGGCTAAGTCCTAGTCCAGGCGGTCCTTGGGACAGTTGGGACGTCGGAGCACGAATCGGCCGAAAAGCCGCCAGGGCGAATGCAGCATTTGGGGCGAGTTGGGACATCGGGACGCACGGGCGCAGCTTGAACCGCCGAAAAAAATGAAGAAAATTGCCTAAGTCTTTTGCGTAGACATTTGGGACATCCGAGCCAATGGAGGTACGCGTGTGGATGCGGATCGGCGGTTTGGGACGCAAGTCAATCCATTTCGGGGTGGAAACAGAGATTTCATGCGGGCGGTGCAGGACATCCGGGCCAAAAGTACGTGGAGGACGCGAAAAGCCAGAAAGAGCCGAGAGCGAATGGAATCTCGCCACGTGTCTTCGCCTCAAAAGAGGAGCAAGAAGCTCGAATCGGGGGTTTGGAGATATTTTCCCGGATGATTTGGGACATCAAGCCAAAGGTATGCGAGGGAAGCGTGGGACGTGAGAAGCCGAAAGAGCCGCCAACGAATCAAATCTTGCCACGTGTCTTCACCTCATCGGCCAGACAGGGAAGATTTAAAACAAAAAAATTCAAAGGAAAAAAAAAAAGGGAAATGGTCAGGAAGGGCCCGCGTCCAATGAAATCGTGCCATGTGGCACTTGAGTGGTGGAGCGCGGGGGAGAAATGGGAAAATTTTCCCAAAGTGAAAAATACCAAATTTTCAAAGGACAAAGTGCGCCCCTCAGGCCCGAGCCAATAAAATAGTGCCACGTGTCCAAATTTAAGGGCCTGAAAGGAATTTTCAGAGGATGAGCCCATGGATGAATCAGAGCCCGACACGTGTCATCCAAGTGGCAGAGCGTGAAAAAAATTCAAATATTTTCCCGCCGATCCGTTTTGGCTTGTTTTTGCCCTAAATCTTCAGATCGCCATAACTTTCGATCTAGAGCTCAGATTTTCACGTTCTTTATATCAATGGAAAGATGGAGAAATTCTCTACACGATTCCGGGGTCAATCTTGAATTTTGGTTCAGTTTGGAGAGATAAAATTGAGAAACGCCTCTGGCGCATAATAATAGATAGAAGTGACGTTTCAACAACCAGCTTTAATACAATGATTCGCCGTTTCCGTTCAGGCGATACCCACCATTTTGCCAGGATTCACCGCTTCTGCCATAATGAGATGATTTAAATACAATCCAGAAGTGGTTGTGGTAGATTCGGATTTCCTCTCTCTTCCCTCTCTCATTCTTCCTATAAATTGTAAGGAGGGGCTTCTTTCTAAAGGTCGAACATTCTTGTTTTGCCCCTCCCTTCTTCTCTTTAGCAGGTGAATTTGTGGAGTTCGAACCTCCCATTTAAAACTGTAATGCAACTTTTCCTCTTGGCATTTTGTAGTGTATTGTATCAATATTTGGATCAAGTAATGCATGTCTGTGGATGATTCTCAACCCTCTCTGTGTTCATTTGTATCCTCCTGATCTTTCACTACAAATTTTGTTATCTGTGCATGATCTTGCATCACATTTTAATGGTTTGTGTTTACTGGAAAGATAGGTGTTCTTCATTCCTCATTTCATCACCTCTGTTAGCTTAGGTTTATTTTCATGCATCTCCTTACCTGTCTCCTTGGCAAGTTAGATTAGATTTTTAGTAAACCCTCTGCATTTTCGTGTGCATCGAGCAGAGGAATATGAACCAGCCTTCTCTGGAGATTCCTTTCTCATTCTTGCAAGTCCCACACTTGGAGAAAGGATTCCATGTTTGTGCAATCACACTTTGGATGCTATATGATCAAACTAGAAATCTGATCAACATCCGGGGGTCTTTGTGATTTTGCATCAATGGCTAAGAGAGTTATCGTTATTTTACCTTGTTTAAAGTGTCATTTATTTACTTAATATCCTAAGGCTAGGGTCTCAACTTACCCTAACCATATAATTAAGTTCAAATAATTTTAATCCTTATTATAGCATTATCTAGTTTTCCATGTATAAAATTAATTTAATTAATCCTTAAAGTCAATCCCTTTATAAAATTCACTTATCTAAAGCAATAGCGGTCTGAAGTTAATCATAACCCCGCTAATACCCTTAGGTGGCCCCATTCACAAATTACCCATACATTTAATTTTAAGCATTCTCTCGAAACCTTATCACCTAAAAATTGTAGGATTGATTCCCTACCTTTAGATTGATTCATTTAGATCCCTTAGATCTTAGGTATTCATTCTAACCCTAATCATCCTTATGAGGTATTCTTATTCATTCTTTTACCCTATTTTCTCATTTTCACTTTGCAGGTTTGGGAGAAAGAGGAGGATGGAGGCCATGGAAGGTTTTTCAAGCTCTTGGATGGATAATAACATTTTTGGTTGCCTATTTTAATTTGCATCCCTCTCATATAATTTTCAAAGAGTACTATTTTTAATTTGTATTATATTTTTTTCTTACCCTATTTGTGTATGGGAATTTTCCCCCATTATTATTTCAGGTTTCATGTTTTTAAGAACTGATATATACACGGTTTGTTTGAGTATATATATATATATATATATATATATATTATTGGATTAAAATCTATGCTAAGAAATAACTGATTTGGATCAAGCGTCATGATATGAATTTTATATATTCATTGATATTGTTATATATATATTATTGATGAGGATATGGCTGCACATAAGCCAATGCACAATGTTTTGACATTGTAGAGGTCGAGAACTGTCTTTGCTTTTAGCGGGATTAATCTTTATTTGGGGGGAGGCGCCGACCCCCCCCACCCCATATTATATAATATGGGTTGGGGTGGGGTAGGTGCCCTCCCCCAACCTTATTCTTTTATTTGATTTAATCAAACCATTTAGGCCGATATCAAGAATGTTGATTTTATTTTATTTTATTTAAAACAACTCTAATATATAAAAAAATCCATTAGGCTTGGTCTTAAAGCATTTTTCAATATTAAAACTTATTTATTAATATAATATATATAAATATATATATATATATATATATATATATATATAATATAAAAATTTTATTTGAAATCTATATATAATTATAATATATAAAATATATAAATTTATATATGTAATTACAACTGTAATTGGAAAAACATTTACTCTATTATACACAATCAGATCAAGTTTAGTTGTATAATGGAATATAAGAAAAATAGATATAGTTATCTAGTTATTAAATTATATGTGGAGTAATTAAATATAATGACCTTTTATTTAACCCAAAGTAAGTAACTAGAAATTTTCATTGATTTGAAGCTCTAAATATAAAGCATTTTCCTTTCAACTTGTATAAATTTTGACTATAATGTCAACATCAATTTCATTACAAATACACTAATATTTTAAAATGAAATCATATTACACTCTTGAGTCAAATATTTAAGTTTGAATATAAGTTTTTCCCATTCCAAATAAGGATGGTTTCCATTAATAAATCAAATACACCCTTGATCTAAATTTACAAACTTAAAGGAAATTTAATATCAAATCATTTACAACTTCACATGCCTCTTTTCCAACATGAGCACTTCTTTAATAACCAATACAAATTAGTTTTACAAAATACATTTACAAGAAGATGAAGATTTAAAATACAAGTTACAAAATCCCTCCACATAAGTGGAGACAACATGGAAAATTTCTAAAAAAGGTAGGATCTCTTCTTGTCTTCTTCAAAATGCAACTATGTCCAAAAACTTCACTTGAGCTCCACCATTTTCTCAATATCCAACACAAAACAAAATAGGGGAGTAGGCAACGCTCTCCACCCAAACCTATGATCTAATGAGGAGGATATTCCTTCCTCTTGATTGGCCCCAAGCCCCAAAAATTAGGCAATAAGAGGTATAAGGCAACCAATGAAACTTTAACCAAATTTTCTTCAACTTTACAATACACATACCAACATTTCAACTAATACAACTAACACCAAAATAAAACATCACAATGCGTACATTTCAACACATAGGCTTTTAGATCAAGCCATGGGAGAATAAAAAAATGGGAACCATCTCCTTTTAACTCCCAAATGTGATAGGAGTTCTACACAACATGCCTCCAAATACATAACAACTTCCCAACACATCGCTTTTCCCTCCCAATGCAAATACACAAGTATAGCGATTTTACCCTTTAATCTCCCCAAAAATCGAAATCCCACTCATATTCCCTTCACTATACAACACAATTTTCTTTTCCCTCTACTACAACACAATTTCCTTTTCCCTCCCAAAATGGTCCCATTTTCCATTTCCTACAACTTTTGTCAAGGCCAAAATGTACCCAAGCCAACACAAATAACAACCATATGACCATTTTATTTTCACACAAACATAAAAAAGTAAATGAAAAAAAAAAGAAAGGAAAAGGCCCTACCTTTCCATCACAAGCTTCCAAAATCTTCAACAAGATTTTCCCTCTTCCAAAATCAGGGATGTCTTTCCTAGAAATCTCCAAAAAGATCCAAGTAAAAAATCCAAGAAAATTTCAAAAGAACTAGTGTGCAAATCTAAAATGAGTAACCCCGAACACATCCAATAAACATGAATAAATAGAAAAGGGAGAAGAGGAGGGTGAGGAGAGTCAATGTAGGATGCCATGTCACTTCTACTCAACTCAACATCACATGGTCAAAACCCAAATCCAAAGCTCGTAAATTAGTGGGTGAGAAAGTGAAAAGTTCTCCTTACACAAATAAACCAAAATTCATACTTTAAGGGACAAAGATTAATTCTCTTGTAAGAAACTACAATTATTTCACCTCTTTAGCCTCTAAAACACATAATAAGGACTAAAATAAGCCCCTCCCATCCTAGGTAGAGTTGGTGGGTGGTTTTAAGAGGTGTGGGAGAAGCTTAACTTGTCCCAAAAGCCTCCAAATTTGGATTGAAAGTAAAATTTCGATTTTCGGGAGATGAGTTGAGTACACACGAAGAAAAATATTTAAATCCAACTTCAAATCACAAGATCAAAATGACTATCTACCCAAATAAATACTCCCTTATGGTCACATCTAAAAATCAATTTAATTACTAATAAGGGTACATTTAATCAAAATACAAAAGTGAAATAGAATCACGATAATAAAATACATACACACAAATTAATCAAAATAAAAGTTACAATAACAACACATATCCCATGGTAACTATTTGAGATTATTCCTCCCCATGGGGACCTCCTAAAATCTTAACCAAAAAAACAATAACATAAGACAAAGTTGCCATAGTAGACTGTCATTTCCAATACCCAAAATTATTTCATTATTGGACTCCAATCCCTTTTGTTTATTATGCTATAATTTCTAGAAAAAATCAAAACAATACCTCTTTGTCCTCATGGCCATATCAATGACATCGAAATAATAAAATACACATATACATATCAATTCACATCATCAAATAACATAATTAAATCATCACTAAAATCAAGTAATTTCACCAATTGTTTACAATTTCAAGATATTTCAATTCTTTCATTTCATCGACAATAATAAGATCACAAGACTAGCTAGATGTCTAACAAAATCTATGTATCAAAATCCAATGTGTCAGTATACATATAAAGTAGTAACTATAGGTCATCATCAACCATTGAAATATCAACCCATGCATATAATTCACACTATGATTCACAACATATCCATACTCTAAATATCTATAATGTCTATCAAAATACTAATAAAATATAATAATGTCCATCTATCAATGTCTAATGATCAAATATGATAACAAAGTCCAGGTCTCTAATCCATAGTAAGCAAGAATCCTAGAAAGATCAATGTCGAAGAGGAGTGGGCACTACACTTATTTCCATTTCAATAATTGTTATTTTCTTCCTCTCTTCAAAAAATTCTGATATGGTGTATAACTAGCGGTAAACTTCTTGTCTATACCATGATATTTTAAAAAACAAAATACATTAGAAACATACACACATCCTTTCTTTATCCTTAGAACTTTGATGTAATATCTAATTTGATTTTCCACTAAGGCCTTGAACTACTGAAATATATTAATAATATATTATTTATGTTGTAAAAGGTATACCCATGTCTTAATTGTATATTCATCAATGAATTTCATAAAATATGAGCAACCTCAATATAATTTTTTACATAGATCCACATAAATCTAAGTGAAAAATTTCTAGTAGTTCACTTGCTCTTATTATTTTACCAATTGGGAAGGAATTTCTATGTTGCCTCCCAAAATGCAACCTTCACAAAATATCTCTAATTTATAAATTAAAGGAAAACCCTTTTATATATTCTTTTTGTGTAGTAAATTGAAACCACTAAAATTGAAATAACCAAACTTGAGATGTCATAGTCAAAATTAATCTTGTTGGTGCTCAATTTGGTCTCGCCCGTTGTCCTTAAAATTCTTGAGTTTACGGGCTCTTTCGTCTTTTCTATCTCCTTGTATTGATGTATGAAAACTCTGTCCTCCATTTGGTTTCTATGATCATTCCCTTCCTTTGGTTGAGGATCAATTTAAGTCTAGAATTTTTTTTCCGTTCTCTGTCCATGTTGAATAATTTGAAACTTGGGTGCAAAATCAGGTTTTTTCCCTTCCTTCCATTTTTCTACAAATGATCTTTTTTTGTTTTGCCAATTTTGTCCCAATATATATGGAAACGTGATTGGATACGACTTGGAAGATCACATTTGGGCCTTATATCATTTCCAAATTCTATGTCTTTGAAGAAAGATTCATTTTCAAGTGCAAATGGTGATTTTCCTGCATTTTACGGTTTGTGATTTGTGTTTTTCCTTGACAAATTTATATCTTAGCATGTGTGGAAATGTGGCCCTTTTCAGTTGGATGCTACTCAGTGGGGAACTTTGAAACTCTAAGGCCTGATTCAACTCAAAAATTTCCACGTGGAGGGCTGACACTCATCTGAAAATTCACCTTTTAGTTTGACCTTGGAGTTGCATCGGGGGAGACATGTGGATGTTTTGCTACCTTGCCTAGACTTAGACATTTTTTCATGTCGTTGGTGTATCTTTTCCAGACCATGGACACATGGAGGGCCGGTGCTCATTTGAGGATCAGCCTCAGGGTCCCACCTTAGAAGTTGTGCCAAGGGTACATGTGTTGATCCGTGCTTATTTGGTGTCTCTGGTTTTAGTGACCATCTCAAAGTTGCGGTGAGGGATAAGGTGGAGGATTACGCCAATGGTGTCTCTATACTTAAACTTTTCAAAGTAATTTTCTAAGGCCCAGGAAACACGAAGGGACCATTCCTATTTGGGAACTGGGCCCTAAATTTTATTTTGAATAAGTTCGAGAGGAGGACACTTGGAGGTTTTACTCTTTATGCCCTTACTTAGACTTTTTGATGGCCGAGGAAACTATCTCGGACCCTAAACACATGGTACCTTCCCTTGATCCTTCAAAATTTTCAAGAACTATCTTCGGATGAGACACGTGGTAAGCCCGTGCTTATTTAGGGTCTTCACTTTTGAGGACCATATTAAAGGTGAGCCAAGGTGACATGTGGAAGCTTTCATTTGGATCCTTTTTACTAAGACTTTTCAAAGGCCAAAAGGTGTTTTTCTTTGGCCCAAGGCATGTGGAAGGCATGTGCTTGTTTGGAAACTTTCCCCTATACTTCTCCTTTGTATTTTTGCCAAGGAAACATGTGGATGACTCTAATATAAAGTTGAAAAGGGGTAGAATCAATGGTTGTTGTGCATTGCATCTATTTTTCTGCCATTTTTGCTCCAAGAATCCTAGAGATGCGAATACGCACTATTTTTCATCATTTTTGATGAAATTCCTTTTCGTTTTTGTCTATAAAGTGCCATTGAATGGATTTAGAACTTAATTTGTGAGTCCAAGGATTGTTAACGTTGATATTTTGAAGTTGTGAATTCTGGGCACTTGCAAAACGTGAATTACGAGAGAAGTTGGATGCGGGATAGAGTTGCGAGAGAAAAGAGGAAAAGAAAATGATGAAATGGAGGTTGCGGTTACGCAAAGGATGAAAATGTGTTACCTCGAGGGTGAAAATTATTTCTGTTAGATCCATTTCTACAGAGCCTCGAGAAAATTATTAAAATGGGGATTTCTTGCATGAAAGAATTAGAATGATTAAAGCGACTATCAAAAATTTGTGTCATGACATCTAGTCATTAGTCGAGGGCTTAAGAAACGTGATTCGTTCATGATTTGTCCAACTAGAATTTTTTTGCAAATTTGTTAAACGAAACTTTTAACGAGACAAATTGGTAACACGCAAGGTTCCCTCGAATAGAGTTGAAAATTTTGAGAAAAGAGAGCCAGAAAATGATGAAATGATGGAGGTTGCGGTCTTGCGAAAGGATGAAAATGTGTTACCTCGAGGGTGAAAATTATTTCTGTTAGATCCGGTTATCACAGAGCCTCAAGAAAATTATTAAAATGGGGATTTCTTGCATGACAGAATTAGAATGATTAAAAGCGACTATCAAAAATTTGTGTCATGACATCCTAGTCATTAGTCGAGGGCTTAAGAAACATGATTCGTTCATGATTTGTCCAACTAGAATTTTTTTGCAAATTTGTTAAACGAAACTTTTGAGACAAATTGGTAACACGCATATAAAGGTTCCTCGAATATTCATCTTTTTTGGGGGAAATTTGGGATGAGTGAGTGAGTGAAATATATAAATGCAATGAGAATACTCTTGCAAAGTGTTTGGGGTTAAATTATTAAGAGAAAATTTGAGAAACCCGTCTTCTGAGAGACCAATCTGATAAACCTATTAATTTCCTATGTTTTAGATTCAATCACGTCAAGTTGGTTTCAAGTGTATACCATTGACAAGCTCTAAGACTTGTTTGAATAAAAAATTTTCCCTTTGATGAATCTAATCAATTTGAGTTAATCGGGTGTCGATCTTGGAGCAATTTGTGTCTCTTTTTGTTTCAAAATGTCTATAAGTATTTTTTTCTTATTCCTATTGGAATCTTATGTTAAAGTCCGTTTGAATCATATAGGATCTCATCCTGTGATAGTTTAGTGGCATTTACAATTTCATTTCAAGAAGAAAATTCATCGTGTGATGAGATAAAAATTTAAAATCACTTCACTGTCATTTGTTGATAAAGATTGTCTATAAGCCTTCGAGTGTATCTTAGGTGTGAGGAACCAGGGGTATTTGATGTTTTATTGAGTCTTTAGCTCGAGCCTTCATGTTAAATTCTTGGAGATTGTGTGAAACTATACAAATCTAGGCCTCCATTGATGCACACCTTCTGGTTGAAGGAATATTTTAGCTATTTTGAAGCTTTCTATCATTTATCTTTCTAATTGTTGTGAATTCTCTCAAAGATCTGGTATAATCAATTTTATCTATTTAATCTCCCACCAAAATTATTCAAAAAAATGAATCCATCCTGAACTACCCCAATTTTCCTTGTGTGTCCACAAATGTATAAATTCTACTGCCAAAATATGTAGAAGCAATCTAGGATCCCATAATGTCTTTAGTAACCTTAGCCCTGTTTAGGAAATATCACCATTCTTTAGAAGTGACAACTTGTGAGAATTAAATTGTGGTGCATTGATCATATTTTCTCAGGGTCCCCTTTCAAATTTGTGCAAAGAAGGATATCTTCATTCTCCTTCACCAGATAGAGGTTACTAAAATGGGTCCTCACCACCTGGTGAAAGGCATGACCTAAAGCAGTGAGGATAGATCAAATCCTTAATGAAGGTGTTATCCATTTCTCTGATGCCCAAGTGACAAAGAGTAAGACAAATCTCCTCCTTGGCTACAAAATGACTCATAATAAGATATGTTCCTCTCTCAGTGTCTTGCTAAATTTGTGATGTTACTCGGTTTTCAAGGGAGAATCAATTTGGATACCAACACCGCAATGGCATCATTTCTAGGGACATGGAGTTGTGTGCAATGTTTGAACACCATAAAAATGCCTATAGACCTAGTAAATGGTTCTTAAAAATTTTAAAGTGAAAATATGTTGTGGAAACATCATTCTGTGTCCGATTTGTAAGAATCAATCAAAGTTACAAGTTTTACGTGCAATATTTCTAGTTTCTGTGGTTTTTTTCACTAAGTTTACATCATCAATGTTAAATATGGGTAAAGGAAGGTAAGATCTATAATCCTTTTCATGAATTTAGTGTTGATAGACATTTGACAGACCAATTTTAGTGCATTTTACAACTAAGGTGAAAATCCTTAGTGGTGACTCTGTATTGAATGAATTTTTGATAAATACTAGTGTCTTAACCTCTGTCAATTGCAATTTATCACTAATATTTGCAAATCTGGAAGGAAGAAGATATTTCTTCGCTAGAGACCCTACAAGAAAGTTGTTTCCAAAGTTTAGGAAAAGATGAATTCAGAAGGAAGAAGAATCTAGAAAGTTGTTGGAGATCAGAAATCAAGAAAGGAGTTATCAATTGTGGAAATTGATCATCTTGTCATTGAAGATTTCCATACTTCCTCAAGTGCTTCTGAATTAGGTAGTCTTTTGTAAATCTGAATTCTCCAACTGGAGAGGGCCTTCTTTTGTATTTGAAAATTTTGCATCTCATTTTGTCCTTGTGTTCTCCAAAGCTGATAGGATCTTCCAAGAAACAAAGTTTTTAGAGAACATTCATTCTGAGAATTGCATTCATGTGCCCCATAAACCCCTCACTCCTCATCATTTTTTTCTCTGTAAGATCACCTCCCCAAAACAATATGGCCCAGCCCCCCCCTGAGACCCATTTTTGTGAACACTTTTGGTCTATAGATTTTAGAGGTATGGTGGATATCCAAATGTTGTGCCCTAAGATGTTAGAAATAGACTTCCTAAATTTCAAGGAAATAATGCCATTATTGGGGATCAACACTTAAATATTTTTGTCAATATGATGGAAGACTTTGAGATTGAATTTGAGGATGTGTACATAAAGTTGTTTATTCATACTCTAGAGGAGGATGCATGGAGACTGGTATAAATATTTTCTAGACAAACTCCATTGATTCATGGAAAGAGATGAAGAATGCTTTTAGATTGTAGTATGGAGATAAAACAAACCCTAGGTTTCTTTTATCATAATTTGAAAATATAAAAATAATCCTAATGAGTCTATTCATGAATTCAATACAAGGTTCAATAAGACCCTGAATAGGCTACCTATGATCCTGAGGCCAAGTGATGTTTCTTGTTTAATAAAATACTCTGATGCTTTTGATAAGAAAGTTACCTATTATTTAAGAGACAAGAACCCAACAACATTGAGGCAAGCCTTCACCATGGCTTTCATAGATTGAGAATAACATCAAGGAAATTGGTAAACCTCCTAAGAGAGAAGGCATCAAGATAATCAATCCAGAGAAGCCTCAGTCAAGTAAAGTTATGGATCTAGAGGAGGTTGTGAAAACTTTGGCTGGAGTTGTTAAGGAAATATCCTCTCTATTTGGCGAGGAGTAGAGAAGGGGATTGGACAAGGTTCCTAAGGTCAACATAAAGCACAAGGTCAAGAAATATTTATCAATCATCCTAGGGGTGATTAGAGATCTGATGACAGAGGAAAAGGACCCATGGGATTAGGAAATAGACACAGCCCTAAGCTCGTGAGAATAGAATTGTGCATGATCCTTTGACTTCTAGAGTTGTTGTTGTGGAAGAAGCCAATGAAATTGAGTGGTGTGACAGATGTTTCTTGCCACATGCCCCATGTGATGAAGACAAAGAAGTTGAGGAAGCTGATGATGACATTGATGATGATGTGTGCATGGTGGGGTGCTCTACAAGCTCACAGCAAGGAGAAACTTTGATTGAATTAATCAGTGCTAGAACTGCTGTAGATTTCTGGGATTGCATCCATGAGTATTACCCCTTCCTCCCTCTCATACTTTTGAAATAGATATGGTACAAGATTTTGAATTGCCTAGTAATGATTTTGAATACTTAAGGGCATTAATGATTAAAAAGTATGATGGAGGAATCCCTTCTGAGGAGGATAGGAAGTTGTTAATGAATGTTGTAGTTGGCCATGAAAAGAATATAACACTAGGAGTAAAGTTGTCAAAGGGGCAGGGCCTCAAGGCCAAACCAAAAACTCTAGTTCTCACCAATATCTCAAAATAAACTCCTAAGAAAGATACATCTGGAAAAAGCCTTGTGTCCCAAGCAGAAATGGTATCCCTACCCATGCTCAGACCATGAAAAATCCTTTGTTGTCAGATGATTTTCTTAGTCTTCCTCCAAATGTTGCCTTGCCCAAATATGTTCCTTATGACATTTCCCAAGTCTTGAGTTAGATCAAGATTTTTGTTCCAATTGTTGAGTTGCTTAGGATTCTTGAGCACAAGAAAAGGGCCTTTGAGTATTTGGGATTGAAAGAAGAAAAGATTACCCAAGGTAGAAATGTAAACAATGTTGAGACTCCTCCTACCATTTAGAGTTGAAAAACCCCAAGTACTAGAAGAACTAGATGAGCCACCTGAAGTATATTTGGGAACATCCTTGGTTGAATCCCAATTGAATGTAGATCCATTTTTCACTACTCTGATTATTAAGGACAAGTTGTTACACAATTGTATGTTTGATTCTAGAGCATCATGCAATGTTATGCCTCTTGAGGTCATGAATGAATTAGATATCAAAGTGACAACAACTTATGGGAAGTGCACTACCATGGATTCCAGAGAGGTGCCAGTGGTTGGATGTGTCAAGGGTTTGATAGTGCAACTTGTAGCTTACCAGGAAAGAACTTAAAACTAGATGTTGTTATTGTTGATTTGCCCTGCCAAATGGGGAATGTTGTTATCAAGAAAATGGGCTGCTAGTGTGGGTGGTAGTGTGCAAATGGATATGTATTTTCCACTATACCTATTGAGGGAAGCCTTGTAAAGTTGTATGGTGAAAAGAAGATGCTACATCTCATTGAGGATCCCAATAATGCTTCCTATGAAGTGTTATACACTGACACTGATGCAGATAACTTTGTTGGATTTGTTGATGGTAAAGAGCACAAAATTGATCAATGCAAGTCTCTTAATCAAGTAGGTTCTCCTTGGACTTTGTTGTTTGATGGGGCTTGCTCTAAATTTGGAAATGGTGTTGGTATTGTTCTGATATCTCTAGGCCAGGAAGAGTTTTTTTCTCTTTTAAACTCAACTTTGAGTGCACTAACAATATTGTTGAATATGAAGCACTACTTATTGGGTTTAAGAATTGCTTGGAAATATGGTATTAGAGACATCATTGTTAAAGGAGATTTAGAGCTAATTGTCAAGTAGGTTAGAAAATTGTATGCAACAAAAAATAAGAGAATGAAGTAGTATAAGCATGTAGTATGGGATTTCATTGAGATGTTTGACTCCTTCAACATAATACATCATGATAGGAAGTACAATACTCTAGCAGAAAAATTGGCCATATTGGGGTCAGATTTGAAAATTATACTATATCCCCTATTGTGAGTATAATATTGAGGTATTGACTAGGCCATCTATTCTTAACAATGTTAAACATTGGCAAGTGTTCAAAGATGATGCCCAGGTGTAAAGGTTTTTGTAGAACCAAGGAGAATTTTTGATCAACGTATAGATTGGGAGCCAATGGTTTGTGCGGATGATGGAAAGGAGACTTTATTTGGCAAAGACATCATTAGTTGAAGACTAATACTATTCCCAGAGGTTTGGTAGCACTTGAATCAAACTTTGATAATGTTGATTGCATTGTCAACAGACACATGTTAGCCTCGAGGGATGTTGAAGAGCATGACCTGGGCATGAAGGATAAACCACGTAAGATCTGGCTAGGTAGCAATCTGAGCAAGGAAGAAAAGTAGTCATATGTCCAATTGTTGAAGAAATACCAGGACTACTTAGCATGGTCTTATTCTAAACTGAAAGCATACAGAGAGGATCTTTTCAGCATGAAATTCCCTTAGAAGCTTATGCCAAGCCATTTAGGTAGAAATAGAGGCCAATCAATCCACTCCTTTCCTTGAAGATGCAAGAAGAATTGAAAAAATTGAGGGATGGAGGAATCATACAGCCCAAAGGTACTCATCATGGGTTGTAAACTTGGTACCTATCAAAAAGAAGAATGAGAGATATAAGGTTGTGTGTGGACTTTAGAAACTTGAATAGAGCATCAATGAAGGATAACTACCCTCTGCCAAATATGGACAATATGTTACAATTGGTTATTGGTTGGAATTGTTATCCACCTTGGATGGTTTTTTCTGGATATAACAGGTAGTTGTGAAGGAATCAGAGTGAATCAAGACTACCTTTACCACTCCTTGGGGAACATATGTATATGTCAGAATGCCTTTTGGTCTAATGAATGTTGGAGCCACTTTCCAAAGAGAAATGGATGTAGCTTTCTCTGGCTATATTAATGATTTCATTGTTGTATATCAAGATGATGTGATTGTTTTCTCTAGAAAAAGGAGTGACCACCTACAACACTTAGAAAAAATGTTGTTAAGATGCAAGGAGTATGGTATTTCACTAAATCCCAAGAAGTGCCATTTTGGAGTTAGAAAGAAAAGTTACTTGGACACATTGTGTCAAAGGAAGGGGTCATGATTGATCTGAAAGGGTAGAAGCCATCAACAAAGTCCCCATTCCAAGAACCAAGAAGGAATTCAATCCTTTTTGGGAAGATTAATTTTATTAGGAGATTTATCTCCAACTTTGTTGAACTAACTATCCCAATCACTAGCATGCTGAAGAAAGACCAAAGTATCAAATGGGAAGAAGCAAGCTATTCAAGATTTTTTTGGGATCAAAGAAGCATTAAAGAATGCCCCTATTTTAGCAGCTCCAGATTATAAGAAGGCTTTCCAAATGTTTTCTTTTCTTTAGAAAGTACTATTGCATCTGTATTGTTGTAGAAGGATGATGAGGGAGCTGAAAGACCAATTACCTTTTTAGTAAGGCATTACAAGGAGCTGAGCTAAAGTATACTATCATGGAGAAGTAGGCATTTTCTTTGGTAAAAGCAACAAAGGTCTTCAGGCCATATATTTTGAGTTCCAAAGTCATTTCTTATGTTCCCCACACCATGGTGAAAGATATCCTATCAGAAATGGAGGTTTGAAAAGAGATGTTGATGGGTAAACAAATTGCAAGAGTATGATATGGATATCCAAAAAAAAAATTGGTCAGAGGTTTGGGCTGGAAAAACTTATGGTAGAGAGAGCAATCTATAGACAATTGAGGTAAATGAAGTTGAAGAAGAAAGGTTGAATGTCCTTGAAAAACTGATAAATTTGAATGGTACAAGGACATCATTTTTATCTCAAACATCTACAATGCCCTGAACATTTGAGAAAGAATAAGAAAAGAGAACTTAAGTTAGCTTCCCAAAAATATGTCATTACTGATTTTGGGTTAGCTTGGAAGAACCCTGAGGGAGTTCTCTTAAGATGCATTATTGAAGATGAAGCCCCTAAAATAATTGTTGATCTCCATGGAGGAGTTTGTGGGGGACATTTTTTTGGAAGAGTCATAACTCATAAAATCTTAAGGGCTGGTTATTGGTGGCCAACTCTTTTCAAAGATACAACTCTGTTGGTAAGAAAATGTGAAAGTTGCCAACACTTTTTTGGAAGACTAAAAGCTTTAGGCTCCCTTCCTTTGCAGCATGTATCAGTTGAAGCCCCATTTAGGAAATGGGGAATGGATTTCATTGGGGAAATTTTTGATCCTTCAAGTGCAGGCCATAAGTGGATACTAGTGGCCACATATTACTTCACCAAGTGGGTGGAGGCAATCCCCACCAAGAAGGAAACTCACCAAATTGTCATGGATTTTGTCCTGAATTATATCATTTGTAGATTTGGGGTACCTACCAAAATAGTTGTTGATAATGCCATGATATTTGAGCTAAACCTTTGGTGGCCATGTGCCATGAATATGGGATCAATTTGACATATGCTTCTAATTATAATCCCTAAGGAAATGGACAAAGAAGAGTCCAACAATAAAAATATGTTGAAGATAATTAGAAGAACTTTGGAGTTGAACAAAAGGAAGTGGGGTGAGCAAGTTGAAAGTTTGTTGTTTGGGCTGATCGAATCACTATTAAATGAGCTACTAGAAAAATCCCATTTGAGTTGGTGTATGGAACTCAAGCTCTGCTGCCCCTGCATATGCAATTATCTTCTTTTCAATTTCTTCAACAACTAGAAGATCAAGAGGTTAGTCCCTATGATGCTCGCATAAATCAAATTGTTGAGTTAGATGAAGAAAGAAGGGCATCCCATCAGAGGCATGTAAAATTTAGAGAGAAATTGAAGAAGTTGTTTGATAAGAAAGTGACTCCAAGAGCTTTTAGTGTGGGAGATCTTGTGCTATTATGGGATAGCAGGCATGAGGATAAGGGAAAACATGGAAAGTTTGATGCATTGTGGATGGGCCCTTATTCAATTGACATTGAATTGGTGAACATACCTTCTTCTTAAAAGACTTAGATGGGGAATTGCTTGAGTTTCCTGTTAATGGAAGGCATTTGAAACATTTCCTTGATTGATTTCTCAGAATCAAGGTATACACCATTATATAGTGTATAGTCTTTTGGTTTCTTTCTACTTTCGTGTTTTTTCTATTTTGTTTCATCCTGGTCCTTGGTGGCCATTTTGTTGGTTTCTCGGTTCATCCTTGGGGGAGTTGGTTATTATTGTTCTGCTCTGCAAGCTTGTTCTTTGACTCCATTTCCCAATGGTTTATTTTTGGCACTTGGTCTACTATTTGTTCTTGTGGCACTCATGGGAGTGCCCATCCCTGAGTCAGAGCCGATGTTGGTGCTCAATTTGATCTCACCCCATTTTGTCCTTGAAATTCTTTAGTTTGTGGGCTCTTGTCATATTTTCTATCTCCCGTATTGATGCATGAAAATCTTGTCCTTCATTTGGTTTCCATGATAGTCCTTTCCTTTGGTCGAGGATCACTTTAAGTCAAAATTTTTTTCCATTCCTCTGTCCATGTGGAAGAATTTGTAACTTGGGTGTAAACTCAAGTTTTTCCCTTCCTTCCATTTTTCACAGTCACGTTTTGTTTTCCTATCAATTTTGTCCCAATATCTATGGAAAAGTGGTCCTTTTGATTGGATGTGGCTCGGTGGATCACATTTGGGCCTTATATCATTTCAAATTCTCTGTCCTTAAAGAAAGATTCATTTCTGGGTGCAAATGGTGATTTCCTACATTTTACGGTTTGACGGGTGTGTTTTCCCCATCAAATTTATATCTCAGCATCTATGGAAACGTGGCCCTTTCTGATTGGATGTGGCTCGGTGGGGCACTTTGAAACTCTAAGGCCCACTTCAACTCAACTTGTCCATGTGGAGGTTTGGTGCTCATCTGAAAATTCACCTTTTGGTTTGACCTTGGAGTTGCGTAGGGAGACACGTGGAGGTTTCCGTTGCCTTGCCTAGACTTAGACATTTTTTCATGTGGCGGTGTAGCTTTGTGGACCATGGACACGTGGAGGGCTGGTGCTCATTTGAGGATCCACCTCAGGGTCCCACCTTAGTATTGTGCGAGGGACACATGGTGAGCCGCATGCTTTTGGGGTCTCCACTTTTGGGGACCATCTCAAAGTTGCCAGGGAGACACGTGGAGGCTTCATTGGCTCCTCTCTATACTTAAACTTTTCAAGAAACTTTCTAAAGGCCTAGGACACATGGAGGGACCACGCCTATTTGGGGACCTACCCCTAAATTTTATTTTGAAGAAGTGCCAGGAGGACACTTGGAGGTTTCCGCTCACTCTTCCCTTGCTTGGACTTTTCAATGGCCAGATGAAAACTTTCTCGGACCCTAGACACATGGTGCCTTTGCTGATCCTTCAAATTTTTCAACAACTCTACCAGATGAGACACGTGGTGAGCCCATGCTTGTTTGGGGTCTCCACTTTTGAGGACCATACCAAAGGTGTGCCAAGGAGACACGTGGAGGCTTCCACTGGCTCCTTTTATACTGAGACTTTTCAAAGGCCAAAAGGCATTTTCTTGGGCCCAGGGCATGTGGAAGGCCGCGCTTGTTTGGAAACTTGCCTCTGTACCTCACCTTTGTAGTTGTGCCAAGGAAACATGTGGATGACTCTAATCTAAAGTTGAGAAGGGGAAGAATCAATGGTTGTTGTGCATTGCATCTATTTTTTCCACCATTTTTTCTCCAAGACTCTGGAGATGTGAATACGCATTATTTTTCATCATTTTTGATGAAATTCCTTGTCATTTTTTCTACTGCAAAGTGCCATTGAATGGATTTAGAACTTAATTTGTGAGTCAAGGATTGTTAAGGTTGATATTTTGAAGTTGGAATTGCTTGGGCACTTGTAAAAATGTGAATTACCAGAGAAAGATGGATGGGATAGAGTTACGAGAGGAAAGAATGGGAAAAGGATGAAATGATGGAGGTTCAGTGCAAAAGGATGAAAAAGGTGTTGCCTCGAGGGTGAAAAGGATTTCCTATCAGATCCAACTATACAGAGCCTCCGGAAAATGATTAAAATGGGGATTTCTCACATGAAAAAAAAATAAGAATGATTAAAGGATATCAAAAGTTGTGGCATGGCATCCTAGTCATTAGTCGAGGGTCTGAGAAATGTGATCAGTTCATGATTTTCCAACTAGAAACTTTTTGTTGCAAATTTGTTAAACGTCACTTTCGAGACAAATTGGTAACAAGCAAAGGTTCCTCGAATATTCTTCTTTTTTTGGGGGAAAATTTGGGATGAGTGAGCAAGTGAAATGTATAAATGCAATGAGAATACTCTTGCAAAAGGTCGGGGGTTGAATTCTTAAGAGAAAATTTGAGAGAGCCCATCTTCCTGAGAGACCAATATGAGAAACTTGTTAATTTCTATGTGTTTTAGATTTCAATCATGTCAAGTTGGTTGTGAGTGTACAACCATTGACAAGCTCTAAGACTATTGTTTGAAGAAAATTTCCCCTGCTGATGAATCTAATCAATTTTGAATTAATCTGTGTCAATCTTGGAGCAATTTGTGTCTGCTTTATTTCAGAATGTCTGCAAGTAGTTTTTCTTATTCCTATTGCAATCTTGTGTTAAAGTCCCTCTGAATCACACAGGATCTCATCCTATGACAGTTTAGTGGCATTTGCAATTTCATTTCAAGAAGAGCCTTCATCTGTGATGAGATAAACAATTTAAAATCACTTTATTATCATTTGTTGATAAAGATTTTCTGTAAGCCTTTGAGTGTATCTTAGGCGTGAGGAACTAGGGGTATTTGATGTTTTATTGAGTCTTTAGCTCGAGCCTTCATGTTAAATTCTTGGAGATTGTGTGAAACCATGCAAATATGGGCCTCCATTGATGCACACCTTTTGGTTGAAGGAATATTTTAGCTATTCTAAAGCTTTCTATCATTTAGCTTTCCAATTGTTGTGAAGTCTCTCAAAGATCTGGTATAATCAATTTTATCCTACTTAATCTCCCACCAAAATTATTCAAAAACAATGAATCCATCTGAACTACCCTTGTTTTCCCTGTGTGTCCACAAATGTATAAATTCTCTACCAAAAATAGAAAGCAATCAAGGATTCCATAATGTCTTTAGTAACCTTAGGAAATATCACCATTCTTTAGAAGTGACAACTCGTAAGAGTTAAATTGTGGTGCATTGATCATATTTTCTCCTTGTTTAGGAAATATCACCATTCTTTAGAAGTGAGGATAACTCGTGAGAGTTAAATTGTGGTGCATTGATCATATTTTCTAATAAGGTCCCCTTTCAAATTTGTGCAAAGAAGGATATATTCATCTTTCTCCTTGAAAATTTTATTGAAATTTTCTGGAGGTTACAAAATGGGTCCTCTCAGCTTCCTGGTCAAAAAACATTCTATTTCTTGTCATCATCCTTAAGTAGTGAGGATAGATCAAATCCTTAATGAAACAATCTTTATACATGTTGTAAACATGGAGCTAAGAGTAGAGATCCCAACCTGATTTTTATTTTTACTTCTGATCATGTTTTTTTTTCTACAATCATAAACATAGTGCCCATATCCATTCCAATATTCACATGCTATATGTAACTTATCATATCTCTTAAAGAAAATTGAATATGATTGTTCTCTGAATATGTCATATTCTACTTGACTTTGATGGACCAGTGCCGCCTCCTTTAGATGAATGTCTTCGTCTTCCTCTAGGGATTAAAATTCATATTCCTCTTCCTATCCCACAAATTCCTAATAGATGTGATGGAAAATATTGATCTATAAGCGCATCTACGATCTATCCAACCTTTTTTTAATTTATTAGTGATGCATGCAACTAAATCAATTGAAAACTAAATTAGGTCCTTAGTTTCTTCAATAACAACTACCAAAGGATAAAATTTTGCAAGTAAAATTCTAATAAAATTTTCATTAATCCTTCTTTCTTCAATAATTTTACCATGGTTTTTAATTTGATTGAATAAACCAACTAAAAAACTAAAGAATGAATATACCTAATTTTAATCTTTCATCGACATGTTTTAAAATTCCTTTCGAGAAGTAATTGTAGTTCGGTGGTTTTTACTTTCTCCTTACCTTGTTACGTAACTTGGAGAGTGTCCTATGCTATTTGTGTGTTATTGGATACTACCATTCTAGGTAGTATGCTTTCATTAATGGATTTATTAATTTAGAAAATAGATTTTTTATATGTATTTCTTAATTTATCCATATTTTACCCCAGGGGAAAAACATTGTATCGAGAACAACCACTGCACCTTTGAAAGGACACGAGAAATCATGTTCAGATCCTACAAGAAGATTACTGAGAGATAATATATAATAGAAGTGGTAGGGCTGCGACATGGTCAAACAACCATATGTGTGGGAAATCCGAGAAGACGGCTCTGTTGAGTGGATGCAAGACTTAAATCCATTTTACAAGTTTCGAGGTAGGCTCGAGAATAAGAACAATAGAGTCAGAGGAGGAGGTACAATGTAAAAGAAGCCGGGAGTATTTGAGGAATAAAGCGGTAAAGATCCGAAGTCTGCGGTTCAAAAGCAGTTTAGAACAAGTCAAGAAATCATCTAATTATGGAGGATGTTGCAAAAGAGCCACATGTCCAAGAGACACTTCTCAAGGGTGATTCCAAGGAAGGAAGCTCAAAGAAGCACAAGGATTCCATGTGATTAGAGTCCCATAAGTTATGTGGTCCTTGAAAAGTCTTTAGCTAGACAAGAAGAAGCTAGGTGTCGGCTTGACAAAAATCCAAGATAGGAGCCCAAGGTAGAGAATCAAACTCACATCGCCTTCCACGTAGCAAATAGTCAACCAAGGTCAAAAGGTAGGAAAAGTGGGCCTCAAAAAGGATAAGTATAGAAGTGTTGGCAGGGGATGCCACATGTCCAAGCGACACATCTCCAAGGGTAGATCCAAAAGTAGAGACTCAAACGAGCGCCAGTTCACCACGTAGCCCCGAGGCCTGAAAAGGAAGGGAGAGGTCATTGAAAAGTCCAAAGACCTGTGGAGGCTTCCAAGTGTCAACTTGACACTCCTCCAAGGGAAAAATTTTGGTAGGGAAAAATTTTGGTGGGAGTTTCGGCAAGAATGCAGAGCTTGAACACGTCCAGTCTCGAAAAGGGGACAAAGTCGAGTTTAATAGTCAATGTATGGTGGAAGGCGGAGGAGGGTGCAAGTTTCCAAATGAAGCTATTTTAAGGATCGAATAGAGAGAGGGTTCTCAAACAAGTGCCACATCACCGTGTGCCCCCGTTGAAATTTTACCCGCCAGAAAAGGACTTAGCCGAGAAACAAAGAAATCGAAGCAGTGACGGAGGAAGCCATGTGTCACCCCACACCATTCCAAGAACAAAATATAGAGGCCGCCCTCGGATAAGCACCAGCCAACCACGTGTCCCATATTGAAGAGGGGGCCCATTTTTTAAACTAGTTTTCCCTTGCCCCTTTATGACGGACTTGATACAAACTTGAAGGGAATATCTTTCGACTCGAGGATTGGAATATTGTAAATATGACACTATTGGAAAGATCTCGGCCTCGTCCATACCATGAAGATCTGAAAATTTAATTTTTGGTAGGTTAGATAGGATAAAATGGAGAAAACATATTCAAGGCCATTAATGTGGGATCTATCTACCTCAACAACCAGATCGGATTTGATCTATTTCACCATTTCCTCCTCCTTTGAGGCACCAAACTAGTGATCAACGCAATCAAGGTATATTTGGGGGTAGATTTTGTAGGAGGCATTAATAGCAGTGGTTGAGTTTTGACCTATTTTTCCTGCTTCTCTCTCTTTCTTCTCTCGATTGAATCTATAAATGCTAGGTTGAGACTCATTGTAAAGGGTTGGACATTCTTTGTTTTGTAGGCTCCCCTTTTCTTCTAGCAAAGGAACTCATGGATTTTTCAGACCTTCCACTAGACTCTAATACTGCGAGTTTCTACCTTTTAGCCTTTGTAATGCATTATATCAATCTATAGAGCAATAAAACATGTCTGTGATTGATTTTAGATCCTTTCTTGTCTCTTTTTCTTTCATCTGGTCTTTCATTATAGATTTGGTTATCTATGCTTGGTTATTGTATGCATTTTGTTGGTTTGTGTCTATTAGCAAAAAAATGTTCATCATTCCTTTGGTGCATCACCTTATAGCTTAGTTTGATTTCTTGCATTCCTTTTATCCCTGTCTCCTTGGTAAAACATAGATTAGGTTTAAGAATAGGATCTTTGCAAGTTTTCACACATGCACCTAAATAGAGGAATAAGAACCAACCTTTAATCTGGAGAGATTTCCCATTTTCTAAGTCCCACACTTATGAGAAAAATCAATGTTATGTGGATCACACCAAATGACTCTTCCTTAGAAAAGTAGATCTCATGATTCATTTGGGGGTGCTTTGTTATTTTGCACTAACAATTTTGGCATGCCCAGTGGTACCAAGAAATCTCCATATTTATCACAGTAAGATTAATGTGCACTTGTTGTGATTCTAGATTTTAAGAAGATTTTAAGAAATGCACATCTAGTGACTCCAAAAGGGACATAATCCACTGGTTTCAGTAGTCCAAGTTTCCCAAGTTCATGAGAAGGATACAAACAAGGTCAAGAACAAGAGAAGAAGGACAATTTGTATGCATATACATTTGTCTCCAAACAAAAGAAGAAGAAGAAGAAGAGCCAAGAGATATCTCTCTCCACCAACTAGAGCCTTACCGACACCTCCTCCCAGTAGGTGCATCTTTCAATCAGAAGGGTGCTCAAGCCGATCGGTATGGCTCATCAAAATCCTTATGTCAATTTCAGCGCGTATCCCACTTTCTACGAATTTACAAAATCTAGTCGCGATAGCAACATTAAAGAGCATCCCATATTTCACTAGGAAAAACTAAACTTCTCATGGTGACCATGTCCAAGATATTTCAAATGTCTGTACAATCCATGAGATCCATGAGATGGATATTGCAGTAAAGTTGCTAGCCTCTTCACTCAAAGGTAAAGCTTCACAATGGTTCAAGAGCCTTGAAGCAGGCTCTATTCAAAACTAGAACCACTGTACACTACACTTCATGACCGAGTTTGGAGAAAAAAGGTGATGACTTCTCTTTGTTGGAGAAACTAACAACAATCAAGAGAGCCCCGAATGAGCAACTGACAGATTTCAACCTCAGATTTCAACGGACCTAGGATAGGATTCCAACAGTATTAAAGCCCACTAATGAAGGTTCCTTCTTATACTTTCTTAGGGCTTTAAATTCTGATATTTCATTTGTGATTCAATCAATGGGGGGCACAACCTTACTCGCATCCTATAGCCTTTCCACGGGGAGATGAGAATCGTTTGATTTAGGTTGGAAAATTTTCTCCTAGGCCATCCATGCCTCTATACCCCAAGTTAGGAAACCCATGTACTAGAAAAATGCCCACATTTGCTTCTATACCCACCCCAAGAATCAAAGTTTAGTTGAATCCTCCACTTCATCATCTAACACCTAAAAGGAGCTTCAGGAAGTTATGAAACAACTACAAAACCTAGGAAATGAGCTAGCAACCATCAAAACACAACAAGCTCGAGTTCTTGGCCATATCGGCCTCAGTTCAAAGATCGGTCCAGATCTCCATATCATAAAAATAGACCACCAACCCAACCTATAAATAAGAGTCAACACCAAGGGCAACCTCAAGTTGTCAAACCTTCTAGGGTCATACGATCCAAACACACGGCTTCAACATCGAGAGAATTAGTTCCGACCACAGAATATGGCACAAGAGTATGATTGGTGTTTCCCATGCAATTAGCCACATAATCAATCGTTGTGCTTCAATGGTGCAATAAATCAAATTTCTGTGATGGTGCAAGCTGTTGGTTTGTCACAAGAATCTAGCTATGAATAAAATCAGTAGCAAGGATCTTGGCAAGAGGGATCCCTAAGTGAAACTATCCTTGTCGATTGTCAATTTAAAGAATTATGTGGAATGAATAATACTTCTTCTCAAAGTATAGCTATCAATACATGATCCAAGAAGAGAAATATGGGAGAAGGACATTCACCAAGATCAGGTGATCCTCAACCCTCCATTGCTCCACAAGGTTTTGGCATTCAAAATACAACTCCCAATGTGTAGATTCAATCCAAGCCACCTTCAGACCTACTCAGACACCGGTTGTAATAGCCCATGTGAAAGAGAAAAACATGCGGGGAAGGGGCAGCAGAAGGACATCTCATTTTTAATATCATTGAGCAATTGAAGAGAGGACAAGTGTGATCATTTCGCTATGGGAGTCCTTTGGATATTCTTAGGAAGAGGGATCTATTGCAGACTATCACGACCAATTGTTAAAGCTCCATCTAACACCCTAACCAGCAAAGAGAAAGTGATTACTAATATGGCCCAACCTAAGATAAACCATGGAGAACAACGAGTTAAGAATATGAATCCTCCTCCATTTTATGTTTCATTAATCATTAGAGATAAATCGGTGCACAACTGCATGATCGATTCAGGGGAAAGTAGTTCTGTAATGCCCAAACAAATAGCTGATCAACTGGGTCTCTAGTATGAAGTCATCTCTAAAGGAGTAGTACAATTAGATGGGATAGAAGTGACCACTGTTGGAGTCATCAAGGATGCGAGTGCGGCTCTACATGCCTACCCTAATGTGATTGTATTGCGAGAATGTGTCAATCATATACTTGCCACCATAGTTTGTGTTGTGTTTGTTCAGGGACTTCTTTGCTAAAATTGGAGGCTACTTGTTTGATGACTAGTCGCATATGCTCTTTAGAACAAGGTATGGAGAAACGCCACAACCAGATCTCGAGCCCATACTATATTATCACATTGAGTCCTATGTGAGTATCCCAATCAATGTAAATTGTTCAGACTTTTGATCGGGAGGACCTCTTAAACACTTCGAAGCGATACCAAGGTACACGTGTGTCCCGGACACGACCCTCAATGAATGGGTGGTCAAAAGACATGATTTTGAACCCTATAAGGCTCTGAGAATAATCTAAGCTAGGATTATATTGCCTACATGAATAAAATCATCCTTTTCTAAACATCATTAAGTTAGAACACAAAGATGACAATGAAGGATGGAAATTTTTCTTTGACAGTTCAAACACTAAAAATATGAATAAGGTTTAGAGCATGTATGATTTTCAGTTACGTACATAGTTTTGTGGTGCTGGTTTTTCTCTTGCATAGTCCATTTCAGTGGCATTTTGGTGAGAATGACTCCATTTCAGTGGGTTTCCAAGTGGCTCAGAGAGGAGGTTTTCAAAGTTTAGATCAGTTGCAGGTTACAACTCATGACTCCATGCCCAATGGATGCTTCAGAAGCAGTAACTTCATTTAGCGAGCGAGATGACCCCGCCGAGTCGCTAAGCTGTTATCCAAAATCCCCCAAGATAATTTTGATAACATGCATCGATTGTTAGTCCGAGCAAGTAGAATGATTCAAGGCCTAAAATTATGTTTTGGGGTCCCCTGGTTTCTTTCTAACCCTCTGTCCAAGAAGAAAACCCAACATTTTAAAAGTATGTGAAAATTTTGCAAAGAGCCGAGGCTTGAGGCGAAATACTGAGAGAAAATCAGCTAAGGCAGCACTTGGGGACAAGTTGGGACGTTGGGGCCGAATCGGCCGAAAATCCGCCAGCGGTCCATGCAGCAAAAGGACATTCGGGCCGTGGGGACGCATGAGATACGAAAGGGTGAACCGGCCGAAGGTGAAAAAATTGACTAATCTTGTTGTGCGGGCGATGCAGGACATCCGGCCGAAAGTACGTGAAGTACGCGAAGGGCCAATTGGCTTGACGATGAGAAGAATAAGGCTAGGACATGCACGCGGGCCGTGAGTACGCGAAGGACACAAACCGGCTGATTCGCTGAATCGAGGAGACTTTAAATCCGAGGTAGTTTGTGACATCCGAGACAAAGGGACGCTTGGGACGCTGGAAAGCCGAAAGAGCCGAGAGCGAATGGAATCTCGCCACGTATCCTCACGGCAAGCAAGAACAAGGAATCCTGAATCAGCCGAAGTAGGATTTTTTATTTGGGACATCCGGGCCAAAAGTACGCGAGAGACGCGTGGGGACGCTTGAAAGCCGAAGGTGCCAAGAGCGAATCAAATCTTGCCACGTGTCTTCACCTCATCGGCCCGTGAGAGAATTTTGAAAACTTTTCCAAAGGCAAAAACAAAGGGAAATGGTCGGGGAGGGTCCCGTGTCAATGAAATCGTGCCATGTGGCACTTGAGTGGCGGAGCACGGGGAGAAATGGGAAAATGTTCCCAAAGTGAAAAATGCCAAATTTTCGAAGGACAAAGTGCGCCCCTCGGCCCGAGCCAATAAGATAGTGCAAGTGTCCAAGTGGCAAGAAATTAAGGAAGGGCCTGGAAAGAATTTTTAGAGGATGAACTCGGGAATGAATCGAGCGACACATGTCATCCAAGTGATGAGAATGCGAGAAAAATTCAAATATTTTCCACCGATCCGTTTTTGGCCTGCTTTTGCCCCAAATCTTGAGATCGCCATAACTTTCGATCCGAGGCTGAGATTTTCGCGTTCTTTATATCAATGGAAAGATGGTGAAATTATCTACACAATTCCAAGGTCAATATTGCATTTTGGTCCAGTTTGGAGGGAGAAAATGAAGAAACATATCTGGCACGTGATAATAGCGAGCGCGTTTCAACAACCGGTTTAATGCGAAATGGGTCGCATTCTTCTCTAATACGGCTAAAAATTTCAAGGCATTGGTCCGTAAGGGCGCCAATGTTGTTTTAATGCATCTGCATTCAATGAGGAATGGATCCCACGTTTTTTCATGTTTTCTCTCTCCTGGGCTCGACCCATGCATTGTAAAAAGCCGATTTGGCTCATTTTAAAAAAGTTGTTCATCTTTTCAGCTCTACCGCTCCCTTCTTTTCTTCTCTAGGGTTGAAAATGGATTTCAAACCTCCTCCCCTCTCTGTAATGTCATTTTGCCTTCTTACTTTTGAAATGATGTTACTGTGAAAATTACGAGCAACAAAAACGTGTTTTGTGATGCATCCGTCCATCCCGCTCATTCTTTTGCTTGTTTTCTTCTTACCTCTCTTCATTGCAGTATTTGTGCATGTTCTAATGTTCATTACAAGTATGGAGCCGTGTTCATGGAGTTTTGGGACATTTTAAACATGAAATCTATCCTTGGGCTGTGATGCTTTTGTCCATCCTTCCCATTGCTCACCTCTCTTTGTTCCACTACAGTTTTGATAGATGTTCAACATTCTCCTTCTCTCAGTGTATCACCGTTTTAGTGTAGGCTCTATTTTTCCCTTTTCTCTCTCTCTCTCTGTCTCCTTGGTGGTTAGATTAGGATTAGATTAGCTTTCTGCACCTTTGGAATAGCTTCGCAGCGGGTAGTTTAGGAGTAGGAACCAGCCTTCTCTCGGAGGTCTATCTTGAGTAGCAAGTCCCAAAACTTGGAGATAGTACCCATGTTGTGCAATCACACCTTTGGATGCTTGAGCGATCAAACTAGAAATCTGATTCGCATCTAGGGGTGCTTTGTGATTTTACACTAACTTGATAGTAAAATTTAAAGTTTGACCATCGCCGACCCCAATTTTGACCCATTTTTCACAAATTTTGCCCTAATTTGGTGCGAGAATTTCAAAAGGTTGTATCTTTTGATGGTGGTCAAAATTCATTAAATTTTTGTACCATTGCAAAGCTATCAATACCCTCTATGTCATTAAATCTTAAATTTTGAGGTTTGGGAAAATTTGGAGGGAGAAAATTGAAGAAAAGTCCTAGGCACGGAAAAAAATGCATAACAGACATCCAACCACCAAAAATTAATGCAGTATGGCACCCATTTTTCTCTAGCATGGTCGAATACATTAGAAAATGGATTTGTGAAGGTACCCTTTCCATGTTAATAGATCTTTTAGGTTGTCGGACCTTTTAATCAATTTTCCCACATTTCTCTTTCTCTGTTCTCTTGTTTCATCGATATATGCCAATTTTTGGCTCATTGTAAAGGGTTGGACATTCTTGATCTTGCAATCTCTTCTTTTATCATTAGCAGGTAGATTTGAAGGAGTTTTAGACCTCCCATGAAGTCTGCAACACATTTTTTCCTCTCTCTGCGGTGTAATGCATTGTATTAAACTTGGGAATGATAAAGCATGTTTTATGAATGCTTTTCCAATCCTCTCATGTGTTTATTATTCTCTTCCGATATTTCATTATATTCTAGCAATTTTTGCATGTTTTTATGTTGCATATCCATGATCGTGTCTATTTTACAAAACAAGAAGTTCGAAGTACTCTGTGGTGTATCACCATCCCATTTTTACTTAGTTTTGTTTCTCATTTTCGCACATTTTCTCAACCCTACCTCCTTGGTAGTTTTAGAGTAGGAAATTTGAATCAGAACCTCTACAAAAAATTGCATGCATAAACCTAAACAGAGGATTAGGAACCAGCCTCAATCACGGAGAGTTTTCCCAATTTGCAAGGTCCCACACTTAGGAAAACTCCATGTGCATTCACACCAAATTTACAATTTGTCTATAGCATACCCGAGGTTCGATTTGGGGGTCTTGTGAATCTACACTAATAGTTTTGGCACACCCAGTGGGACCTTAGAGGTATGCCAATTAATCTTTTGCAAGCTGGTGTGTTCTGTAAAGATTTTATCCTTTGGAGGCATTCTCAAGCACATCGATGACACCATTTGGTCAACAACCCATCTCTCGAAGTTCGCATACCTTCTTTCCATTCATTTTCCTATCATTTTTCCCTCCATCTCTTCATTCTTATTTCATCCTATGAATTTTTCAATCATGAATTCATTCTCCCCATGGAATTTTCATTTGTTACAATAGTAGCAATGTTTCCCACCTCCAACATTTTGATCAGATTCAAAACCAATATGCATACCCATATGAGCAATGTCAAAACTAGTTTGGCTATGGAGCTTATCAAGAACAAGGGCACGCATATAATAACAACCATGGTGAACAAGAAGTAGATTAGGAGAAAGAACAATCAGCTCCAAGTCTTATTGGAGAGAAGCAACTAGAAGAGATCAAATCAGAGTTGAGACTACTTGATGAAGGAAGCATTATTGAAGATTTTTTTCTTTCATTCAAAGGGCCTGATTTGATTGATGAATCCATGAAGGAGGTTGAACACATGCAACAGGAAAACAAGGAGGTAGATTCTCTATCTGACTTGGAGGATTGCTTTGATGGAGAGGATCCCATGGAGATCACATCATTTGCTTCTCCCTCATCCACCCTCCAAGCACAAGAACCTGCTTCCATGAATGGGAGCATTCAATTGCAACAACTTGCATTTTATAACAGCCCTCTGGAACCATGGTTGGTAGATATAAATATTCCATATTCTTCATTGGAGAGGGAAGGAAAATATCAGGAGAGCTTCATCATCTCTTCCACACCATCCATCCAAGAAGGTCTACAAGAAGACTCTATTTTTGGAGTTAGAATTCAAATCAATGGGCACATTCAAAGGACCAGACCATGCCCTATCAGATACTTGGCTTCATTGGAGCCAAGGGAGGAGCCAAAACTAGTCATGCTTGCTTCTAAGCATGAGGATGAGCATCAAAGTACCAAGGATCAACTATAATACCTCTGGGAACCAAGTGAACAAAAGATTGAAGAGCTATTTATTTTGTTTCCAATTGATACCTTGATGGAGGGAGTGGAGAAAAAAATTTCAGTCATCCTTCCACTCCTAATAACAGCCATGTTCAGCTCCAAATCATTTGCATGGAAGACAAGTTTAAGGAAGGGAAGCTATTTTGCACAACCAGTTTCAGGGTTTGTTTAGCCCACCTTTTCTTCTAATTAGAGTAGAGTAGGTAGGTTTGATTTCAGTAAAATAAGTTCTTGTGCACAACTTGCATATCCCACTTGGGGTATGTATTATTTTCATGTTTGTACATAGTTTTTGTGGTGCTGGTTTTCTCTTGCAGAGTGCATTGTATTGGCATTTGGTCACAACCGGTTTCAGTTTCAAGTGGTTTCCAAGAGGCTTAAAAGGGAAGTTTTCAAGTAGAGGATCAGTTTACATGCTATATATCATGAATCCATGCCCAATGGAAGCTTTAAGGCATCTATTATTTTCATCTAGCAGGTAGATGACACCTCCGAAGTCACGGAATTGTTATCCAAAATAAGCCCATGCTTATTTTTGGCTAACTCCTCCTCCTTTTGCTTTACTGGTACTTAAATATATGTTTGGCATGCTTTAGGGACTAAAAATTTTAAGGTATGATTTCATCAGATAGATAATTTTTCCACCTTTCCGAAAGGTAAAGAAGTCCTCCTAACTCCTTTTATTTTTTGAGTTATGACTCGGTGGAGTTTTGAGGGGAAATTTTCCCCGGGCGGGTCTCGAGAGGCAAGGAGAAAACTTTTCTGTGGAATTTCAAAGCGGCAGAGCAGATTTGGAAAATTTTCCAAGGAAATTGGTGGGTCGGTGGAGGCAGGGAGAAAATTTGGGCACTTAGCCCTTTTTGCGGAAAAGGGGCGCAAAGGAACATTTTGGCCCACGGGCCGAACAAGGAAGGAAGCGGACTCACGAGGCCAGGGAGAAAAGTGTGACACTTAGCCTTTTTGGCTAAAAATCAAAGTCTAGAGTCATCCCATGAGCTCGTGAAGGAGAAGGGTTAAATGTTGGGCTGCACATTGGCACTAAACTAGAAGGTGCCACGTGTCATCGGGAGAGCGGGACGTGGATAGTTTTTGTGAATTTTACCCAATTTGCAAACAAAGGGGTTGAATGCCTGCTTCACCCCTAGCCAATAAGAATTCAAAATGTGTCATGTGGACTTGAGGGGCCATAGATATTTTTGGGAAATTTTTCCAAAAGGGAAAAATTTAAAGTTTGACCCGGTCGACCCCAATTTTGACCCATTTTTCACCATTTTTGCCCTAATTTGGCCGCAAAATTTCAAAAGGTCATATCTTTTCGATCCAATGGTCAAAATTCATCAAATTTGGTACCATTGGAAATCTATCAATGCCCTCTATACCATGGAAGCTTCAATTTTGATTTTTGGGAAAAGTTGGAGGGAGAAAATTGAAGAAAAGTCTTGAGAGAACGAGGAAAATCGCATAACAAACATCCAACCACAAAAAATTAATGCATGGGACCCATTTTTTTCCAACATGGTTCAATACATTGGAAAATGGATTTTGAATGTGCCCTTTCCATTTTAATGGATCTTGTTGGGTGGTTGGACCTTCAAATCAATTTTCCCACATTTCTCTCTCCTCTATTCTCTTGCTTCATCGATATATGCCAATTTTTGGCTCATTGTAAAGGGTTGGACGTTCTTGCTCTTGCAAGCTCTTCTTTTCTCCTTAGCAGGAATATTTGAAGGAGTTTCAGACCTCCCATGAATAGTGCAACACATTTTTTTTACCACTTTTCTAGTGTAATGCATCAGTATAAAACTTGGGAATGATAAAGCATGTTCTGTGAATGATTTTCCAATCCTCTCATGTGTTTATTATCAGATTCTAATCTTTCATTATATTTTAGCAACTGTGCATGTTTTGATGCTGCATCTCCATGGTCTATGTCTATTTTATAAAATAAGAATTTCAACACTCCTCTACCGTATCACCGTCCTATTTTTGCTTAGTTTCGTTTCCCATTTTCAAGCATTTTGTCAACCCCTGTCTCCTTGGTAGTTTTAGAGTAGGAATTTTGAATCATAACCTCTATAAAAATTTCATGCATACACCTAAACAGAGGAGTAGGAACCAACCTCAACTGAGAGTTTTCCCAATTTGCAAGGTCCCACACTTAGGGAAAACTCCATGTTGTGCATTCACACCAAATTGACCATTTGTCTACAATGAGACTTGAGGGTCGATTTGGGGGAGTCTTTGTGAATCTACACTAACAATATTATTACAAGTGTGACCCCTGACTAAACTACTCGCATATATAATAATAAAATAAATGAGGCTTATTTTATTCTCAAATTATAAATGTAAAGGGAAATATAATTAATTTTAGGAGATATTTAGTGTTGTTGTAAGAATTGTGTGTAGCGATGCGTACTCAAGAGCAATAACCAGTATTAAGGACACCCGTAAGATACAATCCTACATATTCTTATAAATAGCTTTTATCAACATTCTTAGGATATAATCTACCAAATCGCAACATTAAATTTATTTCTATGTTAAATATGACAAGCCGATGGTTTGTAAATTTCTAATCATTTGAAGTCAATTGTTTAGAAGAGAATTGGGTCACTTACGAGATATCCTAGAGTTGTAGTGAGACTATATTGGATTAAGATGGTCATAAATACATAACTCATGTTCTCGAATCACAAGGGCCACAACTACTATCTAATTCCCAATTGATTTTAAACCCTTTCCACATAATTTAATATGGATCCCTCCCAAAATATTTTATATTTGTGAAAGTGATCCACACCTAATATTACATGATTTACAAAATGGAGAGAAATTCACATTTGAAGTGAGATTTTAGCACCAGGTAATATGTTGGAAATAGATAATTTCTCTCCACATGTTTTTTCATTATTAGGAAAAGAAAAAAAAACTTGTTTTTCTATGCATAGTTTAGTTTTATTTATATATCCCTATTTTTAAGATAATGTTTTTTAAAATACCTTTGTTTGGATGAAAAAAGAATGCACTATTTGTAAATGATAGCAATATTACTAATATTGCTATATTTATAGCATTATGTTCTATTGTTACATATAATCCCTCTATATATTGGAGGCTATTGTAATCATTACAAACACACAGATTGTATTCAGCTAAATCTTTGACAAAGGAAAAAGATATATATGCAAATAGGTGCTTATTTGACTTTGCAATAATAGGTTTTATTTGCAAGATATGTGTTATTTTAGTTCTATTTTTTATTTTTTTATTTTTCTAATTTCTACAAATTGGTATCGAGAACATTGTTTTTGGCGGGTTTCTAAATTGATAGCAAGCTATGACTTCTACATCCAAATTTTTAAGGATTTATAGGAAAAACTATAATTATAGGTGATTAACCATGAAGGAACTATTCAGATACTGGGATGTGTGGGAAATCATAGAGAATGGGTACAACGAGCCCACATATTCAACAATGTATAATGCACTCTCACGATAAAGAAAGATACTTTAAAGGAATTAAGAAAGAAAGATAGAAAATATCTTTTGTACATTCATCAAGCCATCTATGAAATCATCCTACCTGAATGGTAGCATCTAGTAAAACACAAATATCATAGGAGACTCTCCAAGTTACGTAATAAGGTAAGGAGAAAGTAAAACCACCAAACTATAATTATTTGAAAGGGAATTTTAAAACATGTCGCATTTTAAACATTAAAATTTCGTATATTCATTCATTCATTTCAACTGGCCAACTTACTTTTTAGTTGGTTTAGGCAATCAAATTAAAAACCATGGTGAAATTATTGAAGACAAAAGGATTAATGAAAAGTTTATTAGAATTTTGCTGGTAAAATTTGATCGTTTGGTAGTTGTTATTTAAGAAACTAAGGAGCTAAGTCAGTTTTCAATTAAGTTGGATGCATCACTAATAAATCATAAACAGAGCATGAATAGATCACATGTAGTTATAGATTAATATTTTCTATGACATCTATTAGGAATTTGTGGGAGAGGAAGAGGAATAGGAAGCTTAATCACATGTTAGGTAACTTGGATTAATTTTCCAATTTGGAAGAGTCGGTAAAGACAAATATTACCCTTGGGAATAATAATACATTTTGTGTAAAATGTAAAGGAACAATCAAAATTCTAACTAAAAATGGGGTGAAAAATATTATGCATGATGTTTATAATGTTTTAGTTTTGAAGAACGATTGCATGATTATTGGTTAATTGGTATAAAAAGCATACCGAGTTTACATTGAAGACAATGAATGTTAGATCGTGGATAAAGATCCAAGTTCTTAGTTGATTCCTAAATTGATGATGACAAGAAATAGAATGTTTTGTTTGAATAATAGAAAAACCAAGTATGGAGGTCAATCTACATGTTGAGCTCATACTACAAATCAGTCTAGAACTAAATTGAAAGGAACGATAACCAAATCATACCAAGCCAAGAACACAGATAATAATCAAACACCATATCTATAAGATGAAAGCAATTGACTGAATAACTTTACATAAAACCTTGCAAACAAATGAGAAACAATATCATATATTATTATGGAACTCAATGCAATACATTGAGAATGGGCCTTGCTTAAATAGGCAAGGAATAACAATCTAAGAATTTACCAAGGTCGTAGATCAAGCCATAAATCAAGGAAATAACTAGTCATCAAAGAACTAGTCAAGATGATAGATTTAGGAGAGAACTAGACATCAAGGATCTAGTCAATATCATAGATCAAGGAAAGAATCAAGGAAAGAATATACCTAACAACTAGATAATATCTCCTAATATCTAAATAAGATAAAAGAAATATCCACACACATAAGTGGGTGAGGATAAATACAATAAAGGTAAATAAAGTACCTAGGTGAACATGAGCTAAGGTAAATACCTACTCTAACACCCCCTCAAGTGAAGCTAGGGGCCAAAATAGATGTGGCATGTCCATAGTATGAGTCCGACAACTAGGCCTGATGAGGTACTCATGTACAATAACTGGGAAAAAAAGGACACCGCAAGGTACCCAAAACCAGTAACAAAAAAGTAAAGAGAGTAAAGACCCGCTCCAAGGCATCCCAAGAATCTCGGCTCAAAAAACTCATACAATGCTGAAGAATTTTGGTGTGCATTATGGTCTAAATCCACTGCTTGATCACAAAACTCAAAAACAATTGACACTGGGCTCCACCAGAATAGCTCCATACAAGGAGACTATCAATGGAGTGATGTCGAAAGTGCAAAAAAAAACACCAAACATAATTGATCAACTACTACAAATAGGTGTGCCACGATCCAAGAACAATAACCAAAGAAACAAGGAAAGGACACAAACTCTAGAGTGTCACGATCCAAGAAAAGCCAAGGTAACAAGGCAAGGACATGAAACCTAAGAAGTAGGATCAACACCACACCCTCCCATACTACTGAATGGGTGGAGTGATACTACAAATCTATATGAGTTGTCAAAACAACTACTCAAACACTGAAAAATAACACTGGGATCCACCAGAATAGCTCCCCCATAAGAGAGACTGTCAACATGCCAAAAGTGTCAAAAATACAGATACAAAATCTCTCAACAAACAAGAGAGATACACTACACTTGCTAAAGAAAAATGCTCAAAACAAGAAGCATCACAATGCATAAGGTATAGAAAGTGGAGCAAGAGGCCGAATGGTGGAGGAGCCATGCTGTAGAGTCCTCTCAATGAATGCCTATGTCACCTCCACGAGTGATCAGATATCCACCCCAAATCAACATGGATGGATGAAGAAGATGCCTGCATATGACTTGGTGCAAAATGCACAATGGGTGCATGTAAAAGAACATCAGAATGTGTGTCAAGTTGATCATGTCTGACAACTGAAATCTTAGGTTTCTCAAGCTTGAGTGAAGGTGCAGAACTCATGTGTTGCTCATGATCCTCAGAAAGAGTCGAGCGAACAAAAAAGGAGCTCTGTCAATGTGTGATCCCAATGAAGTATCTGCTCAAAACCAATGTCATGACGAGAATTCCACTTAACATGTGGAATAGAGGAAACAATACCTGTGAATGTTTTCTAATGACTCCACTAGTGAGACCCATAGAATGGAGCATGCGAGAACTGAATGCAGTGGTATGCTTCTTAAAAATCCATGCAATTGAGCAGAAGTAGGATACACAACATGTGGTACTGTAATAGGCATAGATGTGGAAGAGCATGCAGTAACAAGCCTCACAGGTTTAGAAGCATCAAAAGTAGGTTCAAGCTCAAAGACTGGCAGATCAATGTTAGTGGGTACAAGAGAAACAACTGCAAGTGGACTAGGAGCATGGATATGGTTGTCCACAATATGATGGTGATGTTGTAGGCTAGCAAGTTTGTTCTATAGAGGAAGTGTATTATTGTATCCTTATCATGAATGAGTGATTGTAGAAGAGAATTTCACTTCTTGAGTGATCTATTTTCTTCCACAAATTTTACAATATCCTCTTGAAGTCCACATACTTCAGAGAAAAGCATATCATTCTCAGAATCCATGATAGGTACAAACTACAACTCCCAAAAATTTAGGACGTTGGGCTCAGCTGAAATTGTATCCACAATTGATTACAACACTCCTCCATATTTGGCACTTTATAATTATAGTGCAAGTCTCAAAATAAATATTTTCAATGGAAATAGCACGAAAAACAAGCACTTTTTAAAAAATGGCACTCAAAACCGAGTTACCGATCAAAAGTTACAATATTTTTAATAGTTTGCTCTATTATTTATTTTAGGTGCCACTAAAACAAAATAAAATGTTGTTGCCTTCACCACACAAATAAAATTAAAGGGGGCTGAAGTTAAGCACCTACTAGTAGGAATCACAAGTTTTAAGCCCTCATATGACCATACCATATGACCAAGGGCTAAGGATTTTAATGGGTGTTGGGCACAACTGAGGCGATTTGGTGTGTGCTTCTTTTCAAAGAAAGTCACGCAAAATGACCGGTAAAAATTACTAGTTTATGGATCTTAGAGGGTTTTCATGCCTTCCGGATAGCAATGGAAGCCTCATGGATTTTCATAAAAATAATGCAGCAACAAAAAATGACCAAATCCGTGGACACCGCCAATAAGAGGAAAGATACTATACAATAAAACTAAGATAATATCTCCTAATATCTAAATAAGCTAAGGAAATATCCACATCATAAGTGGGTGAGGATAAATCAATCATGACTATGACAACATCAAGTTTGGTAAAAATACAAAATTTAAAAACAGTGGTTTTAAAATTTTTACACAAGAAGAATATGCCCAAATTTTCCTTTAATTCATAAAAAGAGATATTTTGTAAAGGTTAAATTTTGAGGGAAAGCAACGAATGAATTCCTTTTGAATCTGGTAAAATAGTAAGAGCACTAAGACTAACTCAAACATCTACTTAGATTTATGTGGATCTACCAAAAAATGTATGTTGGAGTTTTTCAATTTTATGACATTCCTTGATGACTATAAAATTAAACAGGTAAATATATTTTAGACACAAATAATTATTTGAATTTAATATATTAGTTAAAAATGCATTTAAACAAATAGAAACTCAAATTGGTAATCAAAATAGGATACTAGTTGTATGTAATGAGTTTTTCTTATAAGTTATGGTATGTACAAGCAATTTTAGGATGAAATTACCATAAATCAAAATGTGATGAAGAGAAGATGTACTGCCATAAAAGAAAAGAAAATATTGAAATGGAAATAATTTGATAAATTAAATATTTCAAAGGACTAAGATCTTGTGTAATATGGAACAAGAATAAACAAGATTTATCATACAAACAAACATTATAAATAATAGTAAATGGAATGAATTATTTGTATTCATATTTGTATGACATTATAGATATTTTGATGATGGAAAATAAGTGAAACATGTGTGAATTATATGGATGTGTTGATATTCAGTGTTTGATGGTGAACTATAGAATTACAACTTTATATGATAGGGACACATTGATGAGGAGGCGATACAGTGCAGATTATATAATGTTGGGCATCGTTGTCTATGAAAAAATGATATGAAATATTCTCATGGTATAAAACAATTCTGAAATTCATGATTTTAGTCATCTATCTTAATTTTAGGTGTTATTTGATGACACGAAACTGATATGTATATGTGCATTTTATTATTTCGATGTCATTGATATGGCCACAAAGAGAAACATTGTTTTGATTTTACTTGAAATTATATCATAACAAAAAGGGGATAGGAGACCAATAATGAAATAACTTCTTTAGGTGTGATTGGAAATGAAAATCACTATGGGAATGTAGTTATGTTATGATTATTTTGTTTTCAAGTTAAGATGTTAGGAGGTGCCCAATATAGAATAACCTACAAACTACTTTTCACATGAGATATGAATGTTGATATGGTAATTTAATTTTGATTAAATAATACATGTATTTATTAGCAATGTATTTCACTTTTGTATTGTTATAGCCCAAGTTGTTTAACCCTTATTAGTGAGTAAGTATGTATATTGATTCCTTGTGATAATTCATATTAATAACCAAAAGGGACTAAAATGACGGGTAGATATTTAGAAAAGATCAAATGATTGGAATTTGAATTTGGGAAAAGGATTTTTCTTGGTGTGTATCAACATCCATCTCCCAAAAATCAAAATTTTCAATAAAAATTTGGAGGCTTGTGGGACAATAATGCTTATCCCACAAAAGCCACCCACCAACTCTACCCAGAAACTATAGGATGGGAGGGGCTTACAATTTAGGATGCATTAGGATGTAATGGAGAAGATATAGAGATGAGTCAATAATTGCATTTTATTATAAGTAGAATTAATATTTGTCCTTGAGAAAAGAAAATGATAAGAATATTATTTTGTGATATGAGATAAGCAAAACACTTTTTAATGTATGAGCTTTAGATTTTGTTTGAATCATGATGCATAAAATGACATACTTAGAGGTGGTGATGTAAATAGTAAGTTTGTCACCCTTCTTCTCATTTTTCTATTTATTCATGTTGAATGGATATTCAATAGAATTACTCATAGGAAGATTTGTACCTTTGTTCTTTAGAACAGGGAATTTATTGATAATGCTTTTTGAGAGATTATCTTGGATCATGTCATGCTTGGAGAAGATAAAATGTATATTTTGAATATAGAAGAGGATAAGATCTTGTGATGAAAGGTGTGTAGTAGAAATTATTTCTTTACATTTACTTGTTTATCCTCGTTGCAAAGTAAAATGGTCATATGGTTGTGATTTTGTTGGGTTGGATTATGTTAGATTTTGGCCTTAAGATAAGTGTGTATGTTCATGATAAATAAAATTGAACTTTAACTTAGTAAATGGAAAAGGAAAAATGCGTATTAATAAACAAATAAATTCAAGTTAGAATACACACGAATGTTGGAGAGTAGAGAGTGGGATTATTCCACCATGTTTTTTGGATATGGAGAGTATAATACTAAGGATTTATACATTTGAATTTGAATTGAGAGGGAGGATTTAGGAATTTGTCTTATTCACCAAAGGAATGGATTTAAAATTCTATCACATTTGGAGAATTAGGAAAGAGATGATTACCTCCAATTTTATTCTACCCATGGCTTGATCTATAAGCCACAAATGGTAAAAATGTAAAATTGTGTCACAAATTTATTCATTGGTGTTAGTTGTATTAGTCAAATGTTGGCATGTGTGTTGTAAAGTTGCCTTGGTTTCCTTATACCTCTTAGTTGCTTCATTTTGGATATTTTATTGGGACAATGAGGAGGAAGGAATCTCTTCCTCATTAGATCATACATGGATAAAAGATGTTTGGGTGGAAGCATTGCCTACTCCCATATTTTCTTGTTGTGTTGTATATTAAAGGGGAGAAAATGGTGGAGCTCAATGAACTTTTGGGACATATTTGCATCTCATCCTAGAAGAATACTTATAAAAGAAGGTCCTAGAAAGTTTAGAATTTTTCCAGAATAGTTTCCACTTATGTGGAGAAAGGATAATGTAATATGCATTTAAATCTCCATTTTCTTGTAAATATATTTTGTAATATAATAAACAAGTATTGGTAATACAAGTAATAAATTATGTTGGAAAAGAGACATGAAGTTGTAAATGATTTGATATTAAATTTCAATATAAGCCTTGAAAGTTAGATCAAGAGTGTATTGAACTATTAATGGAAACCATCCTTATTTGGAATGGGAAAACATATATTGTAACTTATCTCTTAATATTTGACTCAAAGTGTAATATGATCTCATTTTCAAAGATTAGTGTATTTGTAATGGAAATGTATGTTCCAAAATTATAGTAAAAATTTATACAATTTTAAGGAAAATCCTTTATATTTAGGGGAGCTTCAAATCAAAGAAAATTCTATTTACTCTTAGTTTGAGTTAAATAAAAGTAAAATTAGATTTAATTACTCCACATTTACATTTCATGCAAAAAAGAAAACTATATCTATTTTTCCTTATATTCCATTATACAACTAAACTCAAGATCCCTTGTAGGTACAAGATGAGAGTAAAATTTCTAGACCATCCAATTGATTATTTATCTATATAAATTTATATATTTTATATATTATAATTATACCATAGATTTCAAAATAAAATTTTTATATTATATAATATATTATTTATAGATATTATATTAATAAATAAAATTTAATATTGAAAAATTCTTTAATACAAGCCGAATCATTTTATATATACTAGAGTTCTTTAAAATTAAATTAAATTAAATTAAAATTTTATATATCGGGCCGCATGGTTTGATTAAATAAAATAAAATAATAAAGGTTAGGGGAGGATGCCAACCCCACCGCCAACCCACATATCATAATATGGGGTGGGGGTGGGGTTAGTCGACATCGATTTCCTCTTCCCTGCCAATAGTATTAATCATGCTAAAAGATTCCTGCAAAATCTTGACCTCTAGTGAATGGTATAAATACTACACATTAGCTTATGTGCAGCCATATCCTCATATAATGAATATATATATATATATATACTCAAACAACAATCTTGTATAGCTTATCAGCTTCTTTAAAAAAAATAAATCGAAATAATAACAGTGGTCGTTGTTCATCTTCCCATACCCAAATAAGGTAAGAAAAAATCATTATAGTATGAAAACAAATTGATTAATAGCACTTTTCCAATTCTATGAGAGGGATATCCAAATGAAAATACTCAACCAAAAATGTATTGTATCCATCCAAGAGCTTGAAAACCTTCCATGGAGATCCTCCTCTTTCTCCCAAACCCGCAGAAGTGAAAATGAGGAAATCGAGGGTAAAATAATGAATAATTTTACCCCTTAAGAATTATTAGGGTTAGAATGAATACCTAAGATCGAAGGGCTTTAAATGAAACAATCTAAGGGTAGAGAATCAATCCTACAATTATTAGGTGATGATATTTTGTGATAATATTTTATGCGCCTTAAATATATGGGTAATTTGTAAATGGGGCCACCTAAGGTTATCTAGTAATTAGAAGGATATATTCCTTGGTCTTATTATTGCTTAGTAGATATCCAATTTTATAAAGGGATTTCCTAAGGATTAATTAAATTAATTCTAGGTACAATGTTGGGTCATTAGAGCCATAAAATGATTAAAATAATTTAAACTTAATTATAAGGTTAGGGTAAATTGAGACCCTAACCCTAGTATATTAAATAAATAAATGACACTTTAAACAAGGTGAGATAATGATAACCCTAGAAGGGTATTTAAACCCGAAATGATGGAACAAAGAAATAATAATTAATTTTTAATTTAATTATGAGTAATTACAAATATGAGGAATTTATTAATCGTGAAATAATTAAACCTAGTTTGAGGTTATCTCATTGCAACCCTTTTAAACAAAAAAATATCATAATTTTCATAACTAATTATTGGGTTTTATTTGTGGTTTTGTGCTATGAAAATTTGGGTGTTACAATAAGTATGAAGAAGGAAAAACATCTTTCAAATAAATATTGTTTTGGTTTGTGGAGCTAGATTTCTTCACAATCAACATGCATTATAAGTGGTTGGTTTACACAAAGAATCGACATTGGATTGATAAATGCCATCGGCCAACAGATGAACCGCCATCGGTCGAATATCAATTGCCATCATTCAGAAAAGGAACTACCATCGGTTAGGGAACCGACATCGGTTACCTGTGCGTGAAATTTTATATTTAACTCATGAGAATTAGATCTACATTTTGTTATAAATCTGATCTAATATTTTTAAGGCATATCTATGGTGTCCTAAGTTTTATATGCGTATATAAGCATGAAATATAGGGTTAGAAGGTGAATTAAGAGAATTATTGAGTTAGATCCTTGATTCTCCTAGATAGAGAGGATGAAGAAGAAGAGAAAGAAAGAAAACGGGTTATATGAAGAAATATCTTCCATGGAGAGAAGATGGATAGAAGGAAATAACATTTACAACTATGGCAAGTACATCTCAATGGTGAGAAGAGGGTAACATCTTCTACTGTATTTCATTTGTATAGTTATTGTCTCATTGTAATGTCTTACATAGTATTCAAAACACAAAGACTTTCTTCTTGTAGATCCATATGTTGGTGAGATCTTGTATTGTAGATTCCATGATATCGTGATGTATTGTTGATCCATGTAGATCAGGTCTTGACATTTTATATCCAAAGGTTGTTGTAAGAGATCTTGTATTCATAGATCCATGAGATTATGTTGTATTGATGATCTATGTATATATAGATAGTGTAGAGGATGTTGTCTTCATGTTTGCACGAGTTGATGTAGTGATGGAGAGACACAGCTTACTTTTTGATGCATGTTCTATTTGCACATATGGTGGACCCATGTGAGAGGTCTTGTTGCAGATCCATAGAGAGTTTGGTTAAGTTCGGAGATACGGTAGTTCCTGGTTATGTAAGATTTGTTGGTGGTTTAAGGCATAGTTTGTAGCTTCACTCATGGAGATCCATTTAGAGATCCGGAGGAGGAGATAATCTTAGAGAGATACATTGTAATGATGTGGGAAGAGTTGGTTTGTACTCTTGTTCCTTATTATATATATGATATATCTATCTTTGGTGGGACGTAACCCATATTAGGTGAGCCATGATATATGTTTTGTTATGTGTGAGTACATTTTTTTGATTTGGATTTATATTGTTTATAGTTCCACTGTTGTAGATATTGGGGAATTGATTATGTTTCCACATTCCATATTCCCAAAACTCGCTATTAGAGTGTTGTTTGATAGAGAAATGGATTTATTTTTAGATAAAGGGTTTTCTTCATGGTTTTGTTAGTGGTTTCTTGATAGGTGTATGAGAGTAGAGTTTATTTTTCCCGATGAGAATATATAGCAAAAAGATTCAATCTCAAGTGGGATCTGGAAGAGTAGGGTTGTATGAAAAATATAATGATGACCGAGAAATGGTAGGCTTACCAAGACCGAGGAAGAGTTCCTTAACCAATATTAGCATGGTGACCATGGTCGCTAGAGAAGAAACGGTATCGAAGCCTAGTTTTTTTAAAAAGTCACATATCTAAGAATTTGAGAAGATACGCTTTTGTATTGTATTTGTTGAGGTGTCCGTGGTTCTTGGAGGCACAGCCATGTTGATTAGATTACGAGATCCAGATTATAGAGGTATGGTTTTATTACCTTGGTATTTCATTGATATTATATTGCACATATATGTTTTACGATTGCAAATATAGATCTAAGTATGAGATAGAGGAGCATTTATGCATCCTTTGGTGTGAGTTATATGCAAGGGATTTGTTAGAGAATAAGAATATAAGAGAAAAAATAAAGATGGGGCTTCCATTAGAGAGAGGCACGTACTTTCCCCTTAGGAAAAGATGTTTTGAGTATCTTGGTAATGGTAAGGTGATGTGTTTCATGTTGGTGAAGTATTTAATGTATGTATGATTGCTATTAAGTTTTTGTGCAAGGTTGGGTGGTTCTTGAAATTTCAAAATGACTGACTCAACACAACTATTGGATTTGAAATCTAAGTAGGAACCTAGTTTGTGACTTATGCCAATTTTTAGCATCCTGTTCACTTGAGAAAAAGACCGACATCGGTCATGGAACCAACATCATCCACAGAGGATAACTGATATTATTCAACAAACCATGTATGGTCTCATGGTGGGACAATGATTTTGTACAATGTCTCTTTAGAATAGAAGAGAACATGAGTGGTTCGATTTCCTATTTTAGAGGATTTGGTTTTTGAAAGCGTGTATAAGAAGAAACTATTGTATATATCTTCCCGAAATGGAAAGATATAGACAAACATAAGAATATGGAAATCAAAGAAACTCAAAACCTGACATTTATTACATCACCACACTCTGGCGTAGGTTGAAAAATGTTGACATGAATTCCAAAAAAAGTTGTGCCATGGCGCGCGAAAGGTTTTGGAGGCGCATGTTTAAGATGTCGACATGAAAATTTGCGCCTGGGCGCTCAGCCGAGGCACACGCGGTGAAGATGTCAACATGAAAAAAGTCGCGCCCTGGCACAAGTTGGAGGCGCATAGCAGAAGATGTCAACATAAAAAGTCATGCCCTGGCATAGGTTAGAGGCGCACATCAGAAGATTTCGACATGAAAACATTTGTGCCTATATGGCACAATAGTTGAGAGGTCATGCACAAAGGTAAGATGTCGAAAGGGAGAAAGTCACGCCGGCGCATTTGGTTATCTTAATGCACATAAGAGGATGTCGACATGAATAAAAATGTGCCCGACGAGGTTGGAGGTGTCAGCTAGAATATGTTGACATGGAAAAGTCATGCCATGGGCATAGTTGGAGGTGCAGCAGAAGATGTGGACATGGAAAAGTCATGCCATTACAAGCGCAGTTGGAGGCGAAGAATTAGAAGATTCTGACATGAAAAAAGTCACGCCTTGGCGCAGTTAAAGGCGAAAGTAGAATATGTTGACATGAAATTTTCAGCATCTATGGTTTCTTATCTTGAGTATGTTGACATGAAGATGGATACGCCGAGGTGCATCTTTGGAGGTGCAACATTTTGTATCGACTATATCGATAGGAAGCAAACCATGACCTGGATATTCAAATGGCCATAACTTTTTGCAGGAGCATTCATCGATTCACGCAAGGGAGGACTTTCTAGAAAGCTTACAAGGTCCTCTATCTTTAATGGGTGAAAACAAGTTCTTGGAAAAGGTAAAATATAGTTCGTCATTTTTGGGTTTGTTAGGGTTCTTACCTACCACCATAATGAGATGAATTAAATACAATCTAGAGGTGATGGGGTAGATTTGGAATTCCTCTCTCCTCCCTCTCTCATTCTTCCTATAAATTTTAAGGAGGGGCTTCTTTCCAAAGGTTGGACATTCTTGTTTTTCCCCTCCCTTCTTCTCTTTTGCAGTGAATTTGTGGAGTTCAAACCTCCTATCTAAAACTATAATGCAACTTTGCCTCAAAGAAGTGTATTGTATCAATCTTTGGAGAAAATAATGCATCTCTCGTGGATGATTCTCAACCCTATCTATGTTCGTTTGCATCCTCCGGTCTTTCACCGCAAATTTGGTTATCTGTGCATGATCTTGCATTGCACTTTTTAATGGTTTGTTTTATTGGCAAGGTGATGTGTTCTTCATTCCTGGTGCGAGTTTATCACCTGATTGTTAGTTTAGGTTTATTTTTATGCATCTTCTTACCCCGTGTCCTTGGCAAGTTAGATTTGGTTTTTAGTAAACCCTCTACATTTTTATGTGTGCATCTCGAACGGAGAGGAATAGGAACAAAAGCCTTCATCCGAGAGCTTTTCCGATTGCAAGGTCCCACACTTGGGAAAGCTCCTATGTTTGCAATCACTTTACAAGAGAGTCTTAATCGAGTAGTGTAGACTTTGGAGGATGTTGTGATTCGCCATCAATAGAAACATTGTAGATCAATTCAATGTTTGAATTAGAAAGAGGGTGAAGTTAGCTTAGTTAGTCCAGTGAGACTTTGGGTTGGGTATTTCTATATGGTTCATGTTTAATTTCTTTCGTTTGAAGAAACCTAGTATTATGTTTGGATTGTGTGCATGAGTAAAATATTCACCATGGATATTTGGTGTGTTTGAATTTTAATCGGGAGATGTGTTAGAATCTTGAGGACAAGGCTATCTAGTCTAAGTATTAGATCCTTAATGGAAATTAATGTTTAGACACATAGTTGTAGGTAATGAATGATGTTGAGTACACATGGATGAAAAGAAGGTGATTAACCTAAATTTAATAATTCGAAACCTAAACTCGTGACATAGAAGTATTATTTTCAAGAAGGGAATCATGTTTATATTTCTTTCATCTAGTTTTATTTCTCACGATATATATATATATATATATATATATATATTGATCTTGAACTTGTTATTAGAAGAAATTCATGGGAGTTCATGTTGAGTGGGAACAAGCCATGGATGTTGGCATTGCACGTTGGAAACATATGCATAGTGCGAATGCAGAGTGAGAGGAGGATGTTACTATTAAGAGTAACATGAGGTAAAAGTTGATTTGGAGGGACGTCACGGCTTTTTAGGTATTTTTTATTTCATTCCATGGTGATGTCAGTTTTGGTTTTATTTTTTTGACACCTAGATATCCTTATGGGATGGTATTTGATGGTTGATTTTCATCTGGGTGAAGAAGAGAAAGCAATTTTAAGACATTTCAAGGATTAAGAAGGAAAAATGTTTGTTATGTTACAGTTTGACAATAGTGTATATTTACCATTTATGGATGGTATTGTTTATATTCTTTCATCTTGGATAGTGTGTAGAGTATGTTGATGACATGTTTTTAGTATTTTCACTTGTTAGTAACATGGATTAGCATGGTTCTTTTATGTTGACATTGATGAGCACATGATTCATATTTGTCTTTGGAGTTATTTGTTGGTAGACATGGAGCTTCTAGAGAGCTTGGTGATATGGATGAATGTACATGGTGAGTTTTTATATGTGGACATGTTTTGTGATAGATTATGTTTTTACATTGGATTCCTATGAGCATGGTTATGATGCATATGAGCATGGTTTAGATGCCTTGAGCATGAATAGGGGATGTTTGTATTTCCTCTTGTTACTAATGTTACTCCATGATAAATATTTTACAGATTGTTTTCTTGGACATGCAAGTTGTTTATGCAGGGTTATATTTTAGATTGCAAGTTTTTGGATTCTTTGAGTTATGTAGGTGTTGTGGATGCATCCACTGGTTGCATGTAGTACTCATTTGGGTTGTCTAGACCTCAGGATCTAGTTTTGCTTTTCATATTCTAGTTTGACTTATCTTTGGTCAATTGCATTGGTGGTAGCATGGAGACATGGATAGATGGTTGGAGAACATGGTTGGATGGCTATGGTTGCGATAGAAGCTCAATACTTTAGTTCGAGTGGGAGCTCTTGCAGGTGTGTTAGTCATGATGGCTTGATTACATGAGAGGCTTGGTGTTATGATTCAGTGGGAGCTTGATGTATTGATAGCTCGGGTATCACAAATCAGTAGTAGCTTCGTGTAGGTATATGGTAAGTCATGGTTTGTTATCTTCTTTGGTTTTAGAAGATGGTTTAATCTTCTTGATTACTTGAGAGAATTGTTGAAGGAAAGAATAGTTGGTCTTCATAGTATGTAGAGGATGGTGATGTACAAGTACATAGGTCCATGAATTTATCTCAAGAAGGATATTGTTGGGTTGTGGAGCTAGATTGCTTCACAATGAGCATGCATTATAAGTGGTTGGTTTACACAAGAACATAATGTCACATCGGTAAGCTAAACCACCATCGACAAGCGAGGAACCTGCGTTGGTTACTTGTGCATGAATGTTTATATTTAACTCGGGGGAATTAGATCTAACTTTCATTATAAAGTAATCTAAAGGTTGTAATGCATAAAATTGTGCCCTAAGTTTTATATGCCTATATAAGAGCATGAAAGATAGGGTTAAGAAAGTGAACGAGCAAAGGATTGAGTTATATCCTTGATTTACCTAGATTTAGAGGATGAATAGAAGAAGAGAAAGAAAGAATAGGTTACATGAAGACATAGATTCCATGGAGAGAAGTTGGAACAAAAGGAAATAGTAGTATAACTATGGAATGTACATCTCAATGGTGAGAAGAGGGTAACATCTTGTATTGTATTTTCTTTGTATAGTTACTATCTCATTGTAATGGCTTGCATAGTATGTAAAGCACATATAGTTTCTTCTTGTAGATCCACATGTTGGTGAGATATTGTATTGTAGATCCATGAGATCATGATGTATTGTTGATCCATGTAGATCTAGTCTTATATTGTTAGATCCACATGTTGTTGTGAGATATTGTATTCATAGATCCATGAGATCATGTTGTATTGATGATCCATGTAGATCTAGATATTATAGAGGAGGTTGTCTTCATGTTTGCATAGGTTGATGCAGTGATGGAGAGACAAACTTACTTCTTGGTGCATAGTTATAGTTGCACATATGGTAGACCCATGTGAGAGGTCTTTTTATAGATCATAGAGATTTTGGTTGTTGATTTAAAGATGCATTAGTTCTGGTTATGTGAGATTTGTTTGGTGGTTTGGAGGAATGGTTTTAGTGCACTCATGGAGATCCATTTAGAGATATGGAGGAGGAGATACTCTTGGAGAGATGCATTGTACTCTTGTGGGAAGAGTTGGTTTGTACTCTTGTTCATTATTATATATATGAGATCTCTATCTTTGGTGGACATAGCCCATATTGGGTGAACCACGGTACATGTTATGTTATGTGTGTCTATATATTGTTTTGATTTGGATTTATCTTGTTTACACTTCCACTGTTGTAGATTTTGGGGAATTGATTCCATTTCCACATTCCATATTCCTAATATCTAGTATCAAAACAATGTTTGATAGAGTGATGGATTTAGTTTTCATAGAAAGGGTTTTCTTCATGGTTTTGTTAGTGTTTTAATGACATGTGTATGAGAGTAGGGTTTGTTTTTCCCTGATGAGAAGATTGCAAGAAGATATTGAATCCCAAGTTGGAGTTGGAAGAGTAAGGTTGTATGAAAAAGACAATAAGTGACTGAGTGTCGGTAGGATTACCAATGTTGACAGAGTTCCTTAATCAATATTGTCATGACAACCATGGTCAATTAGAGAGGAATCAGATCCAAAATATGGTTTTTAACAGAAAATCACATATCTCATAATATCATAACATGGAGTGTTTGTATCTTGATTGTTGAGGTGTCCCTGGTTCTTGGAGGCATAGACATGTTGATCAGATTACATATCTAGATTATAGAGGTATGGTTTTGTTACCTTGGTATTTCAGTGCTTGTATATTGCACATGTATGTTTGGGATTGCAGATCTAGATCTAAGTATGAGATAGAGGAGAATTTATGCATCCTTTGGTGTAATTAGATGCATGGGCTTCATTAGAGAAGTAGAATATAATAGCACAGAATGAAGAAAGGATTCCATCAGAGAGGCAAGTACTTTGGTTGAAGATGTAGTTGAGTATCTTGGTGTTGGTAAGGTGATGTGTTTCATCTTGGTACAATTTTTATTGCATGTATGATTACTATTAAGTTTTTTTGTGCAAGGTTGGGAGATTCTTGAAATGTCTAGCTCAGCACACTATTGGATTTGGTTAGAGTAGGTACATGGTTTGGCAATTTATGCCAATTTGTGGCATTGTTTTTGTTCTTCGCAACACTAACATTTGTCGGGGGAAATGAAATCGGTCATAGAGGATGACCGGCATCGATCAACAAACCGTGGTCGGTCTCTGTGAAAAAAAGTTTACATAGGGTTTCTTACTAGTAGAAAAGGGCATGAATGGTTTAGTGTCCTGTTTTGAGGATTAGGTTTCTTGCATAATGTGCATAGGAAGAACAAATGCAGATAACTTCAATGTTTGAAGAAGAAAGAGGATGGAGTTGGCTAGGTTAGTCTAGTGAGACTTTGGGTTAGGTATCTCTATATGGTTCATGTTTTATTTCCTTCATTTGAAGAAACTGGTATTATGTTTGGATTGTGTGCATAAGTAAAATATGCACCATGGATATTTGGTGTGTTTGAATTTTATTTCCAGGATGTGTTGGAATCTTGAGGACAAGGTTATGTAGTCTAAGGATGAGATACTTAATGCAAATTCATGTTTAGACTCACAATTGTAGGTGTAAAAAGATTTTGAGTACACAAGGATGAAAATAAGGTGATTCAATTACTTCACAATATAGTCCAAAATTTTGTGATGAGAAGTATTATTTGTTAAGAAGGAATCAAGTTTATATTTCTTTCATCTAGTTTTATTTCTCATGATATATATATATATATATATTGAAGCTTTTGAGCTTGTTATAAGAAGCAGTGTAGGGGAGTTCATGTTGAGTGGGAGCAAGCCATGGATGTTGGTATTGTAGGTTGGACACATATGCACATGCAAAGTGAGAGGAGGATGTTACTATTTAGAGTAGCATGATGCACAAGTGGTTTTGGAGGACATCATGACTTTTAGGTATTTTTGATTTCATTGCATGGTGATGTCACTTCTGGTTTTATTTTTTGTGGTGCCTGGATATCCTTTGGGATGGCAAGTTGATGGTTGATTCAGTTGGGTGAAGAAGAGAAATCAGGTTTCCATGTTTCAAGGGTTAAGAAGGAAAATCTATTTTGTACAGTTTGACAACAGTGTATATTTAAAAGTTATGGATGGTACCTTTTTTTCTTTCATCTTGGTTGGTGTGCAAAGTACGTTAATGACATGTTTGCTGGTATTTTAACTTCTTGTTAGTATTATGGTTTAGCATGATTGTTTATTGTTGACATTGATGAGAACATGATTCATATTTTCCTTTGGAGTTAATTGGTGGAAGACTTGGAGCTTCTGGAGAGCTTGGTGATATGGATGAATGTACATGGTGAGTTTGTACATGTGGATAGATTTTGTTTTGTGAGTCTATGATGATGCAGATATTGTTTTTCACATGGATGCCTATGAGCATGGTTGAGATGCGTATGAGCATGGTTTAGATGCCTTGAGCATGAGTAGGGGATGTTTGTATTTCCTCTTGTTACTATGTTACTCCATGATAGATATGATTTCTACAGATTGTTGTCTTGGACATGCAAGTTGTTTATGCAGGGTTGGATTTGCATATTGCAAGTGTTTGGATTCTTTGAGTTATGCAGGTGTTATGGATGCATCCACTGGTTGCATGTAGTACTCATTTGGGATGTCTAGACCCAGGATCTAGTTTTCTTTCACATATTCCAGTTTGACTTGTCTTTGGTCAATTGCATTGGTGGTAGCATGGAGACATGGATAGATGCTTGGAGAACATGGTTGGATGGATATGGTTGTGACATGATACTCAAGTAATTCAATTTGAGTGGGAGATATTATAGGTGTGTTAGTCATGATGGCTTGATTGCATGAGAGGCTTGGTGTTATGATTCAAGTGGGAGCTTGATCTATTTATAGCTTGGGTATCACGAATCGAGTAGTAGTAGCTTTGCGGGTATATGGTTAGACTTGTTTTGTTATCTTCTTGGTTTTTAGAAGATGGTTTAATCTTCACGATTACTTGAGAGAATTTTTGAAGGAAAGAATAGTTGGTCTTCATGGTATATAGTGGATGGTGAATGTATATGTATAGGTACAAAGGTTCAACAATTTATCTCAAAGTGGGATATTATTGGGTCAGCAGAGCTAGATTTCTTCACAATGAGAATGCATTACAAGTGGCTTATTTACATAGAATCGACGTCGGTTAGATAACTGCCATTGGTCATAAAATGAACCACCATCGGTTAGAAAATGAATTGCCATCATTCACTAAAGGAACCACTATTGGTCAAGGAACCGACATCAGCTACCATGTGCCTTTGAAAGTTTATATTTATCTCATGGGAACTAGATCTAAATTTTGTTATAAGGTTTATCTAATTGTTCTAATGTATATATATGGTTCCCTAAGTTTTGATATGCATATATAAGCAAGAAATATAGGGTTAGAAGGTGAATTAAGAGAAGGATTGAGTTATATCCTTGATTCTCCTAGATTGAGAGGATAAATAAGAACGAAAGAAATAATAAGTTACATAAAGACAAAGCTTCCATGGAGAGAAGTTGGACAAAAGGAATAATAGGTCAAACTATGATAAGTACATATCAATGGTGAGAAGAGGGTAACATCTTCTATTGTATTTCCTTTGTATAGCTATTGTCTCATCAGTAATGGCTTACATTGTATGCAAAACCCCATAAATTTTCTTCTTGTAGATCCATGAGATCATGATGTAATTTTTATCGATGTAGATCTAGTCTTATATTATTAGATCCATAGGTTTTTGTGAGTTCCTATATTCATAGATCCATGAGGTCATGTTGTATTGAATATCCATGTAGATCTAGATATCAGAGAGGTGGTTTTATTAATTTTTGGACATGTTGATGCAATAATGGAGAGAAAAGTATACTTCTTGGTGCACACGTACTATAGTTTCACATATGGTAGACCCATGTGAGAGGTCTTGTTGCAGATCCACAAAGAGTTTGGTTGCATTTTAGAGATTCAATAGTTCTCGAGTTATGTGAGATAAAATGGTGGTTTGGAGGCATGGTTGTAGTGCACTCATGGAGACCCATTTAGATATCCGGAGGAGGAGATACTCTTGGAGAGATGCATTATACTTTTTTTGGGAAGAGTTGGTTTGTATTCTTGTTCATTGTTATATATAACAGAGATCTCTATATTTTGTGGACGTAGCCCATATTGGGTGAACCACGGTACATATTGTGTTATTTGTGTATATATTGTTTTGATTTAGATTTATCTTTTTACTAGCTGTCGATCATTGTAGATTTTGAGGAATTGATTCCATTTCGCATTCCATATTCCCAACATATTGGGAAAAATAAGTAGAAATAAGTTTTTGTTTACATTTTATAAAGGTGTCCAACCAAAATCGTTCGAAATATGGTTCTTTGAAAAGATTGGATTAAGAGGACACACAATGTTTCTCTCTTTAAAATCTTCAGATTTTGTGGCATATGCACATGTTCCTAATGAGGTAAGGAAGAAGTTAGACAACAAAGGATAATAGGGCATAGATATCAAGAGAATACAAAAACTTACAAGCTACTTAATCTAGTCACAAGAAAATTCATAATCAAGACAGATGTATAGTTTGTTGAAAATGAGGCATAGGATGGCATTATTGAGAGAGTTATCACTATAACAAAAATATTCCTCATGATAATATGGTAGATGACACTATAGATCAGCAAGGTATTGTATCTTCTTCAAATCTTACACATGCACTATAAGTTTCAACACAAACTACAGTTCCATCTACAACTAGGAGGTATCAAAGATTTTAATCATATTCAACCATACAAGAGATAACAAAAAAACACCGGAGGAAACTCCTTCAACTTAAATAGCATTCCATCATCCGATAGACCTTTGTAGCGGTAAATAAGGAGTCTTACTTGAGATTTATGATGTTAATTCAACTAACTCTTTTTAGTTTTTTCATTGTTTTATCAACCTCTAGATCCAATATATTTTGAAGAGGCTATAAATAATGAAGTTTGGGCTCAAGCCATGGATGATGAGATATAAACCATAAATAAGAATAAGACACAAGAAGTTATAGATCTTCTAGAAGGAAATGACATGATATGAGTTAAATGGCTCTATAAGAACAAATAAAATTCTAATGCTAAAGCACAAAAATATAAACTAAGGTTAGCTGCAAGAGGTTTTTCACAAAAATATGGAGTTGATTACAATGAAATGTTTGCACTCAGTAGCAGTTTGGACACGGTAAGAATGGTTTTAGCCATTGCAACTAAAAATGGCCTATTCATTAGATGGATGTAAAATAAGCATTTTTGAGTGGTTTTCTTGAAGAAGATGTTTATGTGAATCAACCAAAAGGTTATGAGATTTGAGGTCATTGTTAGTGGGGAATTTGGTGTGATTGCACAACATTGGACAAACTCTCAAGCTGTGGGACTTGTAAAACTTGAGATGGCCCTCCAGAGAAGGTTGGTTCCTGGTTCCTAATCTACCTACCATAAGATACTCGAGTGTAGGTAGAACTTATCTAATCCTTATGTAACCATTCATAGGAGACAAGGAGAGAGAGAAAGGGTGAAAGAGAGCCTACACTAAGTGGTGATACACCAGAAAATGAAGTGGCTGATCACATATCCGAATTGCCTGAAGTGGAGAGAGGTGAGAAGAGGAGAGGGAGACAAGACACACCACTGGACTCAAAGATGAAGTTCACACGAACACCACTTCAAGACCCATTAAGCACAACTCCCAGAACCTGTAATAAACATCAGAGTATGCACAATATACCCTGTAATGATGAGAGGTAAGAAGAGACAATAAAATGAGCCAAGGATGGAAAGATGCATCATGAAATAGATTCTATTGCTCCAAAATTACACGGTATATGATCAAAGTGGGAAAGGGAAAAGGAAATTCCATTATAGATCCATGTGAGGAGACTTAGACTTTGCATTCTAGCCTAAAGAAGAAAGATATAGGGGGAAGAAGAGAAACAATGACCAACCCTTTGAAAATGCCCCTCTTTTACAATATATAGAAGAATGAGAAAGAAAGAGAGAGGGAAAATCGAACTCTATTCCAACCACCCCGTAAAGCATTGAATCTACTTGCAACGGTGCTAGGATTTACTACAAGACCCATGCCTCTATCGTTGTCCTCATCAGGCAAGAAAGAGGCCCATTCATCATCATGGCGGTAGGTGAGAGACTTGAAAGCCTCGAAATTGGCCAAAAATATTAATGGAGGTGGTTGATAAGTTGGCACCGAGATCTTTCCAAAATTTCTCTCCCACCCAAATCCAAGTTTCCAATCTGTCATATATAGGGTCTCACGGGGTAGCCTCGTGCATCTTGAAGATTTGGCTCCTTCCTTTCACTCTTGAAATCGCACTGACCGACACGTGGCGGCTTCCATGGCTCTTCGGTTTCTTTTGTACTTTTCCGAGTCCTTCCCATTGGCAGAGACATCGTGTCTAACTCGAGACACATGGAGGCTTTGTGCTTGTTTGGAAACTACCCCAGATTTTACCTTTGAAGTTGTGCGGTTGAGACACATGGAGGCCTACGTGAGTTTTTGAAATTTTCAATGGCTACCCTCACCTTTTCGAGTTTGACCACGTGGTGGGATGGCATGCATTTGGGAACTACCTTTCGGGCCACGCTTTTGAAATTGCACTAATGTGACACATGGGTCCTTCGATGGCCCTTCCCTATTTCTTGTATTTTTCTAAGTCCCTTTTTCTTGGTGGAGCTATAAGTCTTACCCTGGACATGTGGAGGCCTCGTACTAATTTGGAAACCGTCCCCACATTTTAATTTTGAAATTACATTGTCGTGACGACACTTGGCTCCTTCCACTAGCCTTGCCTCTCGCTTAGAATTTTCAACGGCCAATTCCGACCTTTTGGGCTCAAGAAATGTGGCCGCTTGGGACTAGTTTGAGTTTCACTTTAGGTCGCACCTTTGAATTTTCGCTGATGCAATGCGTGGATTTGTCGATAGCTCTCTATATTATCGATTCATGCCTCGATATATTTGACTTATATTGGACCCAAGACACGTGGAGAGTTTGTGCTTGTTTGGGAACCCGCTCCGAATTTTTCCTTTGAAGTTGTCTTGAGTTGATGGGTGGCTCTTTCCACCGGTCTTCTTATACTTAGTCGATTTAGGCCTGCTCTATCCCCCTTTTTTAACTCTGACCACATGGCGAGCTTGCACTTGTTTGGGGTCTCCATTTTGGGTTCTATCCTTGGAGTTGCACCAATGAGGCACGTGGGATCCTCTACTGGCTCTTTGAATTTTCAACACTGCCGTTGAGACCTTACGGGCTTACTGGGACCGACACTTGAAAATCGTGACCGTTTGGGAAAAGCGTGAAAGTTCCAAAGTCTCCATGAAACTCGATGGACTGCATTTACATTTGGGAAAACTTTCCCCAAGGCCCCATAGACCCCCTTTGGGAAAAAATCATCCTCGGGCCCGTTGGCCCACATTTTCCATGTTTGGGTAAAAATACATCTCTCGGGCACTGTCGGCCTGCTTTTCCACTTAGCAAAAGTAATCCTTCTTAGGCTCGTTGGCTCATAATTAAACTCAAGTGCCTTTTTGAGAAAAGTGCAAAAATGTCAAAATTTCTTCTTCCACCCCACAAGTCCACAATTTTTATGGCAAAAATATTCCTTAGGCCCTTCGACCCGCTTTTGGAAAAAATTCCCTCTAAGGCCCACCAACCCGTAACTTGTGAAATATGAGAAATTAGAAGGACTTCTCTATACCTCTCAAAACGGGAAGAAATTTCCTATCTAATGGAAATGATTTCGGGGGCCTAAGTGCTTAGAATATGTAAATATTCGTTGAAGCATAAAAGGGGAAAATGGTTTTGATTGACCCAAAAATAAGTGTGAGCTTATTTTGGTCTGTAATCTGGTCACTCATGGGGATCACCGCATGCTAGGTGAAATGATCGGTGGCCTTGAAGCATGCATTAGGCATGGAGTCTACTTGGTAAACATGAAGTTGATCTGAACTTTGAAAATCTGATCCCTGAGCCACTTGGAAACTATTGGAACTAGATTTGACCACCAAATGTCACTTCCAATGCACTATGCATGGGAAAAAAAACACCACAACACACACTATGTACAAAAGTAGAAAATCATGTACATGCTCTAAGTGGAACATGCAAAGATTGCAAAAGCACTTCTTCCGCTGAAAAAAACCTATTCCTACTCCTACACTAAAATTATCAAAGAAAAGCTAAAAAAAGCCTGCTACAGGTAGGGAGAAATAACTTCCCTTTCTTAAAAGGGGTAGCCATAAAAATGATTTGACATTGAATATGGCTTCTTTTATGAGTGAAAAACTAACTATAAGCTGATCCTCCACCAAAATCATCAAGGTGTCAACTTGAAACAAGATAAATGCCTTTTTTAGTTGCTCTTCATTGGATTGAAGAGGCATTACAACTGATCCTTGGTACTTGAGAGCTCATCCTCATGCCCCGAAGTGGGCATGACTAGTTTTAGCTTCTCCCTTAGCTACAATGAAGCCAAGTACTTGATTGGGAACAGTCAAATCAAGGATGTGACCATTTCTCTTAAATTCAACTTCAAAATGGAGTCTTCTTACTAACATTCCCGGGTGGATGGTGTGAGAGAGATGATAACATCCTCCTATCTTTTCCTTCCTTATTCTATGAAGAACATGGAAGACTTGAATCTTCCAACCTTGGTTCCAGAGGGCTGTTATGAAGTGCAGGATGTTGTTCTTGAATGCTCTCCTTCATGGCAGTAGGCTCATGTGCTTGGAAGGTAGATGATGGAGGAGAAAATGATGTGATATCCTTAGGCTCACCTCCATCAAAACAATCCTCCAAGTCGACAAATATTCTACCTCCTTATTTTCTTTTTGTATGTGCTCAACATCCTCCATGGTTTCCTCTTGATCTACAACTTCTCACCATGGTTTCCCTCTTCTTCAAACATGAAGTTTGAAAGATCAAAATACTATTCAACATTAGAGTTTGAAGGGGATGAATTGGGAGGAAGAAGTAAAGGTTTTTCTCTAGCCTTCTCCACACTTGGAGCCTCTAAAATTATATGGTCCTCCTCCATCATGGGTTCATTAATCAAATCAGGCCCTTCAAATGAAAGTAAAAAAATTCAATAATGATTTCTTCATTAAGTTACCTCAACTCTGATTTGATCTATCCCAGCTACGCCTCTTCAATGGGACTTGGAGCTGGTTGTTCTTCCTCCTTCATTAGTTTTGCAACTTAGATTAGATCAGCATCCTCTTCAAACAAAGTGCAATTATAGACACCGTATTTAGAGAAAACATATTACCGATCTTCTACTTCTTGTTCTTGTTCTTGTTCTACTACAAAATCAGCCTCAACCACCACTGGCTCTTTAACCTTGACCTCCTCTATTCGCTTAACCATCAAGGGGATCTTTGTAAACCCAAATCTGGCAGCCCAACTCTTCAATTTTTCTTTCATTTCTTCTCTATTGGGTTCCTCTTCTTTCTATTTTCCTTGACTGGTCTTTGAATCTCTTCCCAACATAAACTTGGGAAAGCAAGAGGAGTGGAAGGTTGGGGTTGAACCAGGTTTGCAATTTTTTTCATGGAGAGAGGAATGGAACTTCTTTTTATTTGGAGGCGATGACTACTTGGATGGGAAAAGGGCAGAAGAATTGGGATGAGATGGAATATTGGGAGGTGGAGAAGGGAAATCAACACTTGGGGCAGCAACTGAGGGGCTTGACTCTTGACACTGCTGAAATGATAAAGCTTGAGAAAGAGAAAATGAAGGACAAGGAGCTAGTGATTGACTTACCCATTGACAAGGTTGTCTTGCACTTTTCTCATATACCTCAATATCCTCAATCCATTGTGCAAGTTGAGGCATAATTTCAGTCATGAAGTCAACCTTCTCCTGAGGGTTGTAATGTCTTGGCATAGGGTCGGCCCATGGACAAGGTGCCCTATAACCAATTCTGAATGCTTTCATCTATGTTGTAGCCCTTGATTACACCATGTTAGCCTCCATTCTTTGAATCTTCTCTAGTAGATCAGAATTTTCCATGTAGCTATCACCATTGTATGTATCCCCTTTTTCTTGATAAGCTCCACAACCAAACTAGTTTTGGCCTAGCTCGTATGGGTAATCATAATGGTGTTGGATCTGATCAAAATGATGATTTGGAGTTAAGAATTAGATTTGAGGTGGACCGCACTACTTTTGTAAGTGTGAATTCTAAGATGGGAATGAAGTCATGATTTCACAACTTCATGGAATGGAAGAAAATGAAAGAGATGCAAGAAAATTGGATGAAAATGGATGGAAGAAGGTCTTCCACTCAGAGGATGGATCATTGACCAAATGGAGTCACCAGATGTGTTTTACATGTGCCTCAAAAGGCTAAACCCTAATATGAACACCCCAACTCGTTAAGATGAAGTCGTGAGGTGCTCTGAGACCTATCCCACCGGTCATGCCAAAACATTAGATGTTGCACAGTGTCCATTAATATTTGTTGTTGATAAAGAGACACCTTGGAAAGATGAGAGAATCTAACCTCGAGTGTCCCACTAAGGTGTGCCAAAATGGTTACTACAAAATCATAATACCCCGGATGGCTGAGGTTGTGAGTGGGGCATTCGGTTTGATTACATAACATTGGACCATCTCTTAACCTATGGGACATACAAAAATTGAGATGGACCTCCAGAGAATGTTGGTTCCTACTTCCTAATCTACCTGCCACAAGCTACTCGAGTGCAGGAAGAACCTATCTAATCCTAATATAACCATTCCAAGGAGACATGGAGAGAGAGAAAGGGTGAAAGAGAGCCTACACTAAGTGGTGATACACCAGAAAAGGAAGTGGCTAATCATAGATCCGACTGCTTGAAGTGGAGAGAGGTGAGCAGAGGAGAGGGTGGACAAGACACGCCAAGGACCAAAGATGAAGTTCACATGGAACACCACTTCAAGACACATTAAGCACAACTCCTAGAACCTACAATAAACATCACATTATGCATATTATAGCATGCGATGACAAGAGGTAAGAAGAGACAATAAAATGAGCCAAGGATGGAAAGATGCATCACGAAACAAATTCTATTGCGTTAAAAGTTACACAAGACAACATCGGTGGGCAAGGGGAAAGTAAATTCCACTACGAGCTATGAGAGAAGGCTTAGACTCTGCATTCTACCCTAAGGAAGTAAAGAGATGGGTGGAAGAATAAAATAATGACCAACCCTTTGAAAATGCCCCTACTTTATAATATATAGAAGAAAGAGGTAAAGAGAGAGGAAAAATGGAACACTATTCGAACACCCCTACAAAGCATTGAATCTACCCGCAATAGTGATGGGCTTTACTACAACACCCATGCGTCACAATGTCCCTTACCGTGTAAGAAAGAGGCCCAATCATCATCATGGTGGTAGGTGAGAGACTTGAAAACCTCAAAAATAACGAGACGAAAATATTTATGGAGGAAGATGAAAAGCCGACGCCAATATATTTCAAAAACTCCATTCCCACCCAAATCGAGTTTCAAATCGAAGGATATGGCTGTCTAAAGATTAGGTCACAACGCACAATATTTAAAAAATTCTATCCATACAAGGTATACGTGGCAGCCTTTTGCATCTTGAAGATTCAGCTCATTCCTTTCGCTCTTGAAATCCCATCGGAATAAGACGTCGTGGATTCCACGGGTTCCTCGGTTTCTTTAATATTTTTCCTAAGTCCTTCCCGTTGGCTGGAAAAACTATGTTTGACCCGATCCACGTGAAGGATTTGTGCTTATTTTGAAATTGCCCCTAGATTTTACCCTTGAAGTTACGCAGTCGAGACACGTGGAGGCCTCTGTAGGGTTTTGGAATTTTCAATGGCCACCCTCACCTTTTCAGAATTTGACAATGTGGTGGGATGACACACATTTGGGAATTACCTTTTGGGTCGTGCCTTTGAAATTGTGTTGATGCGACATGTGGCTCTTTCCGCGGCCCTTCCCTATTTCTTGTGTTTTGGCTAAGTCTCTTTTGATTGGTGAAGCCATAAGTCTCGACCCGAACACGTTGAGGCCTCACGCTCATTTAGAAACTACCCCGAGTTTACTTTTTAAATTACATCGTGCGACACTTAGATCCTTCTCCCGGCCTTACCTCCGCCTTTCCGGGCTCTTTAACATTGTGGCTTGGTGCTATTTTGGGTTTCGATTTGGATCGTGCCTTTGAATTTGTGTTGATACGATGTGTGGTGCCATCCACAAGCTATCTATAATTGGTCAATTCGGGAATCAATCCATTTGAATTCTATTGGACTCAAGACACATGGAGAGTTTGCGCTTTTTGGGAACCCACTCTAGATTTTTCCTTTGAAGTTGTGCCTAGTTGACGGGTGATGTTTCAACGGCCGATGAGACCCCATGGGCTTGCGAACTCGCACTTGAAAATTCTTCCGTTTGGGAAAAGTGTAAAATTTCCAAAGTCTCCCTGGCTGCACTCCACCGACTTGCATTTACATTTGATCAAACTTTCCCCATGGGCCCGCAAACCTACCTTTGGAAAAAATTCATCCTCGTGCCCACCGCCCATTTTTTTTTCTGTTAGAAAAAGTAATCCTTATTGGGCTTGCGAGCCAACAATTAAAATTGTGCCTTTTGTAAAAAATGCAAAAATGTCAAAATGTCTTCCGCCACCCCACCGGTTCGCAATTTCCATGACAAAATATCGCCCTAGGCCCACCGAGCCCGCTTTTGGCAAAAATCCCTCTAAGGCCCGTCGGCCCATAACTTGAGAAATATGATGAGTTAAAAGTAGTTATTTATATCTCTAGAAAGGGGAAGAAATTTCCTATCTGATGGAAATTCTTTTAAGGGGCCCTAAGTGCTAAGAATATGTAAAGATTCGGGTTGAATCACAAAAGGGGAAAAATAGTGTCAGTAGACCCAAAAATAAGTGTGAGCTTATTTTGGTGAAGTGTCATTAAGAAAAGGTATACCGGTTGAGAAAAGTTCTCTTGGTCTAAAGAAATAATCTAAAACTTGCTACATCAAGAGTGATTTTTATATGATTTATAATGGTTTTAGTAAATAAGATCGGGAGCGTATCTTATACATCTAGATAAAGGGAAAGTTAAGATTATGATTGTTTGTTTATATGTGGATGATTTAATCATTACTTGAAATCTATCTATATATTCATTCAAATCATCCATGAAGAAATAATTTGAGATGATAGATCTAGGTCTCATGCACTACTTTTTGGGAATTGAAGTTAAAAAATTAGAAGCTATAGTTTTTAATTTCATAAGGAAAATATGTTGATTAATGATGTTTTAAAGATATTTAATATTTTGAATTGAAAGTCGGCGCCAACACAAGTTGCAAGTATATTATTAGTTAATCAAGGATTACATAAGATCATTTGTGGATCCAACATTTTTCAAAAGCCTAGCTGTAATTTTCATGTATTTGAGGAACATAAGATGTGGTATTATGTATGGTGTGAGAATCATCTCAAGGTTCATAGAATATCTACAAGATTCACATTGGCACACTAGAAAAAGGATTTTGAGGTATGTATGGGAAAATAAAATATCCTAGAATTTTGTATTCAACATCGATGAGTTAAAAATCAAAGGTTATACAGTAGTGACAACATGTTGCTAGAAGTATATATGAAAAAATTATATTCGGCTATGATTTTCACTTTGCAAAAGGATTGGTTTCATGGGCATCAAAGAAACGACCCATAGTCACACTATCTTTGCAGTAGAGTATGTAGCAATAACTAGAGAATCATGTCGAGTTGTTTTGATGGGAAAAGTGTTCAAAGATTTGAGGCAAAATAAGGAGGACACTAAAAATATTTTGTGACAACAACTCAACAATTTCATTGTCCAATAATCATGTTTTTTACAAGAAGAGAAAACATATAGACACAAGGTACCACTTCATCGAGAGTTGGTTAACAAAAATTAAAAATGTCTTGAATTTTGTAGATCGGAAGATCAGGTTTGTTTATACCTTTACGAAATTTTTGCGAAAGGAAGTTTTTGAGTATTTGAGAATTTGTTTAGGAGTTTGTTATCACAAATATGTTATATCCAAAAACATGCAATCAGCTCCAAATAGTAAAATTTTAATGGTTGAAATTAAGGGGGTGTTGGAAATAGATAATTTCTCCCCACATGTTTTTGCTATTATTAGGAAAAGCAAAAAGCAACTTGCTTTTCCATGCATAGTCTAGTTTTAATTAGATGTCCGAATTTTAAGATAAAAAAAAATAAACAAATATCTTTGTTTAGATGAAAAGAAACATAAACCACTTATAGATGATAGTTCTATTATTAAGATTTCTCTATTTTTAGAGTTGTGTTCTATTGCTAAATGAAATCCCTATATATATTAGAGGCTATTGTAATCATTACGGATACACACAACTTATATTGAGCTCAAGCTTTCTAAGGAAGAAGATATAAATGCACGAAGGGTTGATTTGAGTTTGGAATAATTTATTTTATTTACAAGATATTCTTGATGTAACGCCCACAAACAAAAATGCACATGAAACCCAAAACAAAAAAAAATTATACTACAAAAAATATGGAATAATTTTTATTTATTTTTGTTAAAGGAAATGAAGGCTAATGACGATGAGGTTAACCTTTAGGTTCACATGATCATCACAAAAATTTCTTAAATAATAGTATTTAAATTAAAAAATTGATTTACACTAAGGTTAAGTTCAAAATATTTCATTAAATTAATCCTAAAATTAATTTAATACGGTGGTTCCTAAGGTCGTGCAATATTTAAAATTAAAGTCCAAGTCTAAAACAACCCTTCCATTTACACAAGGATAATTATTTAACTCTCTAATATAAAAGTAGTCTAAACTAATAATGAAAAGAGTTCATTTAAATTAAATAAAAATAAAAAGAATTAATTTAATTAAATTTCAAATCACAGAAGTGGCCCCATTCAAAAGAAGACCCATGTGACCAAATGATCACTTCACCTACCCCACCTAACATTTGTAGGAGACAAATTGGGCCATTGGATGAATCCAATCTAGGCCATTAGATGAGAAAAATTCAAATCAACCCTAAAATCTCTAAGGGAGACTTTTATTCATCTCTTTTACTCATTTCATTCATTTTTGGTTTTGAAGGTTAAGAGAACATGGAAGAGGACGAAACCATGGATGAGAAGGAAGAAGTGTTAGAGATAAAGAAAATTTAATTTATTGTTCAAAGATTAATTAATAAAATACCCATTTGGGTATTTTTCATTTGCCCAATGGATCGCATTTTTGTAATATTTCCATTTCTTTTCTTTTTGTTAAATCTCTCATTTGGAATAAATACATACATACATACATATATATATATGTATACTTCCAAGACTAAGGATATTTATACATATTTAGATACACACACACACACACACACACACACACACACACACACATATATGCATACTTGTATGTATAAATATATTTAAATAAAATATTGTAATTAAATATAATAACCGAAAAGTTAAAATTTGATATATATTCAAAGGAATCTCTATGTATATAATACACACACGCACACACACACACACACACACACACACACACACACACACACACACACACACACATACAAGAGTATGTGAATAAATCCATAAACATGGAGGTCTCTTGTTTGAAAATACTACATGACAAGTTGCATAAAGTAAAGTGCATCCAAAAACACATAGAAATATAGATGAAGTTTTGTGGGGGCTCGACCCTCACCGTAGGTTTTATTAATAAAAATGTGGATTGGGGGCAGTGCCCTCCCCTAACCCACTCTCCCAACACCAACAAATCCAATACGTCTAGACACTAGGGCCCAACATGGGCTGATTTTTTTTTTGTTTATAAGGTTTCATTTGGTAAACGTTTTATTAATAACAATATATATTATTATTACGATAGTATTTACTAATATATATATATATATATATATATATATATATATATATATATATATATATATATATATATATAACAGATATTATATTATTCATATTTGAATTTAGTCATTATAACTAAAGTGAAACTAAGTTAATATGTTAGTAATATAATATATTAAGCATACTGAGGTAGCCAAATTTATTTATAAAAAAATTTTATATACAAAAAAACTACATTTAACTCATTATTTATAAGGGAAAGTAAGAAAAAACATTTATATGTAATTTGTTCGAACATAGTAATGTATACATTAAATAGGAAAATATAATTCATTCTAGTTACTTATACAATTTTATGGATCGTTTCTTTTGTGTTTGTTTCAACTAAGGATAATCTTGGGAGGATGAATTTTTAAATTATACAACTCTATACATTTTAGCAAAGAAATATTGTTTCTCATTCTAAAAATTGTAATAAATACTTTCCTTCAATTAGCTTAGTAATACATTTCTAGTTTAGGTCCTACAATTTACTTGCTTTTAGGGAAAAGAAAAGTAACCATTCCATTTCTCAAAGCAAGTGCAAACCAACAAAATTCTTATTTCTGTCAAAATGAATCCTATCAAACTTTACAAGATTCTTAGAAATGGAAGTATGTCACATTTAAAAATGATGAAGCTACTTAAATTAAAAACAATGCATATCCATTTCAACTATAAGCAAATATTCTTTTCACCAAGACAAGGTAAAACTTGATAATTTCTTTTCATATAATAATACATTTGAAAATATAAGTCTTTAAAACAAGCACTCTTAAAGGCGTTTATAAGGTCATTAGATTTCTGAGTATAACAAAAACTTTCTCTCAAGCTTAAAATTTTACAAATCATCCACTCAAAGTGGGGATAAATGAAAAAATGAGTAAAGTACCTAAAGACTATCAAAAATCCAAATATTAAGTCTTCAATATGCATGTCCTCTTCACAATGGTAGCTCCAAAACTTGCTTTCTTCAAACTTCACAATGGGGTCATAAAACAAGGAAGGGGAAGTAGGAAACACTCTCCGTCAGCCTTAAATTCATTAAGAGGAGAAGCCATCCCCTTAATGGCCCTTGATTCACAATCAAGGAACCATGAGGGTATTGAGCACCAATGACAAATTTCAAAAAGTGGCTTCACAAAAACATATATATATATATATATATATATATATATATATATATATATATAATACATTCAACTCAACCAAGATACATATCAAACAAGTTTACACATTCACAACAATACAAAGGTTTGAGGATAAAACCAAATAGAGAAAGGGCTATGGGAAACCACCTCCTTATTCCTCCCAAGTGAAGTGGGAGTCTTACCCTAAGCCTCTAAGTGCACAAAATAATCACACAAAAACCTTATCTCTCCCTTGCAAGCATGCAACAAAATCATGATTTCCTTTTCACTCCCCATAGGTAAGACTCCCATTCACACTCCCACCAATTTCATGCCTCAAAAAAATCTATTTTCCCTCCTCAATGGCCCCATGATCCATTCTCCCAAACCCAACTAAATCCTAATACCCAACCAACACACAAACATATTCACAAGACAAAACAAACAATTTTACAAGCACAACATTGCATACAAATAAGAAAAATAACATAATGACAAAAGTGGAGAGCCTACCTCTCCATCAAGTTCCAAGAAATTTCCACAAGCCACTTCAATTTAAATCAAATAAATTTCCAAGCACTCAAACAAGCTTCATTTCAAAAAGCGCACAAGAAGAGAAAAGAACAAGTAACCCCCATTCCAACCAAAAATCACCAATAAATATAAATGGAATGTGAGGAGGATGAGGTGGCTCCATGTCGGATGCCACTTCATCATTCCTCCACCCCCACACTCAAGTCAACACATGAATAGAAAGAAAATCAATGCATATGCAAAGACTATAACAACCCACATGGCTCAAAATTTCTACACCATGCTTTCAAAGCGACATAATAAATTGGGGTAGAAAGAAAGTGCAATAATTTTCCTTCTTTAACACTCAAAAATGGATAAAAAAGTGAAAAATAAGCTTCTGAACCCATAAGTAGGGTTGTTAGGTAAATTTAAGAGGCATAGGACAAGCCTTGCTTTTCCCACAAGCTTCCAAAAATGCCCCCCAATTCAAAATCCGAATTTTGAAGTAGGGGTGGAGTAAAACAAACCCAAATAAACATAAATTTTACTTACAACAAGGACCACCAAAGCTCATCATAACTATTTGTCACATCCCTAATTTAGTTAACCCAATAATAAGAACTTTAGCTTAATTAATAAATTTTTACACATGGTAATAAAGTGACAAGAATTTAAAAATTTAAATACATAAAACATAAATAAAGTACATACAAAATTAAAGAAAGGGAACATAATTCTGCCCATTGCAAGATATGTGAAGTCACCTCCCATGGGATACCTCCAACAAAACATGCAAAAACACGACACTAAACAACATTAAACAAGTTGTCAAATTTCTCCTCATTACTCAACACCGACATCCTTATGTGGTGGGTTCCCTACCCCCTTTGATGTATGTGATAAATTATTGCACACAACAAAATACCTTTGTGGCCTTTTGGCCGTATTAAAAACATCAATAAATATACATATAAAATCAATATTCATCATTCACCATTAGTAATTAAATTATCCATCAATATAGCAAAATCTAACCCTAATATCCATGAGATTACAATTATACTCAAAACATCTTAAAACATAATGTGTTAGTAAAAATCCATATCATGAAAATCAACATCTATCAAACTATGTCTAACATCACTATCTAGTGCATCATAATAAAATTTAAACATCATAATGTCAATAGTAAAAATATCGTGAAATCTATCATCTCATCGATAAATTTATCATAATCAAAATGTTTGAATATCAATCCAACATTATCAATATCAAGATGAAATAGTGTCAAAGAGGAGTGGGCATTACATCCCCTCCCTTAGACTCAACTTATTTCTAGAAGTCAATGGAATAGATGAGAAAACTAAGCTCACAAAATAGTGACATCCTCCCAAGTGGCTATAGTCTCATCATACCTATCCCACTTAACCCGCACCTAGTCAATCTCGTGGGTTGGAAGGCCCAGGGTCCTATGCTCTATGATGCACATGGGCTCCACTGATACCTGCCCTTTCTCCTACACCTGCAATGCGGTCCAATCCAAAACATGAGAGGGATCTGGAATATATCTCCTAAGTACATATACATGAAATACATTGTGCACATGAGACAAGTGGGTGGCAATGCTAGATGATAGGCCAAAGGACCGATACGCTCCAAGATCTCAAAGGGACCCACAAATCTAGGAGCTAACTTAGAGCCTTTTCCATAATGGATAGGAATCTTATGAGGCCTGACATGAAGAAACACCTTTGTGCCCACCTCAAAACTATGATCTGTCCTCCTCAGATCTGCATACTTCTTCTGCCTATCCTGAGCCTCTTGAAGCCTCTGATGAATCAAGAAAAAACCTATGCTCCATATCTGTACCAAATCCGGTCCAAGAGAAACCCTATCCTCCAATCTATCCCAACTCAACAAATGCGTCCTGCACTCTCTTCCATACAATGCCTCAAAAAGGAGCCATGCCAATAAAACTCTGAAAACTGTTGTTGTAGGCAAACTCCATCAAATACAAGTACTCCTCCTCCTAGACTGATGGTCCATGACATACATCTACAACATATCCTCCAAGATCTGATTCACTCACTCTGTCTATTCATCTATCTTTGGATGATAACTTGTACTGAAGTTGATACTTGTACCAATAACTTGCTACATGGTAGTCTAGAAGTGAGAAGTGTATAAGGGATCATGGTCACAAATGATCTTCTGTAGAATTTTGTACAGTCTAACAATCTCTTCAAGGTATTCTTGTCTTTCTTTGCACTAGCTATATAGATGGTCTTCACCGAGAAAAATGAGCCACTTTCATCAATTTATCCACTTTGTGACCATGATGGCGTCACGGTGGTATCTCAACGTTGGTAGCCCCTGCGATGAAATCCATGGAAATGGTGTCCCATTTCAAACCGGGTATGGCATGCGAGTAAAGAAGGCTATCTAGATGCTTTGATGCTTGACCTTCACTCTCGACACTCTAAACAACATGACACAATCTGATATACATATCTCTTAATACCCTCCAATGGTATAGCTATCTCAAGGTGGCATGCATCTTCTTCACCCCTGGATGGGTTGTAGAATAAGGTACATGATGAGCCTCTGCAAAATATCCCATCTCAAACATCCATCTCTAGGAAAATATATCCGACTCAGTGTGTGTGAGAAGACCATCTCGCCTCCAATGAAAACCATTAAACTTTCCCTCAAGGGTCTCCGAGACACAATATCTAATCTCGACTACAAGGTAGAAGTTGTCATGAGGAAGTTGATACATGATCCTGCTCCATAAATCTATACTTACTAATATATCTACATGTATATGTCTACTCGGGCATCTACAAACACATTCTCCTTCCCCTTCACATGCTCTATTTCAATATCATACTCATAAAGCAACTCCATCTAATGCCGCCGATGAGCATTGAGATTGGGTTGTGTGAAGACGTGGTGAAGACTCAAGTGATCATTCTTGAGTATAAATATCCACCAAGAAGGAAGTTTCTCCATCGAACCAAAGAATGCACAACTACTCGCAAGCTCATGGTCATGAGTTGCATAATTTAGATCATAATTCTTGATTTTGTGAGACTCAAATGTTACTACACATCCCTTATGCATCAATACACCACCTAACCCTACCAAATAAGCATCCAGTGAAAAAAGAACTTTCCCGAGGGTCCGGCACTACAAGAATAGGTGTTTTCATAAGGAATTCCTTTAGTTTCTTAAAGGCCTACTCATATCTATCTCGACACGATGAACTTCTTCCCTTTCCACTTTGAAGAGAAGGGATGGGGTAAGAAACCCGAGAGAAATTCTGAAAAAAATATCCTATAGTATCTTGCCAACTCCATGAAACTACGCACCTTAGGTCGTACTTATAAGTGCTTGGCCAATCCATAATGGCTCTAATCTTGGAAGGATCAACTGTGATACCTTCACCGAGAAATGATGTGACCCAAATATCTTTGCACCTCTTACTGAAAGAATGCATACTTTTCTAGGTTCTGTTATCCAAAATTCACCCCCAAGGTAATTTTGATAACATGCAAGCAATTATATTGATTCAGGGTGAAAAGTCATGTTTCTAGGGTCCCCTCATATTTGTCTAACTCCCCTGTCCAAGAGGAAGAGAGTAAGTTCTGAGAAAATGCAAAAAAAAGGGTTGCAGAAGGCAAATAGGTTGATCCAGGAAAAATCGTGAAAATTGGCTAAGTCCCGCTCAAGGTCGCCTCTGGGACGTTTGGGACAGAAAAGCGCGAACCGGCCGAACCGGGCGAAATCAGCACAACAATGATCCGAAACACAGCAGGGACAAATGGGACAAAAGTACATGGCGGGCGCGAAATTCCGGTTCGGACAGAGAAAAAATCGACTAACTGCTGAGAGGGTCGCCTTTGGGACAAGCGGGACAAAAAGGCGCGAACCGGCCGAACCGGGCGAATTTGTCCCAGACAGTCCAAAAGCAAATGGACGCGCTTGTGGTCAAAGTACCCGAACCGGGCGAACCGGCCGAAATAAGAACTTTTGTCCCGGGACAGTTGGGACAAAAAGGCGCTGGGCGAAGCCGACCGGTGAATTTGTCCTGATGCAGGTCAAAAGCAAATGGGACGCGCGGGCCAAAAGTACGCGAACCGGCTGGATCGGCCGAAATGGGAAATTTCAGCACCAAAACCAAATGGGACAAAGGGACGCGTGGGACGCGAAAAGCCGAAATGGCCGAAGGCAGAGGAGAAAAGTCAACATTTGACCCGTGGAACTTCAAACGGCCATAACTTTTGACTCCGAGCTCCGATTTTGATAAAATTGGACTTTCTTAATTTTAATGAGGATAGATATATTTAAATAAAGGAAATGTGTTCGGCTCCAGTCAGTAGATGCTCTTTCCCGTCAAATGACAGAAAACGCCTGCCAGGCCCAAAATAGCTGCCCGCACTCAGAAGGCCATAACTTTTGCATTTCTCAACGAAATCGCACAAAATTGGTACCGTTGGAATCGTGGTTCCGAGCCCGATGCACAGCAATCAAGAAATTCCGGATTTGATCAGAAATTGATTGAGATTTTTAAGAAAACGTGGCCGGGTTCAGAACAGTGTTTTATTTGGTAGCTGGGAGTGCATTTAAGAGGCATGGTCATCATTCTTTCTCTGCTGCAGCACATGGGACAGTATGGGGAGCCTTTTGCAAGTAATGTATACCCATTCCACTCAATTTAATGCCTCTTACAGGTGGTTGAAGGACAGATTTCGGGATTTCCACTTTCCCTTCTCTTCTCCTTCTTTTTTTTTTATAAATTGGAGTGTTGGGCTTATTGTAAAAGGGAGAGAGTTTTGGGTAGCAAAGCTCTGCCAAAATTGCTTTGTGAAGCCAAGTGTGTTGCGCAGCCCTTATAGTGGACTCCTTGCATGGTGATCCAGGCCCTTATCTTGTAATAGACTGAATTGTGCATACCAGAAAGCAATAAAATACAAGTTTGTGGATGTATCTTCCCCTGCTGTGTTTTTCTTGCATTCTTCTTGCCCCTTTAATCTTTCTGCAAGTATATTGTGTCTATTTATTATGTTCTTGTAAGAATCCATTATCATTGTGTGTGCTTGGAATATTGCTGTGAATGCATTTTGCTGGATTATGGTGAACTGTCATCACCTCTCCTAGTGTGCATTTTGCCTCTGTATTTCACACATTTGGAGATTACTCTCCCACCCTCCTTTTCTGGTGTATCACCGCTTTAGTGTAGGCTTTCATTTTATGCATTCTCTCTCTCTGGTCCCTTGGAATTTTAGGTTAGAATAGCTAGTTTCTCCTGCATTAGAGTAGATTGTGGCAGGTAGTTTAGGAGCAAGAACCAGCTTTCTCTGGAGGTCTATCTCAAGTAGCAAGTCCCACAACTTGGAGATAGTACCCATGTTATCCAATCACACTGGATGCTTAGAGTGATCAAACTAGAAATCTGATCAACATCCAGGGGTGCTGTGATTCGGTGATAACAGTTCCTGTCAAAGTTGTTCCTCATGAAGGAACTTAAGAACTTGATAAAGCTACTCCTTGTGCTCCTTATGCGTATGTGATTAGATTAAGATGTCATCAAGGATCGCAAGGAAAAAATTGGTCTAAAAAGGTCCTAAATAACCCATTCATCGATCGAATGACACCACCGAGAAATCATAAAGTGGCCATACATTGTGTAGAAATATGACTTATGGACATCTGCGTCTGTGATCCTCACTGATGGTATCCTGACTTAAGATCAATCTTAGAAAACATTGTGGCCCCTTCATTTGATCAAAAAAATCATTGATGCGAGGAAGGGGGTAATGATTCTTGATCGTTACTTTGTTCAGCTGACGATAGTCCACACATAACCATAAGGATCTTTCCTTCTTCTTCACAAAAATCATCGGTGCACCCCAAGGGGATACACTAGGATGGATTAGGCATTTCTCAAGAAGGCCATCAAGCTACAACTTGAGCTCACATAGCTCAAGTGTGGTCATCCTATAAGGAGCACGTGAGATAGGTTCCACTCCTGTAACCAAATCAATGTGAAAATATATCTCATGTGGGGGAGGCATCCCCTGACAGCTCACTAAGAAACACAACAAAAAATCCTAAAAATGGGGTGATCATCAAGTTAAGCTCTACTAACCCCATCCTTCAACCTATCACTAATTGTAATAGGATACAACTTCGACAACAACATCAATCAAACCACTTCATCTACATAGAAAAAATAGTGAGAATAGATATGGGTCTCCTAACTCCTACTATCACTGACTCCACACCCAAATCATTTACATACAAGAGATAATCTTAATGTAGCAATAAACTCGGCTCGTGTGTAGAAAACTAATCCATGCCAAAAATCACTCCATAAGAACCCAAGGGAAGGATACAAAGATCCAAAGTAGTGGTAAAGGGTCCTAGGTCCACTACACACTCCTTAACTAAGGAGTCAACTGAGATCTTGGCTCTAGAAGCCATCTCGACGTCCCAAATAAGGCCCTGCCTAACTTCCACCAACCTACAATGCTCTACTAAAGATGGCAAAATGAAAGAATCTGATGATCTTGAGTCAAATAAAATAGGGATAGAAATACCACCAATGCTACATGTGGTCTCTATCACCATGCCCGGTGTTTGTCTTGGAGGTTCTTGACCACTACATATATCTTGTGGTACATTACCTAATGTCGCCAACAATAGGCTTAGAACTAGGTGCCTTACCCTGATTAATGTGGTTACGAGGAACTCTCTGTAATGATGTCTATAAACACTTTGCATCCATAACAAGTTCCTGGTCCTCTCCACTATGGGTGTTACGATGGACATACTCCTGCCGACTATGCTCGAGGTGGAGCCTATGTCCTATTGGCTCCCTAGCTAGAGGTCCCATATTGTGCCCTCTCGAGTATCATGGTGCTTTGTGGAGGTCAAAAGGGTGGTCGAGCTCATGGGCATCGCTAAGGAGGTAGAGGAGGTTGGAAGGAAGACTATGTTGAAGTGTGTCCACCGTGAGGAGGAGGAGCTAATCCCCTTGATATACTATCCTATAACTACTTGTATGGGACTCATCACTCTATCACATGCCTTCTCGCCTTCCCCTAGTTTCCTCTGCAATATAGACCTTCTCCATGACCTCTGATAATGTCTGTGGATAGTGAATGCGCACTACCCCACCCAAGTCCAAGTTCAGGCCCCTGATGAACCTGTGAACTTGAACTTGCTCATCCTGCATGTAGTCTACATACTGAAGTAGATCCAGAAACCATCCCTCATACTATGATATCGTCATGGAGGCCTATCTATTATCTTGGAACTCATCAATGCACTGCTATGAATGAATCTCCTGGAAATATATCTACTCCATAAATTCTCCTCGAAGAGCTCCCAAGTGACTATCTCCGAATCTATATGGAGCTTATGTTCCTCATTCCTCCACCATACTCGCTCCGTCTCTAATAAGGTGGATGGAAACAAAATATTTCGTGTTCTTTGGAACAAGGGCATAGCTTAAATAAAAATGTCAAGATTACTAACCATGCCTCAAGTATGAAATCCACCCGTGTCTCCTACAAATTGAGGTGGGTTCAACTTCAATATCTCTCTAATGTGATCCACTTCTATCGATTGTAAACCTCTAGGTCTCTCTACATGATCAGCTCTTAGCATAAGGCTCCTAAACCTGTCTCTCGTGTCCCGTATCTCTATCTTTATACTCCCTAGGAGATGAATCATGCCTAACCAACTCAACATAGGAGTTCTCCACCCTATCTTATGCATTGTGATGCAAATTTGCATGAGCCTCTATTGATGGCTCTCTGTCCTATCTGCTAGGTTTCCCTCCTAAAGATCCTCCACGTACAGCGGCATTAACCTCCTGTAGTGTCTACAATATCTAAGGAAAAATAGTTGTTACTACACTCGATTTGGGGGTGGTAGGTCTAGGTCTACATGTAGGAACCCCTTGTCTCGGTCCTTGCCTCTTACATGTACTCAAGGAAAGAGTTATTTTATAATCATCTAGGTTTTTTTTCAGTTTTCTAATTTTTTTTTCTACGTTTTAAAACATCATGCATAATTGTGTGTACTAGGTTTAAAATTATGCCAGTTTTTTTTTTTTTTTTTTTTTTTTTTCTAGGTGTACCTCGGGGTCTAAGCGTTGAACCCATGCCTCGATACTAAGTGTAACACCCATAAAAACTCACACGAAATCCAAAACAAAACAAAGGTTATAATAGAAAAATTATGGAATAATAATAATAATAATTTTTGTTAAAGGAAACCATTGTGACGATAAGGTTAACCTTTAGTTTCATGTGATCCTCACAAAAATACTTAAATAATAATATTTAAATAAAATAATTGATTTACCCTAAGGTTAAGTTTAAAATATTTCATTCAATTAATCCTAAAATTAATTTAATACGGTGATTATATGTTATCATCGAATCACAACACCCTATGGTTTGCATAAGTATGTGTGCTTGAGATCACATTCTGATTGGATAACATGGGTACTATCTCCAAGTTGTGGGACTTGCTACTTGAGATAGACCTCTAGAGAAAGTTGGTTCTTACTCCTAAACTACCTGCCATAATCTACTCTAATGCAGGTAAAACTATCTTTCCTAATCTAACTTTTCCAAGGGACCAGGGAGAGAGAGTGCATGAAAACAAATCCTACACTAAAGCGGTGATACACCAAAAAATAGAGGGTGTGAGAATAGTATCCAATGTGTGAAAAATATAAGCAAAGTGCATACTAGAAGGGGTGAAAAAATTATCCATGATCTAGAAACTGCATTCACAACAATATTTCATTTACACACAATGATAATGACTCCATGCAACAAAATAAGATAGGCCCAATATATATGCAATAAGATTGAAGGGGAAAGAGGAATGCAAAAGACACAACACAGAAGAGAAATCCACAAACTTGCATCTATTGCTTCATAAGTATGCACAATCCAATCTATTACAGAATACAAGGGTCTGGACCAGCATGCAAGTAGTCCACTACTAGGGCTTTGCAACACATTCACTTCACAAAATAGTTTTGATAGAGTTTTTCTTCCCAAAAACTTTCTCCTTATAATGAGCACAACACTCTTATTTATAGCATTAAGAAAGGAGAGAGAGGGGGAAATCCCAAAATCAGTCCTTTAACTACTTGCAAGAGGTAATAAATGGATTTAAATGATGTTCTATTGCTTGAAAAAGGCTCCCATACTGTCCCATAACTTACAACACTTAAATATGCCAACCCATGCTTCATTAATGCATTCCACTACCAAATAAAACATTGTTATGAACCTGGACACTTTTTATGCAAAGTAATGATCTATTTCTCATAAAATTATGAATTTCTTCATATTTGTGCATCATATTTGGAAACACGATTCCAATGGTACCAATTTTGTGTGTTTTTATTGAGAAATGCAAACGTTATGGCCTTATGAGTGTGGGCAACTATTTTGGGTCTTCCATGCATTTCTTTCATTTAACAGAATGAGCATTTGATTAATCGGGACTGAAGATGTTTCCTTTATTTTAATATACCTATCCTCATTAAAAATCGGAGCTCAAGGTCAAAATTTATGGCCGTTTGAAGTTCGGGGTATTATTTAGATTGTTTTCCCTTGCATGCGGCTCTATCGAGTATTTCGGGTCTTGGTGGCCCGGATGTCCTGCCATTGGACCGAGCCATGATGGTCGTTGACCTCCACATTCATTACACCTACTTTGTAGTTGGCTATTTTGGCCTTTGGTGTCCCACGTGTCCCGTAGTTGACTCGGGTCGTGAGGGCTGTTGACCTCCGCATTTCCGATTCTCACTACCATCGGCCATTTCAGCTATTCGGTGAACTCGTGTCCTAAAATCCCACGGACCGCATGGGCCAAAACCTAATTTTTCTGATCCCATCCACCTATGGCGATTTCGGCCATACTATTCCCGCACATCCCAATGTCCCATTTGCCACCTAGAGCATTCCGACTAACTTGGTGATTCCTTTTCAAATCGCCATTTCAACTTTTCGAGTCCAGAGACCCGATGTCTCATGGATCTCTGAGACAAAAATACCTGATTTTTCCAATTTCAATTGTTTTCGGCCATTTCGGAAAATCAAGTTTTTAGGTCCCGAATGTCCCAAATTGAACCTATGTGGCTTGGGCCCAAAACCTTACTTTGCTAAATTTCACTATTTCCTTAGCATTTTAGGCCTGAATTGGGTATGATGAACCCTGATACGATCCACCTAGGTTCCATCCACACCCTCGGACCCAATTTGCATAAAAATAGGCTTATGCAACCTCATTTTTTCATATTTTTTACAATTTTCAACGAACTCCTTGGATTTGTTTTTGATAGGGAGTTAGAGAAAGAGGAGATGTACCCGAAAATACAAATTTTGATCCTTGAACTATTTCAACTTGCTTGAGCTTGAATAATTTTCATAATTTATCCCAAATTTACCTTGAGGGTGAATTTGGGATAACGAAGTCCTAAGGTCATGCAATATTTAAAACTAAAGGCCAAGTGTAAAATTACCCTTCCAGTTACACAAGGCTAATTATTTAAGTCTCTAATAAAAATTAGTCTAACCTAATAAGGAAAGGAGTTCATTTAAATTAAATCAAAATAAAATCCAATAATTTAATTAACTTTCAAACCACACGGTGGCCCCATTCAAAAAAATACCCATGTGACCAAATGATCACTTCACCAACCCCCACCTAACATTTGTAGGAGACAAATTTGGCCATTGGATGAGGTAAATTCATATCAACCCTAAAATATCTAAGTGAAACTTTTATTCATCTCTTTTACTTATTTTATTCAGTTTTTGGTTTTGAAGGTTAAGAGAAGATGGAAGAGGAGGAAGCCATGGATGAGAAGGAAGAAGTTTGGGGATAGATACTCACAAATTCTACTACATTTTATTTTTCTTTTCCATTTCTATACTACCCTATTCAAGGGTTAGAGATAAAGAAAATTCATTTTATTGTTGTAAGATTAATTAAATAGAATACCCATTTGGGTATTTTCCATTTGCCCAACGGTTCTGCATTTTTGTAATATTTCTATTTCTTTTCTTTTGTGAAAGCTCTCATTCGGAAACACACACACACACACACACACACACACACACACACACACACACACACACACTTATATACTTCCAAGACTAAGGATATATATATATATGTATTTCAATACAATATTGTAATTAAATATAAAACCCAAAAATCAAAATTTTATATATATTCAAAAGAATATATTTATATATATATATATATATATATATATATATATGTATATATATATATATATATATATATATATATATATATATATATGTATATGTATATATATATATATATATATGTATATATATATATTGTGTGTGTGTGTGTGAATAAATCCAAAAACATGGAGGTCTTGGTTCAAAAATAATCACCAGTGATCTGCGTATGTAAAGTGCAGCCATGGACATACATAGTAAATATAAATGAAGTTTGGTGGGGCTCGGCCTCCACCGTAGGTTTTATTTACTAGATAGGTGGGTTGGGAGAGGGCACCGCCCCCACCCTAACCCATATTAATATGGGTTGGGATGGGGTGGTGCCCGTCCGCTAACCCACTTTCCCAACACCAACAAAGCCAATACGACTAGAGACTAGGTGCCCAACATGGACCGATTCATTTTTTTTTGTTTATAAGGTTTCATAAATGGTACAAAATTTATTAATAACAATATATACTATTATTACTAATAGTATTTATTATATATATATATATATATATATATATATCAACATATATATTATTGTTCATATTCGAATTTAGTCATTATTATTAAAGTGAAACTAAGTTAATATATTAGTAATATAGTATATTAATCATTCTAAGGTAACCAAATTTATTTAAACTTTCTTTTTTATATAAAAAGAACTACATTTAACTCATTATTTATAAGGGAAAGTAAGAAGAAATATTTATATGTAATTAGTTCAAACATAGTTATGTATACATTAAAAAGAAACTTGAGAATTCATTCTATTTACTTATACAATTTAATGGATCATTTTCTTTTGTGTTTGTTTCAACTAAGTATAGGCTTGGGAGGATGAATTTGTTTAATTATAAAATTCTATACATTGTAGCAAAGGAAGAGTGTTGCTCATTCTAACAATGTTAATAACTACTTTCCTTGAAATATCTTAGTAATACATTTCTAGTTTAGGTCTCTACAATTTACTTGCTTTTAAGGAAAATAAAAGTAACCATTCCATTTCTCAAAGCAAGTGCAAACCAATAGGATACGTAGTTCTTTCAAAATGAATCCTATCAAACTTTACAATATTCTTAGAAATTAAAATACATCACATTTGAAAAACAATGAAGCTACTTAAATTAAAAACAATGCATATCCATTTCAACTATAAACAAATATTCCTTTCACCAAGACAACGTAAAACTTGATAATGTTTTTTCATAAAAATAACACATTTGAAATTATAAGTCTCTAAAACAACAATTCTTAAAAGAGTTTACAACGTCATTGGATTTCGAGTATAACAACTTTCTCTCAAGATTACAATTTTACAAATCATCCACACAAAGTGGGGATAAATAAACAAATGAGTAAATCACCATAAGGCTATCAACAAGCCAAATTTAAAGTCTTCAATATGCATGTCCTCTTCACAATGGTAGCTCTAAAACTTACTTTCTTCAAAGTTCAAAATGAGATCACAAAACAAGGAAGGGAGAGTAGGAAACGCTCTTCACCCAAACTTAAATCCATTAAGAGGATAAGCCATCCAATTAATTGCTCCTGAGCCCCAACCAATGAACCGTGAGGGGTATTGAGCATCAATGACAACTTTCAAAAAGTGTCTTCACAACAAACATACATACGATACATTCAACTCAACCAAGATATATATCAAACAACACATTCAAAATAATACAAA